>JAVUPR010000314.1:19020000-19552305 GCA_036785695.1 Gentiana straminea
CTTGCAAATCTCGGGGCTAATACCCCGGATATCAACCACTCTTCCATCCAAAGGCTTTCTTATGACTCCTTAGCACTTTCATTAGCTTTTCTTCCTGCAAAGATGTTAGTGCCGCAGAAATAATCAAAGGTAATAAATTATCGGACTCAAGGAAAGCATACTTAAGGTGCTCGGGAGTGGCTTTAGTTCCAAATCCTTTGGTGGCTCTTCGATAGACGGCTTCATTTTCTCACTGTTTAGGCCAAGCTCTAGATATTTATGCCATGACGCCTCAAGGAAAGGTGTTGCCTCCAACTCACAAGCCGCTTCTCTCAGTTCTTCATTATCATCATGAATCGTGCTAGATTTCATTAAGCACTCCTCCATTGGCTCTTGATATCCCTGTGTGTTAGCAACTTCAGAAACACAAGAATATATCGATTCAATTTCATCACATTCCTCAATATTATCATGAGGGTACTTAATGGCATCAAACACATTCATGGTCATACTCTCATCCCCCACTCTCATAGTAATATCACCTTTTGCTACATCTACATTAGCACTTCCGGTAGCAAGGAAAGGTCTTCCTAGCAAAAGTGAATTTCTAGGGTCCTCCGCAACATCTACCACGACAAAGTCGGCCGGAAACACAAACTTATCAACTTGGACTAACAGATCATCCAATATTCCCATAGGTCTCCTAAGGGTCCGGTCGGCCATTTGTAAAGTCATATTGGTCTCGGTTAACCTACCTAGGCCCAACCTCTTATAGATACTCATAGGCATGAGATTCACACTAGCACCTAGGTCACATAAAGCTTTCGGGAATCTAATAGAACCAATGGTGCAAGGGATAGAAAAACATCCGGGGTCTTTCTTTTTAGGCGGAAGCTTGTTTTGAAAGACCGCGGAGCATTCTTCATTTAAGCACACCACCTCATCCATCTTGGCCTTGTTGGACAATATCCCCTTCAAAAACTTAACATACGAAGGCATGTTAGCTATAGCATCAACCAAAGGGATATTTATCTCAACCTTGCGCAAGATGTCAAGGAACTTGTTTTGACTCTTGGATAACACATCCTTCTTAGGACCTCTAGGGAGAAAAGGTAAAGTGCTCAAATCAAAAGGTGTAGAAGAAGTATTCATACCATTGCTACTTGTACCTTTCCTTTGTGGATTGTAAGTGGTTGTGTCCCCTTTGCTAGTTGCCTTTGGTGCTTCCTCAACTTGCTTGTGAGCTTCACTATCTTGCTCTCCAACAACTTGATCTTTACTATCATCTCTTACCATATCATCCATGTTGCTTTTACCATTATCTTCAACGCTTCTCTTCAACCCAATGTCACTACCAACCACCTTGCCACTTCTTGTAGAGATAGCATTCACACCCTTGGGATTTCTCACGGTGTTACTTGGTAAGCCTCCAACCGGTGCGGTATTTGCATTTTCGGTCAATTGACCCACTTGAGTCTCAAGATTCCGTATTGCCGATTGGAATGAGGCTGTGTGTTCGGAGGATTTTGCATCACTAAACAAAAATAATTTATAAACCCTAACCTATATGCAAAACTAACTCCTAACCGACCGAATATCGGGTAATTGCTAGTAAAGCGGGATAAGTAAGGGGTCGATCCACAGGGAATTGGGATGTTGAATCTAATCTTATTAGTTCCTTAAATTGTTACTACTAAAACAATAAACGAAAGAACAAACTTAAAAACACATAAAAAAAATCTAAGCTAAGAATAATAAAAACGACCTAAACTAAAGATACATGGGATCAAACAAAATACAAACCAAGTGATTTCAATCCTAGTTCATCTCATGATTTTAATTCAAATTGCGGTTTCACCTTTACACGAGATACAAATTCCTAATCTCTTAGTGAATCAGTTTCTCAAGCTATGAATTCCTAATTCCTTAGTGAATTCAATTATCGATCTCTCCTCTTCCGAATGTTGAGACCAATTTCATACAAAACGAAGGTGTAGATTCAAATTAACTCTCGTATTTTAGAATCTAGCAACCTAGATAATTAACCAATTAATTTGTCATGAATTAACGATTAAAGATCCTATCTTTCTATGGTGATCTAGTTTACGCAACTTCCGTATGTTGTAAACATATCAATTAGTAAACAAATCTTTCGATATGAGTTCACACAATAGCATCATAATCATAGAACGATACAAAATAAATAAAAAATCATGAAAATAAACGAAGATTGAATAAATCAAAAAGATGAACTCACATAGTTTATACAACGGTTGATCTCCATGAATCAACAAACGAAAATAAACGATCCTAACCTAACCCGGATCACCCGAGCACAAGGCTCGGGTGACCGGCCTTGAGACTCCCAAAGTGCGGCTGCTCCTCTAGGTTTTAATGTATGAGAAATTATGTGTATTAGGGTTGGGGATATGCGGCCTTTTATAGAAAACAAAGTCGGTTTGCTAAAGTCGGCCAACGGACGCTCGTCCACTGCCTTGAAACTTCAAATCGGGCCGAGTCTTCATCAGACGCCCGTCCAGACAGCGTCCACTCCAGCGTCCAAACTCTCTGAATCACTTTTCCTCTTCTGGACGCCAGTTCACATTTCTGGATGCCCGTCCACTCTGGACGCTAGTTCATTATGCTGGACGCCAGTCCAGCTGCTTGAAAATCGATCTCCTCATCTCTATCTTCAATCGATTTCATCTTTATCTCTTCTCCTCTTCATTAATCCGATTGGTAACCTCTTTTAATCCTCTTTTTGGTCGAAATTGTGTATCTACAAGATAATAAAACACACCAAAGCGTAACATAACTCCAAAACAATATAAAATCACAATTTAAGCACATAATTCGATACGTTTTGCAATTTAACTATTGAAAACACCATTTGCTCAATATTTCAATATAAAGCTCGATTTCTATGAAAAACATCCACATATAGGGGAAATTGATATAAAATATATCCTTATGAAACGTATAAAATCACCCTTAACACTGTGGTGTTATTGGCATTGGTTTTAATGTCCCTTAACTCCCGACTATGCTCTTGCAAAGTCTTACTAATTTGCTCCAAGAGGATATCGGTAGAGCACTTTTGTGGAATAGGAGCCATTGGTGGAGGTTGAGAATAGCTTCCTTGAGAGTAGTTTTGATGAGCATTCGGATGTTGGTAAGTTCCGGATTGTTGTTGTCGTGGAGCTTGATTGCCTTGATAAGAAGGACTTTGTTGCGGCCTAGAGGATTGCCCTTGATTCGGACCATGACCCCAAGTCAAATTAGGATTCTCACGCCAATTTTGTGGAGCTCCTTGGAAGTCATAGTTTTGGACACGCCCTTGCCCCACATAGTTAGCATCATAGGGTTGTGTATCCAACATCAAACTCATATCCATAGGTTCAATCACCGGATTGCCATAAGTGGTGAGAGGGTTGAAATCCATTTGCCCCGCATTTAATTGCCCTAAAGCGTAGGCATTCATCAAAGATTGTTGCAGTGAATTTGCATTAGCCACTAAGGTACCGGCTTGAGGTGCTACTTGAGCTTTCATTGGCACAGTTGTTGGTGGTGTATTTGGAGATATGCAATTCGTAGCCGAATGTTCACCACCACAAAGTTGACATAACCGGGCCTTCTTGTTCTCTAAAGCCAAATCATCAACCTTTTGTTCCATGGCTAACACCTTATTATGCAACTCGGAGTTTCTTTCGGGCTCATCTACCAATGCGGTCACAAGTGGCTTTTTATGCTTCAATTGCCTTCTTCCCGAACTCCGTTGCCTATTGTTCTCACAAATCCTCTCAATGGTGGCCAATGCCACATCCGGTGCCACATCCATGATGTATCCTCTACATGCCCTATTCAATTGTTGCATTGAACTACCATCCAAATTTCTATAAAATAGATGCACTTGATCCCATGCTTCGAATCCATGTTGAAGGCATTTCCGTATCATAGTTTTGAACCGATCCCATGCCTCAAACAAGTCTTCACCCAATAGTTGCTCAAAGTTAGAAATGTCGGACTTCAAGTCAAGAGCCTTCGATGGTGGAAGTACTTGAGCAAGAAAGTGCTTGCAACTTGTTCCCATGTGTGGAGAGAGTCATGAGCTAAAGATGAATACCACCCCCTCACCTTTCCTTTTAGAGCAAAAGGGAACAAAAGTAGCCGAACCGCTTCCTCACCAACCCCATTTATCTTCATTGTTTTGTATACCTCAAGGAAATTATTGATGAAGGTGTTCGGATCATCCGTCGCCTTTCCTTCAAATTGAGCATTGTCCCCAAGTAAATGCCAAACATGTTGCCTTATCTCCAAGTTATTAGCCGCAACGGCCGGTACTCGAATAGGACTATGACCCGTAGTAGCCATTGGGGTCACATAATCTCTACAAAGTCTTACCGGTCGATTTCCCGCTTGGTTCACTTGAGCTTGAGGTGCATATGGTTGAGGGTTCACTATGGGATTTGGTTGAGGATTAGCTTAAGGAATAAATTGTTGAGCATAAGGATTGGCCATTTGAGGATATTGGTTCATCATAGGGTTCATCATGGGATTCATCATCGGATTGAATTGGGCCATTTGCATCATCATTTGTTGATATTGTTGAAGGAATTGAGGGTCCATTTGTGGAGGTTGTTGTGTTTGAGGGATTTGTGGAGTTTGGAGAGGGATATTGGTCCTTTGTTGAAAGTGATTGGTCAATGAGGGACTACGCACAATATTCCCTTCTCTAGGTAGAGGTTCCATCCTTGGGGAGAGTGAATTTGATGGTTGACCTTGATATTGAGTAGTATCCCTT
Organism: Gentiana straminea; assembly: GCA_036785695.1. Taxonomy (NCBI): domain Eukaryota; kingdom Viridiplantae; phylum Streptophyta; class Magnoliopsida; order Gentianales; family Gentianaceae; genus Gentiana; species Gentiana straminea. The sequence continues at coordinate 19,024,781 of JAVUPR010000314.1, forward strand.
TCCTCAAACGGATTCACACTTCTTTCTCATTCCATACCTCGGTCAAACTCAAGATCTTCATTTCCCGTAGCCATAATCGAGCTCTCGAAACTAAAACTCTTACTTTCCAAATCTTGATTCACTTCCTCAACTAGAACCGCCTTGTTTCGCAAAGCGTTTCGGTGTCTAGCCAAAGCCTCAATCTCGGGAATATAAGGAAGTAATGGTTCCTTTGAGCTTCGGGTCATACACTACAAAGAGCAAACAACAAGAAAACAGTAAAACAAAAACAACCAAAGCCTAAATCTTCAAAAGATTTAAGAGATATTGATTAACACCCCGGAAACGGCGCCAGAAAACTTGATGACCAAAATAGTAACGACCAACCTTAACCGGCAGAGTACCGGGTCGGAAGTACTATAGAGGTGAGCAAGGTCGTATCCCACGAGGAATTTATCGAATACCAAAGTCGTTTTCAGATTTAGTTTAGGTTAACCAAAGATATTTCAAGTATTCAATTATGCTAAAACGATATTTAAACGAGAAATAAAGAGAGAAAGAGACATAGCCAAACCATGATCCAACTGATTACTTTCGCCCCTCTAATCAATTATTCGGGAATGAGATTAACCAACCTACCAACCTAACACTTATACCAACTCATTCATGGGTGCAAACTCCTAAGCTAGTGTAAGACGCCATACAACAATCAAACACCCTTTGCCCGGTTCAACAGTCCGCCTTTAAGGATTTAACTGACCGAAACAAGATTAACGCACTAGAGTTGCTCGATTTCACAACCGATTGAACCTCACTCCCTAATCAATCCAAACAACTCAGTTGATTATAAGAAATGATCTTAAAACCCCTTTTCCCACACCCCTTCGCAACATACATTTATAAAAGTGGTGTGTTTGTTCATGAACTAGGTGTACAGTCTAATTCAAGCATTGATAACAAGTTTTAAGACATGAATTCGTCAATATAACAACAATTAAGCACTACCCATTCCCAATTTCATCAATTAGAGAGTGATTTCATCAATCTTCACATGATTTGACTATGAAATGTTTAGCTACTCATAATAAAACATGAAATAACAATCAAAGAGAAGATTAAAGCCATAAATGAAATAGAAACTGAAATTGATTACCAAATTCGTAGAGAATCGGAGTTTACATCAAGCTTTTTCAACACCCATGTCAATTGGTGAAGAAGAAGACCCAAAATGAGAAAAATCCAAGAGTAGACAGGAAATCTTAGCTAGAATCTAAGCTAGATTGTGTTTAATTTAAGTAAAATATGATGAAAGAGTGAATCTAGGGAAGAAGAATGGAAGAATTCGACCTAAAGGGGAGAAAAGTGTAAGTATGAAAGTGTAAAAGTGTGTAGAGAATGTCTAAAAAATCTGTGCAAGTGGTATTTATATTCTCCAAAAATGTGCAGGAAAAGTCATTTTGGCGCGCCCCAAAACTGCTTCAGTGACTCTGGAAACTTTCTGTTTCAACTTGGCGCGCCCCAAACCTGTTTCTGTGGTTCTGAGCCTCTCTGTTCAACTTTGGCGTGCCCCAACTCTTTTGGCGTGCGCCAAACTCCTCCAGGCCCCAATTTCTTCACTTTTCTCTATTTTCTTCTATCTCCAACCATTGGTTTCATCTTTATACGCTCCTTGCCTTGTCTCCCGGGCTTACGAGCACCTAGATCCTGCGTCACAACATCTAACACAAACAGGGCATAATTCCACAAGATAGATAGGGCTCGAAAAGGGCCAAAAACATCGTAAAATGTCGAGGTTTTCCATCTATATGACGGTTTACCCCATGGTGGACGTGTAATGCGTTTTTTTGCCCCAAATAAGGTCTAAAACTACCCGGAATGAACCAAAAGTGCCGTAAAAGGGAGTTGAAACATGCACCGGAGCATAGTAAAGTTGACTCTCATCAAAATTCCTGAACAAACAATGCATGGTTGTTGTTACATAGATTTGTAGGTTCAAAATATTGTCTTGGAACATAGAACTAATTAAGCACATTATAACATTTTGTACTCTTATTTATTCTTTCATATCGTCTTCTTAAAAATACATAAGCCTCTTTGTCAACAACGACTAAAATGTGTTTGTTCCACAATCCACCTTTAATCCGGCCGGTGGATCGGAGGCTCATTGCTTCATTGGTTGAATTAGTTATCACTTTGAATATGTAGATAACTTTTTTTTGGAGGAGCTAATGTGTAGATAACTTACATTATTATATTCTCAGCCATTGATTATGTTTTTATCTATAGGTATAATCATAGTTATCAGACCCGGCCCGGCCCGGCGGTCGAACCGGTCGACCCGGTGACCCGGTCCCAAACCCGGGCCGGGTCAAGCATTTGACCGTTTATGACATTGAACCGTTTTGACCCGTCCAACCCGGCGGTCGGACCGGTCAACCCGGTGACCCGGGCGGTTTTCCATCAGCCCAGTTTTTTTTTTTTTTTTTTTTTTTTTTTTTTTTTTTTTGCCATCTGGATTTCATTCACCCTCAGTCGGTTCTAAAAAAAAGGTTCGGTTCTAAATAATATAAATCTCAAAACATCGGGTAGATTTTGTCAAAAAAAAGAACATTGAGTAGATCTCTCATCAATAAAAAAAATTCGAGTAGCAGTATGTATTATTTTTTGTTTTTTAGGAAATAATTATTGGTATTTAGGGGTATTTGAACTTTTTTTACGGTCGAAAACTTGAAGTGAAGAGAATGAACTTGTTTTCATTATGGATTGAATGTATTGTTGTGTTTTTTTAGGAATGTATGAAAATGCTAATTGTTTGCGCTTTAACTTGCACAACAGATAATCATTTGAGTATTTTATGTTGTCTAATTTGTAATTGTGTTTATTGGAGTATTTTGAAAATAATTATGCTTGTCATATTTTATTTTATCTTTATGTTTTGAATATTCAATTATATTTTTTAAGTATATGACGTGACCCACCGGTTGAACCACTGACCCGGTGACCCGGTGTCTTTTCCGGGTCAATGACCGAGCCGGGTCTGATAACTATGGGTATAATAAGAATTCTGGAGCAGTTTAATTTTACTCGTCTCAAAAAAGAGACATAGAAGAATACTAAAAGTCGTTCCTTTAGCTTCGTCCCAAAAAATATTTGAAGGGACGACAGTCCGTCACAAAAAAGTCGTTCCTTTAGCTTCGTCCCAAAAGAGAAGTAAATCTTTATTGGGACGCCGCCGTCGTTTCTTCAAATCAGATGCTGATGTGGCAACAGTCAAAGATTGAATTTTCAACGCCTGACGTGGCATTATTGTTTGGGAAGACGCTCATCACATTAAATGGAAATTTAATTAAATCTTTTTTAATAAATTTTATTAAAATTTTAATTTAATTTTTTAAAACAAAAAAACCCACTATATTTTTTGGGACGCAAGTCGTCCCTTTAAATAATATTTTTTTTATAAAATGAATATTTTAAAACTATCTTTCAAGACAAAGCGTCGTCACTTTAAACGATTTTTTATATTTTTTATTTTTACTATTTTGCTGATTAATAGTTTTTAGACCACTCTTTTGGGACGACACGTCGTCCCTAAAAATAAATTTTTATTTTTTAAATCAGGTATTTGTTTTTGCATGGTCTCTCATGCTAATTGTAAACATCATAATAAGCAAAATAATCAAGAGTAGTAAACTAGGATTAGTAAAAACTCAGGGCCATGCAAATCTAAGCTCACGCGCTTTGCGTATCGCATTTGCAATAAAAACTGCCGTAGGGGGGCGTTGAGTACCATTCTGGTGGAAATCTTCGTTACGCCAATACCAAATGCTAGAGACAAGCTCCCGAAAAAGAAATCTCCAAACTCAAATGTGTTGTGTTTAAGCATGTTCATTACAAGACAAAAATCATTCCTTATTGTTAGGTTTATAATTTATTTTCTCAATACCAACTATTGTACCCACAACATTTCTCTTTGATATAAACGTTAAAACAAAAAAGAAGAAGAGAGAGATCACATGTGGAGATTCTCTACTAAAACCACCAATTGGTGGATGCTTCACTTGCACTTGTAAAATGTGAAAGAGAAGATGAATTCGTACGAAGGAAAAAAAATAATCACCCTACACTTTCGTCAATGGCTAAAAAGTATATAGTGAATATACGCTTAACATTATTTAGTGAATATATTATTTTCTCTTTGATTATCGGTATAATAAACTTATTTACGTTTTATTTATTTTGATAGTATCAAAGCCGTTCCTATTTTAGTTTCATTAATCAACTTCTATGAAGCACCGACACTTCAACTAGGACGCCGTGCGCTGTGTCGAACACATTTTCCGCCCGACACGCTCCCGACACGCTTCCGACACGTGTCGGAAACGTGTCCCCTGATTAAAATAATGTTAAATTCAATTTTTGAATTCGGACACCGCCCGACACGCCGGGGACACGAAAAGCGACACGGAGGGACCCGGCTTAAAAGAAAAAATTAAAACCTTCAAAAACAGATCTGGGTCTCCTCACTGTGCAATCCGACCTTCAATTCTTCAATTGTTTCTCGAATGTCGACTGCAATCCGACCTTGAATTCTTCAAATTGTGTGAAGAAACAACGCCCCATTGTATATCTCATCAAAGAACGGTCAGATTCTTTCCCTTATTACTATTAGAAACTTTCATCTCTTTGAAATCATTAAGATAAATGATCGAAGTGTGTTCTCGTTTTTCTGTTGTAATATTTGTGTAGAACTATAGATTTATCTTATATTCTCTTAGGAAAAGTAAAAGGTTTGATCTTTGATGACAAATCTTTTAAGATCAAATTTGTTCATGAGTAGTGAGTGCTGTGATGAAGCGATCAAATCTCTTGCAATTTTGTTTGACATATTTGGGAATCAGAGATAAGCAAACAGAAAGATGATTTTGTTGAGGAAATATTTTATGGTTTTTTTATTTTTATTGTGTCTTTATTGTGTGTGTGTGGGGGGGGGGGGGGGGGGGGGGGGGCTGATATCGGTTGGTCACCGATAAAACTAGAATGTGAAATTTGTGGGTGTTTTTTCCTTCATGTTATAGATAATATAATCATGTTTACTTGTATCACATACATTGCTTTTTGTTTATGTTTTCAGTATACCACAAATTCCTAATGAATCAACTTCAAAATGATGAGGTGATAACTGATAACCCAAAAAAGTGTTCATGGAAAACCTCTATGGCAATATGTTACCAAATTGGAAAAACCAAGTCAGGCAGGAGGAAATATTCCTTTTAGATGTCATTTTTGTAACAATCCCTTCAAAGGAACGTATTCACGAGTCAGAGCTCACTTGCTTCATACCAAAGGTGGGGGAATCAAACCTTGTCCCAAAGTAACTACCCAACAAATAAGGGAGATGGAACGAATGGAAGAAGAAGCCAAGGGAAAGGCAGAACCGAAAATTGTTCCTTTACCTAGTTCGGGAGGTAATCTTTTGCACCCTAATATATCCCATACTTCTAGCTTTCGAATGGAGGGTTATGAACCAAAAAAAAGGAAGGGCTTTGAGAATACTGAAATAGATAAATCATTTCAAGCAGCAAAAAGAGAGGCTTTAAAAGAGGAAATTGCTAGGATGTTTTATTCTGGTGGTTTGCCATTTCATTTAGCTAGAAATCCTCATTATGTTAGGGCCTTCAAGCTTGCTTGTGAAAGTAATTTAAGTGGTTTTATTCCTCCTGGCTACAACGCTTTAAGAACTGTCTTACTTCAGAGAGAAAGATCCCATGTTGAAACTTTGCTGCAACCAATTAAAACCACTTGGAATAACAAAGGTATTAGCCTTGTGAGTGATGGTTGGACAGATTGTCAAAGAAGACCTTTAATAAATTTTATTGCTGTGTGTGAAAGTGGTCCAATGTTTTTAAAGGCTGTGAATTGTGAAGGTGAGTATAAAGATAAGTTTTTTATAGCCAATAAGATGAAGGAAGTCATTGCTGAAGTTGGTTCTCAAAATGTTGTTCAAGTTATCACTGATAATGCTCCCGTTTGTAAGGCTGCTGGTCTTCTTGTTGAAGCACAATATCCACATGTATTTTGGACACCTTGTGTTGTGCACACACTTAACCTTGCTTTGAAAAATATTTGTGCTGCAAGAAATACTGAAGCTAATGAAATTACTTATGAAGAGTGCCATTGGATAACTATTGTATCAGGGGATGCTTCTGTTGTTAAGAACTTTATCATGAATCATAGTATGAGGCTTGCTATGTTTAACCGATTTGTGAAGTTAAAGTTACTTGCCATTGCTGACACCCGATTTGCCACTATCTTAGTCATGCTCAAGAGGTTTAAGCTCATAAAGGAAGGACTACAACGTATGGTTATTAGTGAAGAGTGGAATGCTTACAGAGAGGATGATATTAGAAAGGCTGCTTTTGTCAAAGAAACGATATTAGATGACTTATGGTGGCAAAAAATAGACTACATACTTTCTTTTACCGATCCGATTTATGAGATGTTGAGAATCTTGGATACGGACAAACCATCTCTCCACTTAGTGTATGATATGTGGAGTACTATGATTACTAATGTGAGGAAGGTGATATATCTTCATGAGAATAAGCAGGAACACGAAGAAAGTACATTTTGGAATGTGGTAAATCACATTTTGCATGATAGGTGGACAAAAAGTAACACACCTCTTCATTGTATGGCACATTCTTTGAATCCAAGGTATGTAAGCATTTTAGCATTTCAATATCTACTTAATTAGTGAACATAATGTGTTTGACAATTTGTTAAATCTTCCTTGTTCATATTTGTGAATCAATTTTTAGGTATTACAGTCCAGAATGGGTTAATAGTGCTCCCGGTTGCATTGAGCCACACAAAGATACAGGCATTTCAGCTGAAAGAGACAAATGCATGAAGCGGTACTATCCCGATGCAGTTGAGCGGAGAGCGGTTAATGTTGAGTTTGCTAGATTTTCATCACTTATGGATGAATTCGGTGGTCAAGATTCCATTCGCGATAGGTATTTTATGGATCCAAAAATGTGGTGGGTTATACATGGTTCATCTACTCCTGCTCTACAATCTTTGGCTCTTAAATTGCTTTGTCAACCGTGTTCATCTTCATGTTCCGAAAGAAATTGGAGCACTTACTCATTCATTCACTCTCTCAAGAGAAATAAAATGGCTCCTCAACGTGCTGAAGATCTTGTGTATATCCATCAAAATCTTCGCCTTTTGTCAAGAAGAACACCACAATATCAAGAAGGAGAGTGTAAGATGTGGGATATAGGTGGGGATACGTTTGATTCTTTAGATGAAGTTGGAGTACTTGAAGTTGCAAACCTTTCTTTGGATGAACCGGAGATGGAGGCTGTTTTGTTGGATTTGGAAGATGACGTGTTTGATCCTTGAAGTGGTCTAAATATCTAGATGTTAATGTATCTATTTTAGGTTAATGCTGATAAACAGCAATCTGGATTAGCTGATAAAAACCAATCTTTTTGTTATCTTTTGAAAGCTAGGTTAATGCTGGTAAACACAATCCTTTTGTTATCTTTTGAAAACTAAAAGCACTTTGCAGCTATGTTTATATGCATAACAAATTGCTTTGATATATGCATTTCATATATATATTTATGGCTTGATTTTATATAAATTAGGTGATAGTTGATATACCCATCCCTATTCTAGCTTGTATGTTAAATTGTTAATTCCTGTTGGTGTTACTGCTGATTTATTCATTCGGAAAGCATAGCCTATGTCGTTCATTATGAAGACATCATCTACCTATGTCTATGGTTTTTTTTATATATATATATATATATATATATATATATATATATATATATATATATATATATATATATTAAAACGTGTCGCCGGTGTGTCGTGCGCTCAAATTTTGAAATTAGCGTGTCGCCGCGTGTCGTGTCGTGTCGTGCGCCGTTCCCGTGTCCGTGTCCGTGCTTCATCTTTGAACAAGAGAAAATATTATCCTTGAAGCCCCCATTGCCTGACAAATTAATGTCCCCACTTGGATCAAATAAGAACACATCCAATTTGATATCAGCCCCGAACCAAAGAAGCAGCACCCAAAACAGAGTTTTCCGTTTATGTACTACTCTGAATTTGTCGAGCTTGCACTTTCGTGTCAAATATGACCAAACAAACTCCTCTGAAAATGCCTCAAGACACCTAGCAGCAGAGCATAAAAACGAGTAATCAATCGGCATCACAAAATCATATAGAATATTTCTCATCAGAACGGCATCCTTAGAGCTCAAAAGACTATCGATTGTGAGTGTGGGTTCCAAGAACATTTTAAGAAGCACATTTGATCCATGGACAAGCTCCCTAAGTAGCTTAGAAATTGACCAACTCGTTAACTCCTTGTTGAAGAAGTCATATGACTCACAACTACCTCGAAACCGAAACTCGTCCTTGACAGAATCATCAAATTGATGCATCTTTGATTGATCGTGCAACTCAGCAAGTTCTTGCGTCATGATAAACTTGCAACATTTGATGATTGATTCAGCACTGCCTTGTAGTAAACGTAATTGAAATTGTTTTGTTGAGATGGAAACATCTTCTAATCGACTACCAATCAGCAGGCCTGTGCCAAAAGCTACCAAAGACACCAAATGACGTAGGAGTCCACAAGATAACAAGATTGAAGCAACAATTAACGATGGCATGATAGAGCCTCCCTTTGAATGTGTTTCAATAAATATGACTTTAAAAAAATCACAACTGTTGATAATAATGTTAAAACCATGACCGCCCTGCTTCCCCCCGGGGTCAAACAAAAGTGATACGAATTTTGCTAATATTTCGATTCTCAAAGTAGTGCTTCGTGTTCTGACGGGATAGAATATTCCACCAGGATCAATTAAGATTGATGCAAACTCAATAGTTGTATAAGTAGAAGTCATGTACTCACCATAGGTCTGGCTTAAAAAGCCCCTGCTATAATCTAGGAGGTTTGTAATTTTGACTCCCAACTTAACCAATTTCAAGGCTTCAACACTCAGATCAAAAGGGATCTTTTCTGGCATGGCCTCCAAGCAGGGAATGCCCCATGGTGTAACACCTCCAACAACATAATGAGCTGCCTGAGCTGTTGTGACATCCACCACTCCCCTAAACAATACTGGCAGTACCTTGGCTCCAATGTGAAGTTTTGTACTATCCATAGGAGCTACTTTGTGCACTAGTTTCAACTTCTCAACTTCATAATCGGAGCCTTCTTGCATATCACAGTCCTGCACACTACATGAGTTCTTTTTGCTTTCCAAAACATCATTCACATGATGTTTTGTTATCACCGGTAATTGGACAACTGGAATTTCTTCATGAGGCACTTCGATCATGCAGTAATAAGCCCTTTTGTCAAGGGTGGTTTGTTCAGCATCTTCCAAGGGAAACATAAGCAGGTGGTCACGTATATTGCCATCAGCTCCTTCACAAGTTATGCTTGAATCCTTATTCTCCGTACTCTCATTTTCATGTCTGTCAACAACCTCTAAAAGTTGAGATCCAGCTTCTAATTGGATGCCATCTGTTGTTCCTTCAATAAGAGGTTTCTCTGATGTTGATTTCTTTAGATTTTCAATGTCAGCTTCTTCGTACATTATCCCAAATGCAGCTAGAATCTCCAGCTTAATTACTCCATTTTGTTTGCTGTCGTACGACTTAAAGGGGACTTTCATCGAACAATTGGTGTGCTTCACGTTGTCTTCATTCTTTTGATTGTGGAAATATGTCAAACGTGAGGTGTGCAAGAATTTATCTATCAAAATCTTCCTCATTCTTGGCCATGTAGTAATTAAGTTCTTACCTTTTGAAAATCTATGGTTTTGAAGCTCTTTCCACCATAAACGTGCTTCACCCTTTAGCTTGGAAGTAGCCAATTTACATTTCACAGCCTCAGGTGGATTCATTGCTTCTTAATAGTCTTCTATTGTGTCAATCCAATCCAAAAAATCCTGCTTAAGAGAAGAACCATCAAAGTCTAGAAGAATTGGCCTGAGCCCACTTCTATTACTTTCTCGTACCGTGCCTTTCTGATGATGAGAACTTCCACCAACCTCATCCATAGTGATGTGAGGAAAAACTCCATCAACTAGCTGGGCATCACAGTCAGAATTGTGTGTCAGCACATCTGAATATCGATTCGTTCTGGTATGAAAGAATCAAACTTCAAATCAGACTTCAACGGAATATCCAATAGGATCTTTGAATCCCGAACACCGTCGCGGATCCGGCTTCCTTCATCGGCGTCGGCAATGGATCACCAAAGGGAGAAACCCTAAGCTCCGATCTCTGATACCAGATGATGTAAAAGTTATTTAATTCTGTGATTTGGGTTAAAACTCGTGTGATTTGGGTTTAAACTAGCTCGAATTCATGTTCCGGCGGGATTTCGGCTTGATTCCGGCAAGGATTATGGGGTTGAAGAAAATGGATGATTTGGGCTCAAACTCATGTGATTTTGGTTCAAACACGTGTAACAAGTTCAAAGTTCGAATAACAAGTTCAATATTTATTATTTCACTCCAGCAACATTCCTATCCCTATAATTTTTAATAATTAAATATGTTCAGGGCAGTGAATAGTGCATCCCCACAAGTAGGGATGCACTGTTCATATCCCTAAAAATAAATAGGGATAAAGACTCTGTTGTAGGAACTATTTAAGGCAAAACTTTATTTTTTATCTTCATTTTAAAGATAGGACATCGTATATGGCTTCTGCTGGGAGTGTCATTAGGAAATGTATACTGGAAAACTCCTTAGGAAATGTATACTTGAAAACGAAGACCCTTTTAAATGAAGAGAGGGTTGACAAAGTCCTTTTAAATGAAGACCCCTTTTATTATTCAAACCGTCTTAATAACCCACGAGCCCGTTAAAAAATCCTATTATCCTTCGACTTCATTCATATTGATCTTTCGATTTAGGGCTCCAAACTTCTCATCACTGAAGAGTGAAGATACAACGCCGCCGCCGCCTAGATTCTTCCACCATTTCCAGTCTTCCACTGCCGCCGTTGGCGTTCTGCAAGCAGGTAAAAAGCAATTTATTAGTCTAACTTCTGCCTAGTATTAGTCCATTACGGGTTACCTCCACTCCGGACTAGAAAATCTGATATCCTCCCTTTCCTACCACCGTTTAAACAATTTCTTAGTCAGGTATGTGTTATATTGTATCGAGTTGAAGCTCCTGATGTTATTTCCTTTTAGTTGGGTTGGGTTTCGACACCAGACGGATATTTACTCCACCATTCACCGAACTATACTTGGTTTGGTAATATTCCATACTTAATGCCATCTAAGCTTATGAAGTTGAAAATATCAGAAAAAAAGAGTAGAGCATTGGTTGTTGTCTTCCTTTCCTTTTTGGTTGGGTCCAGCTTTGTCCCTGTTTATTGATTTTTTAGACCTTGGAATTAGTTGTGTAATTATGTGTACTTATAATTACTTTGTTATTTTTTTGTACTCTAAATAACTAGCTGAGTAAAATATCATTCTTTAATTATTATATAGTCTCTATGATCAGTAGTCAGTAGAAGTTTATTGTGTGGAAGTTGCGATATATATGCTTCTGATCACCTGTATGTGCTAAATAAATTTGTTTCCTTTTAAACCTGGTAATGCTGACCTGTTGTATACAAAACTACATGCCATTCAGATGTTTTGTTTGTTACTACTCTTAAGTTTCTTCTTGTTGCATTTTCTTCAATAGAACAATCTTACTCCTTAGCTTATTGGTCCTATACAAAAAATGTTGATTACAATGGGAACAACAAAGGTGCTTCGTTTCTTATTCGTACGGTGCCAAATTGTTTCTTGGTCATCTTGAATTAAAAATACTAATGTTTAATCGGTATGTAATGTTACTGCACGATTTCTCTCGGTAGTTATTTCTTTTAGTGATCTGTTTCGTTTTTAATTAATATAGTTAGACATCATTTTTACAATATGGATCGGTTGCTTAGATAGGTTACATGATGTGGATGGGTTGAAAACTAAAGTTGGTAACTGGAGATTCATGTCTATAACGTTGCATCTTCAATAAACGAATAATCTACCGGTAGTTCAAGACATGCAATCCTTTTTATGAATAATCTTATTTGATACATTTTATTCGTACGGCATATTCCATAACCTAGCTCGTAACCATAAATATAGAGTCACTTTTAGTTTAGATTGTGTTCTATGATCACATGATTTTAATAATTATAGCCATCATAAACCCATGAAAGTGATGCATTTTCCTCACATCTAAGTTGGAGTTGGGATGATTGAGGTTTGGTTTTTATATTTTTATTTTATTTTATAATCCTTGGCAATTGCTTCTATGTGAGACAATCCTTCTTTGTGGTTCTGGTTGATAAAAGAGTTGATCAAATGTACCACACTAAATGGATATATTCTTGAATGCAAACATGAACAACCATAAAAAAAATTACTTGAAGGTCCATTTAAAGAAGAATCAAGTATTAATCAGCTTCCAGTGTATGCCCCTAACCTTATTTGAAAGATTAGGGCCCTTTGGTAGATATGAGGATGAGGTGTGAAGTCTCACTATACATATGATGGACATATATATTGGAGACATTAGTTTGCATATGTAGATTCTAAACAAGATCATAATATCCAAGAAACTGAAATGCATTATGACTACTATCATCATTTATTTTATGTATCCCGACTAATTTGAGAAATAAGCATGATGGGTAATTTTTTAACTTACAAGATTATTCAGGTTGGTGGGCTGGCTAACCACTTTGTACTGTACCCCTTTCTGAATTTCAAGTAAGATTATTCAGGTTGGTGGGCTAACCACTTTGTACCATTTCAAATAAAACAATTGAGTTTTACTACGAGAACTTAATGGCTTTGATGAAAAAACAGTAACTGTTTAAATTGCTAGGAATGGAGAATGGAGAGATTAGGAAGATTATCGATAATTTGTCGTTCCATTCTTCTACACTTTAAACGTTTGCACCTACTTGGATGCTAAATTGTTTTTTATTCTAAGTCAAATTAAATTTTTAGTTTCGTTTTAGATACATGGTAGTTGTATGATAATTTGATCAGAATCTGTTTGGGAGCTGAATTGTAATTTGTTTATATATAACATCTTTGGTAGATATGGTACAACTAAAATCATGTATTGTTGAATTGTTGTTTAAAGGAATTGTCATTTTTGCTTTTGGTTTGTGTTTGCTGGAAAACTAACACCTTTTTATTCCATTCCATGCAGTGGCTTCTGTTTTTGGATGTTCTGTTATCCTTGTTGTTTCGTTTGGTTATTTTGTATTGTTGAAAATTCATTGTTAGCTTTTCCTTTGCAAGTTAGCTTGGTTAGTGTCATGATTTTCTCTTCCCAAGGGCAATCACAATAACTTTGTTTACAGTTTACACAATGGGGTTATGCACTTTTTCAGAATCGACATTATGACTTTGTAAAGCAGCAATGACTTTATTGTTCAGACAACACGATGCCATAATTTTTTGGCTACCTTTTTGCTTGACCGTTGTCTCTACTCCCTCTAGCATAAATTACTCTTTGTTCCTCTTATTCTATCACCCTTTTACTCCTCCCCCCATTAACAACACAAATTCAGCCTCAAAATTACCTAGCGTCTGATCGGCTGTCTTCATATGTTTGTGAAGTTGGAGTTCGTTTTCATATGTTTGTGAAGTTGGAGTTCGTTGGATGTATTTGTCGTTTCTATTTTTTTCTTTCATTATTTACTTTTTATAAGTCGTATTAAATTGCTCTTGACGTCTCATGTGCAATATGAACCCGGTTCAAGCACCAAGTTTTGCTAATGTCCTTAGAGGATATGTTTGGGAAGGAAAACCACCCCAAGTTTTGTTGATGTAATACATGGCTTTAAAAAAAATACGTCTGGAAAAAAAAAACGGTACAATCTTTATAAACTTGTTTAATTTTTGTTTAATTTTGTCATGTCTTAGCATTATTAACGCCTTTTTCTCTTAGGTAATTGTTGAATTTTTTATGAGGTCGAGCGGGCATTGGTACGAGAATGCGTTCGATTATGTGAAGACAGGTCGTAAGCTAGATGAAATATTGGACCATAGCCTCATACATTTGGAGTTTGAGAGGATGGACGTTGATACTGTTGAGGAGTTCAATAAGGTATCTCTTATTAGACAATGCTATTTTAGTAAAAAAAATTAGAATGCTATTTTCGTTGGCAGTCTTAGTTTGTTTATAATAATAATTATTATTTTGTAGGCTGTCGCAGAATTGGTGCGACCGCCCATAGTCCACCTCCCAACATATATTTGTTATGAAGATGGGATAGAAAGAAGAGATGAAAACGGGTCACTACAAAGATTGGTAATCACTACAAAGATTGGTAATGAAACACAAACCAACAGATGCGTACGATAAAGGCTTTTCTATTTATGTTAGATAAGAAGTTGAATAAGAAGAAGAACTTTACAATTGAGCTTTACACATGCGAAATTAAACCGACTAACTTGACCCCCCATTGTATGGAGGAGGAGGAGGAGGAGAACGACCCCTGACTGGACTCCTGCTGCGACTTATAGACCTCTCCTCATAAGGGTAAGTCTAATGATGGGTATCAAAATCAAAATTTGATACATATAGCAGGGTATTAACATCTTCAATAGAAAAAATTAATAGGTATCAAAATTAGATGTGGTAACAGAAAAGATACTATATTTGAATCATTGGCTAATACCCCTCCATTCACTACACGCGCTCGAGTGGAAAAACTTTGGCAAAAAAAGTCTAGCATGCCACGCACATGGGCTTGTCCTCCTCTTGTCCCCTCTTTTGTTTTTTTTCTTTTTTTAATTGGTTGAGTTAAAAACAAAAATTGATACAACATATATTTTTGGGTAACAATACTGGTCGAACAGAGACGAAAGTCGGTACAACAGTTGTGCCACAACGAGTGACACAACGGTGATCTGCACCGTTGATCATGTTAGATTTACATCGATCAATTTAAAGACGTTATTATCAACGGTACAAATCACCGTAGTGTCACTCGTTGTCAGCAGACAACCGTTGTCTCGTATCATTACTCATATATTTTTGCAATGGAAATATTATGCCACGGCTATATATTTTTACAACAAACTATAAATACCACATATCACACCCAATAAATCCATATTTTTTTCTTCACATCTATTCTTCTTTTAAATCGAATTCTCGTTTTGTCTGTCAAAAAGTTTCCATATTTTTTTCGATGAATGGCACCGAAGCCCAGATCTGATGGTCGGAAAGTATATAATTTTTTAAGAAATATTATTAAATAAATTTTTTTATTAGTTACACCTTGTTTTTTATTAGCTACAGCTTGTTGTAAATTAATATTTATTTCTGTATATTTTAATATGAATTTTATATACGATAGACATTGTATATAATTTTTCAGAATACATATAATTACGTAAAGAATTATTTAGTATCACAATAATAATATATTGTGAGCCCTTTGTTGAAGCTTTAGACTTTGTGTAACAAAATCCTTCGATAATTTTCCAAGACTAGACTTTGAGCCCACTTTCCAGCCGCCGTTTCCTGCTGCCAAGGCTGCCATCCCGTCCGTTTTGCTGTCAAGCCCAAGCCTGTCATCGTAAGTCTTTTTTTTTAAATGCTAGAATTGAAAGCTTCTGCATTTTCTTGTACGTGAGTTTGAGATTGAATAGGAGGTAGAACAACAGCCTTAAGTTGATTCTCCAAGCCTTCTGTTTTCCGATTTTCAGCCACCATTTTGTGGATCTATCTTTGAATTTAATTTCCAGCTCGTTGAATTTAATTTCCAGCTCGTAGATTGAGGTGTAGATTGGGTATTAGGAATATTGAATTTTTTTTTTCTTATTGTGTTTATAGTTTGTTATTTACATTTAACTCTTTATATTTTTTATTTTAACCCCCTGAATGAATTTGAAATAAAACAATTGAGTTTTACTATGATAACTTAATGGCTTTGACGAAAAAAACAGCAACTTTTTAATTGCTTGGATGCTAATTGCTTTTTTTTCCAAGTCAAATTTAATCTTTTTGTTTCGTTTTTAGACTACATGGTAGTTGTATGATAATTTAATCAGAATCTGTTTGGGAGCTGACTTGTAATTTGCTTATATCTAACATCATTGGTAGATAATGGTACATCTAAAATCATGTATTGTTGAATTGTTGTTTAAAAGGAATCGTCAATTTTTGCTTTTGGTATTGTGTTTGCTGGAAAACTAACAGCTTTTTGTTCCATTCCATGCAGTGACTTCTGTTTTTGAATGTTCTGTTATCCTTGTTGTTTCGTTTTGTTATCTTGTATTGTTGAAAATTCGTTGTTAGCTTTTCCTTAGCAAGTTAGCTTTTCCAACAGTTATGCTCCATTTTCACATACCAAATAGCAGGGATTCGTATTTCAGCCCTGTTTTGTTGACATATTTTAAATTAATGTCAACTCTAACTTCAGCAATCTTTGTCTCTTAAATTAAAAGCCTTTGTTAATTTAGCAATATTCTCAATGTCAAAGTCGTTAGCTATATGTTTAACGGAGCCTTCGAGCACTGTTTTAGACAAACATCAAAAGAAAATGATAATCACGTCTATAGCCACCAATGGCTTATAACTGATCCAACAAACTCGTTAGCTATATGTTTAACGGAGCCTTCGAGCACTGTTTTAGACAAACATCAAAAGAAACTGATAATCACGTCTATAGCCACCAATGGATTAATAAATAAGGTCAATATTTTCACAAAAGAAAATTAATGGATGAATATGCGTTTAAGAGGGAAATTGGACATTTACTAGTTGTGGTGACAATACACGTTTGTGCTGACCTGAAAACCCTTGGATTCTGATCCAGTAGACACATCTGCGGCCCAGATAAGCCCTAGGTAAAGGAGGACGGCTGAAACCCCTTCATAAACATCTCATCAACACAATTGCACCTTCTCATTCTCTTTTTGAAGTTCGCCTGCTGCTCATTTCTGAACGTGATAAACCCTAGGTTAGCTTAAGGTTTTCATCTAGCTCAGTTTTTCATTTTTTCGCTGTTTCTTTATCTCATTAGCTTGCAAGTGATCGTCCTTGCGCGTACGGTAAGTAGATCTGTATGTTTTATTCATCGTTTTTTGAGTTAAAATACGTTTGAAGATCAAATTTGTGTAATTCGATATTATCTTTTAATGTTCTCTGATATAATTATATATATATCAGGTATCAGTATTAGGTCATCTCTCTTCTGAGAATGAAGCGGGCGTCTTTATATTCTCGTCTTCAGCGATCATCTCTCTCCATTCTCAGACGACGCAAAAATAAAAAAGTTGGGGCAGTCTCTAAGTTGCGGTCATCTTCCAGGTAAGTTTCATTGTTGGTTTTCAGTTTTTATGG
Source organism: Gentiana straminea (assembly GCA_036785695.1). Lineage (NCBI taxonomy): Eukaryota > Viridiplantae > Streptophyta > Magnoliopsida > Gentianales > Gentianaceae > Gentiana > Gentiana straminea. Next base: position 19,042,177 of record JAVUPR010000314.1, read on the forward strand.
TATTTCGGTCTGATTAGGGATTCAATTTATTGAACAAGATTCATAATTTGGCCCAATTGGGGTTCTTTTTAGAGCAACTCCAATCCACCAGCAAATCATCAATTTGCTGTTAAAATAGTTCTCCAATGGATCGGCATTTTCTCCAGCAAATTGGTGTAAATCCGAAATTCACCGGCAAATTTGTTGCCAAAATACATCTCCCAGCAAACACTGTAGCCCCCTTCTTTTTTTCTTTTTTTTTTTGTGGAGAAGAAAAATAAATTAAATGGCATATTCCAAGAATATTCTTATTTGATGGAGAACCATTGGAGATGATGAGTAATTTTTGATGTAAAACTTACACCAAATTGATGATTTGGTGTAGTATTTGCCGCCGACGGTTGCAGATGCTCTTAAGGGTTCTAATTTGTCTAATTGGGGATTGACGATCTCAATATCGATGATTCAATTCGGCATGTATTTTCTTTCTTGTTTCAGCTCCATCATGGATGATGCAGGACCATCTCTTTTTGTAGTGGTGTCTTGGGAATATAGTGACCACAATCTCTTTAGTAGCATTGTCCAACTTGAGACACAAGTAAATAACCATGAATATGCATCTTCTCCTAAGACACAACCGATTCCAACGGAATTTTCAGCACACTTCCATCGACCACAGCCACAGTTGCACCTACCGATTATGTGGGCATTTTCTCCTCTGGCAAGTTCTACTGAGGCAAGTTTTACCGAGGACTTGTATATGGTGCCAGATGAAAATGAATTGCACGGTTGTGTATTCAATTTGAGGACCAAAAAGTGCAAACGAATCAAGGGCCCCCGGGCCACCAAATACATTGGACATGTTGTAACTCTGGGAGGGCATATTTATTTTATGGCACATCCTCATGCGGGCAATCTTGCACCACACCCCGTTTTTGAGCGCTATGATCCTCGCAAAGATTCGTGGGAAGAACGAGAACCTTTTCCATATCATACTCTCAATCTGTCCTATGCTAACGGAGGTAAAATTGAGGCTACTGCAGTTTGGGATGATACCATTCTGTTGAATATGGTCGGCCGCAAAATTTGGGCATATAATGTTGACAAAAACAAATGGTATCCCGTCGACGTTAATCACGGTCGGTGCTATAGTATTGTAGGAGAGGCTGTCGTTCTAGAAAACACCATCTATGCCTTAACAGAGGCGTCTTTTGAAAAGATTCTGGCATTATCTATTGAAAGGGAAGAAATTAATGGTGATCTTGTATATAAATGTTCCCTACTCTCGGAGATTTTGGTGCCAGGTATGGAACAAATTACATTTGAGTCTGAGGATGAATACCGGTTGACCAGGCATTTGGTTCATTTGGGTAAAGGCAACTTTTGTCTTGTCCTGAGTTGTACCCTCTCCGGTGCTATGAATGAATGTCAACATATACAAGTCACCAATATAAAGCTTGAGGGAAAAAACTCGATGACTGTGACAAACATATGCGTCCATGAGTTTAAAATTCAGCAAAATAGGCAATTCGAAGTTAGTCTCTGCTTCTCTCTGCCGTAAGCTCCTTCACTTTTTATATGAAGTAATTTGGGATTTCTTTTTCATTTGAATGTGAACTTTATATATTTCGGTTGTTCAATGACTCAGTGAGTGCAAGACCACTGCGTCAGAAGAAGGCAAAAGATTCTTCGAATTCGACCCGTAAGTTGTATCATGCCGCTTCTGATGTTATATCCTTAACTAATAAATTTCGTCTATTTCATCAATACATTTCTCTGTTGGTTCCGCTTTCGAGTCTAAAGCCCCTTCTGACTTGTGATCATGACAGCTATTTTAAAAGCTCCACTGTTTTTTGTATATATATACCGTAGTAGTAGTACTGCTCTTCTCCTTCTCATTTGTTTTTTTTCCCTGTTCAATTTGAATGTCTTCTATACATGGTTCTAATAATCTTTTGTTGAAACAGTTTACCTAAGCGTTTTGCGTCAAAAGCGAGCACAATATCTGCAGTCACTGGACACCCATCCCATGGTTATGCAAAACCTTCTTTTGCACCAAAAGCATCAACTCTTGGCGATGGTGCTGCGTCTGAAAGGAGCAATACTGATGAAGAAGGTATACAGCTGCCACATTCATTTTCAGTTTGAAAAGAAAAATTATTGACCAGCTCCTGGTGATTCAATTGCCATGTCAACTTCAACTCGTGTTCTCTTATATCAAGATATTTAATTTGTTCTTTTACTGCTGAAGGTCACTCCATTTTGGTAAGAAATTTGCCGAGAAAGGGCACTGTTAGACATCTTGAGAATGGATTGAAGGAATTTGGGCCTATTAAGAGGGATGGGATCAAAGTTAGAAAAAATAAAACGGTGAGTTTTTTTGTGATAGGAGTGCATTTCATGCTCTAATTGAGAGTAGGTTCTTTCATGTAGGCTTACAGTCATGTAATTTGTCTCTTGTTGCAGGGAAAGAGTTTTGCCTTTGTTGAATTTGAAAGTGCGACTTCAAAGAGACGTGCAATTGAGGTATTATTGTCTTTTACCTTGGTTTTCCACTGTCATTTACCTTTTCTTTTGTAAAGTCGATCGATTGATTATTTGTTGAAAATCATGTGAGGCGTCACCTATCACAATTGGGGGTTGTCTAGCAGAGATAGAGGATAAAGAGAAGAACCGGCCTCCAAGACGGACGACTTCCGGTGGACACAGTTAATGGAGGAGAGGGTGGTGGTTATCAGCCCCGCCGCCCAAAGGGGGGGGGGGGGGGGGGGTCCAGAAATAACTCCACTGCAATAATTTATACTTGAATGAATATTTTGTGAAGGAACTTTCTAAGATTAATGCTCAAATTAAACTTTCTTTCACTTGATCATGCATGTCTGTATTATTAACTTGGTAAAATCCACCTTTTTTTTTTTAAATTTAATTTTAATTTTTATTTTTTAAGAAGCTAATAATGGTCATGGATTCCATTTCAAAATGCAATTAGTGATATCTGCATTGACCAACAACCCTGCCTCGGAGATTTTCGGGTTACTAATCTGGTGTCAAATGACTTTTTTGAAGTTCTCAACCACGGCGGCGCTCTGAGGCGTATTATTGTTGTTATTCGTTATAATTCTTCCTTATAGTTTGTACCACCATCCAACTTTTTCACCGACTCTACTCATTTCAACATCATTCCATAACGAAAATTGATCAGGAGAAACAATGAAAAAGATAGCAATATAGGACTTATTGTTAACTACCAACTACAAAATTCTGTTAGACATGAAAACTAGTAAGCAATGTGGAAGCGGCCAGCTTATTGACCCTAATACCGACTTCTTAAGTATTTGGGAGCAGAGAAAGAGATATTGATAAAACAGGGTGGGTATTTTGGGGAACTAACCTATCTATCTAATTCAGGACAAGTTTGCACTAGGGGCAGTAAGAACCAAACATAATACATTCCAAAAGTAGTCCACCTACCTATAAGCAAAATCATCACATCTCTTCAAGATGCACGAGTCATCATTTGTACCGAATGAATTTCATCACCTTTCTCCACAAAACTTCCAATTTCTGAAATTCTCATTTTCTGCAAATAGCTGTTTTCTCAATTTGTTGGAGGCTAACAAAAGGGCTGATGCTGCAAGTAGAGGAATGTCTTGTAATATAAGTTTTTTTTTTTTATCTTTAATAAAACTTTATGTTCTGAAAAAAAAAAAAAAAAACACATCAACAACAACGGGCCGATGCCCAATGCTTCTGCAATAAATAAATAAATAAATCAAGTGAGAAGAAGAATAAGAAGTTGATGCATTGTGCATTTGGTTCGTTAATTACTAATCCTTGTCTCAATTTCGACACCACGCGTTCATCTTGTTCGCATCCCGTCCCCCGGACGGGTACTTTGCCATCTATGAAGCTCAGTTGAAGGCGGGCCTGAGGTTGCCGCTGTGTCCTACTTTTGTGTGTGTGCTGCGGCACTATGGTTTAGGCGTGGCTCAGATGGCTCCTTCCGGAGTCAGGACGGTGATAGGTTTTGCCGTGTCATGTCGAGCGATCGACGTGCGGTTCTCGGGGGTCTCTTCCGAGTCTTTCATCGCATAGCGTAGAACCCAGGGTTGAAAGGATGGTATCACTTCTCCCGTCGGTCAGGAGTAAGGGAAATGATGCTTGAAGGCCCTAAGTACAACTCATGTCGAGGCGCTTCTTCTTCGTTCGGGATGGCGGGGACTCTAGGCTGGGACGTTGGAAAACAAGTTCCTTACAAAAGGACGAGTGTCTGACCCTCCTGAACTCTACTCAAGTGGACGATATTCAGAACGTGGGTATCGTTCTAAGGCTGCGTGAATTGCCTTCCGAGCTGATCGATGCGGCTCGTCTGGCCCCGATCCTTATCTTCCCTTAGACAGCAATAGCCGTGATACTGGTAAGTGCCGCTACCCTTTTATAAACTTTTGCATTGGCGTAAGTAATGTGTTTTTTCCTTTTCTTGCAGTAAGGACCTTGGCTGGTCTCCAAGCCCCCGGTCTTGGGGAGGGGGTGGGGCACCGAACCGAGAGGACAACCGTGACTGGAGAACATGCTGGTCGAGACCAGGCGACCCGAACCGTGGGGTCCTCCCTCGGGCCTCACACAGTTCGCCTGTTGTCCGAGCTGGAGGATGATGCCCTGGAAAGTCCTCATTCTTCTAAGAGGGGTTTAGAAGCTCCTATTATAGTGGTGGACGAGGAAGAGGATGAGGAGCTGGAGATTCCCCTTATACGAAGATCTTCTCGCCCTAGGTCGGGAGAGGTCGATGTAGAAGAGAGGCTGGAAAAGAGAAGCAGGACTGACGTGGGGTTGGTCTCGGAGAAGCACAACGACGGATTATCTATGGTTCACCGAGAGGAAGGGGAGGCCGATCTCAACATGTGCACTTCGACCTCTTTGGATGATGCGGTGTAAGGTGTTACTCAGATGTCTGACATGGATCTGATTGAGGCGGGCTTTGAGGCCATGAGATACGTAAGCTTCATTTCTTTGCATTTCTGACACTTATTCTTATTAGAGGGTGCTGACCCTATGTTGTGGCCGTACAGGGATCGGTTGTAGGCCAAGAGATCTTTTACCGACTGGCACGCTCGTCCGCCGACCGGGAGAAGAGGACTTCTGATTTGAAGTCCAAAGATGATCGAATAAGAGAACTTGAAGAACAACTGTCGTCACAAGAGAAAAGGACAGAGGCTTTAAAGTCCGAGTATGACGTTCGCCTTCAAGAGTTCATGAATGAACACTTTGAAAGGGAAGCCGAACTGGACGGTCATGTTGTGAGGCCTCGGGGGGGGAGCTCTCGGCTTTAGAGGCAGCAGTCTGAGCTTTCCCTGCTCGTCTCTAGGAGGCCTTGGCTCAAGCCGTTAGAGACTCCTGTCTTCATCGAATCCTTAAAGCGGTTGCTGAGTCTTGCCGTGAGGGCTAGCTATACGCTGGGAGTGGATGATTGTAGGACCCACCATCCAGACCTTACCGTCGACAGATTGGCTCACCCAGACTTGTATACTCCTGGCACCGAATCGATCTACTCTCTTCGGGTAAAGGAATTTCAAGCAGGAGTAGACCTTGTGGTTAAATACCCTACGATCGGCAACCACGGCCGACTAACTAAAGGAAGTGAACTCTTGGGTCCGACTCCCTGTTCTTTATAGGATCTCTGTCTTAATGTAGACTTTGTAATTCAGTGTCTTTTTGTTTATTAATATTAATGAAATTAGTTTTTTTCCAACCTTTCAGCTTTTTGTAATTTAGATTTTTGTATTTTGTGTTGTTTTGTACAAGTTTTTGTATGAACATCATCGTTGCCCCCTAGTATGTCTGCCTATAATTATAGGGGATGGCATACTTGTACTAGGGTATATGAAGTTAGTTTGGTAATTAGTTTAAATCATCGCGAGCAGACCACGTCGGACTGAATTCTCGTGTGAAGGCATTGACAGCGGGGCCAGGCTAGTGCTGACTTCTCGTTTTAAAGCACGGCGAGCAGGGCCAGGTCGGACTGACTTCTCGTGTAGAAGCGTTGATGAGCGGGGCCAGGCTAGGACTTCTCGTTTTAAAGCGCGGTGAGCAGGGCCAGGTCAGACTGACTTCTCGCGCGGATGGTAGCATTGTGCTAATAAAATGTTGTACGGATTAGTAAAGCAATGACAAGAAAATAATGTTTTATTCAAAATAACAAAGTTCCAAAAGAAAAACACAATTCGGAATAACAACCCAACAGAGGCTGCTCACATAGCAGTTTTTAGGGATAGAATTTTCGTAAGTTGTTAGAATGCCAACTTCTGGGGATGGTTTCGCCGCTAGAATCGGCCAACTGATAGGATCCCTTTCCGTATACCTTAACCACTTTGTAGGGACCTTCCCAGTTCGGGTCGAGTTTACCCGGGGGCCTTGTCTGCTGACTTCATCTTTTCGGAGCACCATGTCTCCTTCTCTAAAGTACACATGCTTTACTTTACTGTCGTAGTATTGGGAAATTTTTTGCTTGTATCTGGCCATTCGAACGAAGGCTATCTCTTGGCTCTCTTCCAAATCGTCTTTGGAGTGCTTGAACTCGACTTTCCAGCCTGCTTTTGCATAGAGCTCGAGCCTTGGTGAGGGTAATCCGAACTCAGCAGGTATAACTGATTCGCTCCCATAGGCTAAGGAGAAAAGCGTTTCCCCTGTTGCCATATTTGAGGTCGTTCGATAGGATGTTGGGCAGATGCTCTACCCAATTTTCTCCTTCTTCCTCGACTCTTTTCCTCAGACCAACTTTGATTTGCTGATTAGTATGCTCGACTTGCCCATTTGCTTGCGGGTGACCTACTGAAGTGAAATGCTGGGATATCCCTAGCTCATCGCACCAGAATTGGACCCTTTTGTCTTCAAACTGCATGACGTTATCTGAAACCAACGTCTTAGGGATCCAGTACCGGCACACAATGTTCTTCCAGAGGAACTTCTGGATGGCTTTGGCTGTGATCGTAGTGAGAGCCTCGGCTTCTACCCATTTGTTGAAGTAATCTACGGCGACAACTAAAAATCTAAGGTTTTCAGGTGCTCGAGGTAGAGGCCCGATTAAATCGACTCCCCATTGATCGAAAGGCCATGCCGCGATCATGGGAACCATCTGCTGAGAAGCTTGATGCAATATACTATCATGTACCTTACATGGTTTACACATCTGCGGACGAGATCCTCTGCATCTTTCCCTATGGTCGGCCAGTAATAGCCGAACAAACGGCACTATCGTGCTAATGGCCGAGCTCCGGGATGATTTCCGTATATTCCTAAATGGATTTCCCGGAGCAGATAGTTTCCTTCCTCTTCTGTCGCGCACCTGAGCCAAGGTGCCACGAAAGACTTCCTATATAGTACATTGTCAAAGAAAGAGTACCGAGCCGCCCCGAATTTCAACTTTCTTGCCAGGGTTTTGTCTTCGGGTAGTATTCCGTTGCGGAGGTAGAACACTATAGGATCCATCCAAGTATCTTTATGTGTGATGGGTTGGACCTCCTGGGCCTCATAACTTTTTTCCTGTAACAATTCTACCAACACCTTTTTGTTAGAGACGAAATTAGATGCCAACTTGGAGAGGGCATCGGCTCGTCGATTTTGGGATCGGGGAACCTGCTCGATAAGGACAGTTTGGAAGGCCTTCAGCCGATCATGTGCCGCGGCCAAGTACTTCTTCATAGGCTCTTCTTTAGCTTCGTACTCTCCTTTAACATGATTGACGATCAGCTGGGAGTCACTGTAGACCCGTAAGTTCCTAGCCCCCATCTTAGCTGCTAGGTTAAGCCCGATGATCAGAGCTTCATACTCGGCTTCATTATTGGTGGCCGAGAAGCTGAATCGGAGAGCGTAAGGAAATTCTTCACCCTTTGGGCTGATGAGCAGGAGTCCCGCCCTGGCTCCATCTTTGCTCGAGGCTCCATCGACTTATAGCATCCAATGTTCGACCTCGGCGCCTGGTTGACTCTGATCGGTGGTTATGGCCATTTCTTCTGCCAGGAAATCTACTAATGCTTGGGCTTTGACCGATGTTCGAGGACGAAAATCCAAGTCATACTCTGCTAATTCCACTACCCACTTTGTGAGCCGACCTGATGTCTCTGGTCGGGCTAGTATTTTCCGAAGAGGTTGATCAGTAACCACAAGTATCGGATGAGCCTGAAAATAGGGTCTAAGTTTTCTGGTGGCATGTATTAAAGCTAGCGCTAGTTTCTCGGCGTTTGAGTATCTGACCTCTGGGCCGTGAAGAGCTTTACTGACGTAGAAGATCGGCTTCTGCATATTGCCCTGTTCCTTGACGAGGACTGAACTTATGGCTTCATCACATACCGCTAAGTAGGCGAACAAGGTATCCCCTTTCAGTCGTGAGGTTAGTGTGGGTAACTCGGCTAGGTAGGTCTTCAGATCTTCAAAAGCTCGCTGACATTCTTCGTCCCATCTGAACGGGTTGGTTTACTTTAGAATCTTGAATATAGGCAGGGCTCGCTGGGCCGATTTGGATAAAAAAACGCCCGAGCGCGGCCATTCTTCCGGTTAACCTCTGGACTTCCTTGATATTCCTTGGTGTCGACATAGTTCTCAGTGCTTCCACTTTATCTGGGTTAGCTTTGATGCCTTTTTGAGATATCATGTACCCTAAGAACTTCCCGGTCCGGACTCCGAACGTGCACTTCTTGGGATTAAGTTTCATCTGTGAGGTCTTAAGTACTTCGAAGACTTCCCTCACATCAACTAAGTATTGTTCTAGGGATTTACTCTTGCTTAAGAGGTCGTCTACATAAACTTCCATGCATCTTCCTATCTGGCCTTTAAGTATTGTATTGACTGCCCTTTGGTAGGTTGCACCAGCGTTTTTGAGGCCATACGACATAGTTTTGTAACAGTACGTGCCGAACTCAGTGATGAATGAGGTTTTTTCGGCATCCTAGGGGTCCATGGCTATCTGATGATAACCTATGTAGGTGTCCAGGAAGCCAAAGACTCCAAAGCCTATAGTTGAATCTACCATTCGGTCTATTTTAGGCAAGGGGTAACAGTCCTTTGGGGCAAGCTTGGTCGAGGTCGGTAAAGTCTACATATCCTCCAACTGCCGTCCGACTTCTTCACCATGACGGGGTTTGCCAGCCAATCTGAGTAGCTCACTGCCCGGATGATGTTGTCTTTGAGCAGCTTTGCTACTTCCTTCTTAACGGCATCCATTTGTTCTTGGGCGAAATGTGTCTTCTTTTGGCGAACGGGTTTCCGGTTCGGGTCGACGTTCAACTTGTGCATGGCTAAGGCCGGGGACAAACCAGGCATATCTTCCGTGCTCCAGGCGAACACATCCTTGAACTCCTTTAACAAGGCTATTAACTGTCATTTGTATATGTCGAGGATCCATAACCCCACTTTCACGGCCCGGTCCTCCCGATCTTCTCATAGAAAAACTTCCTCTGCTTTGTCATCTGAGGACTAGATTTCCTCACTCTCGGGTAGCAACTCCTCAATGGGGACCAATGTGGACTTGATGTTTCCGTTCGCGCAGCAGCTTCTCGCTTGATCCACATTGCCTACGATCTCCATGAGGCCTCCGGCGGCCAGAATCTTAAGTTGTTATGCACGAGCGATACGACAGCTCGTAAGCTGATTAACGAGGGGGTGACCTATAATCATATTATAGGGGGATGGTGCCTTAACCACCACTTACTCGACTAAAAGAATTTGGTCTAGCGGAGGTCGGCCGAAGGTGGTGGGGAGGACAAGGGTGCCCTTCGAGTAGACTGGTGACCCGGCAAAGCCGATCAGGGGGGCAGACCCGGTGTTAATTCAAAACTCTCTAAGTGCATCAATTGTAAAGTGGAATGGTACAAAATACTAACCGCACTTCATGTATCAATGCAGATACACTTTACCAGATTCTGACTTACCATGGCCTCGACCGTAAGGCCGCCACTGTTAGTCACTAGGGGAACAGGATCTACAATGTTGTAAGCCACTTCTACGTGAAATCTTTGTCTTTTGTAGGATGTTTCGGCATCGGGACGTTGATCATCTTCTTCCAGAATCCGGTTTCCATATCCTCTAGATATAACGTTCATGTTTTCCCCTTGATGACTTGTCATCGCGGTGATGTTCTTTGAACAGATTGTCAATAAAAAAGGCCCTCTTTCTAGCGCCAATTGACGATCCAAAAATCATCTATCTGAAATCTAGAGTTCTTTCTCTAGTGATAACCTATTCAAAGTCTCAAGAACAACGTAAATACAAAGAGGGGTGGTGGTTGTGTAATGTTTTAGACTGCACTTGATAGTGATCAAGCTGCCTACGTATCCAATGCCTGGATTGGAATCATGTCTTCGTAGTTCCTTAGAGATCGTTTATATAGAGGGGCTTGTACCCTAGAGTTAGCATGTGGCGTGTCCATGGTGGACAAGGATTGACGTGTTTCCTAAGGAAAAGGATTATGCTTAGTTGATCTCTTTGATATTAGGAGATAATTGTGATGTTCATATATTCATATTAGGTGATAAAGCCTTTATGACTCGGAATTCCTTCCATATGTTGAAATAGTGTCCTAAACCCAATCGGTATGGACCGGATCCGACCGGGTCGGATCATTTCTACTATTTCTTTATGTTTATACATATATTAAATGGCTTTTCTGTTGTCATATATATGTTCTTTTAAAGAACCAATTATGAATTGTTATATGATAACGTCCTTAGTATTAAATTGTGATAGAGAAACCATGATAGGAGATTATGGTTGATGAGATCTTTAATCACTTCAATAAGTTTGATACTTAAATGTCTCTAGGCGGATATACTATTAAACAGGGCATTGATAGTATGAACAGGCTAGCACGTATTAGATGTCCTCTGTCTTTAAGGGCAGAGATAGATCTCGTCTATCGAAGTGTAGAGACACTTGGATTGTACGTGGACGTGTATTAGAGAATGCGTACGTTAGACTGACCCACTTACATTAAGTGTCGCCGCACTATGTGGCGGTTGTGTAATTATCCTTAAGACCGGAGTCTTCATGACATCACGGTGTGGATTGTCATGCTTTGACACTATTGAGGTTTCCCTAGCCATGGGGCGATCATGCAGTAGTGATTGAGTGTGATACTGAAGCATGCAGAGTATACATGTTAGTTCGTCCGGAAATTGCGTATCCTATGATTGTGATCAAATATCTGAAATGACCTTCTTATAAGGAATGTCTAGCTCTCGTGAATCTTTGCAAAGTGGGAGTAAATATGTTATTCCGAGAGAGCATGATATCCAGATTATAAGATACGATCGTTAATGTATTGACACTTGAGATACGATCGTATGGATATTATTACTGCGGTAGGATTGCAAGTTACACGGTAACTGTTTCACATGAAAGGTAATAGTCATTGCATTTGACTCTTCCGATGATTGGGGGTCACGATGTGTTGTTAGACGCTATCCCGTGATCGTTAGGCATGAAGGACATTTTCGTAATTTGCACACTTTGTGTCTATGGCCAACATATTCGGAAGCCTATCGGGTCACACACATATGAACATCTAGCCGGATTAAAAAATGTGGTTATAGTAGCTAACCAAATAAGGAAATTTTTATCTCACGACTATAAAGGTTATAGTGGTAAATTAATATGGTGGTATTTATTTATTATGAATAAATATAATACAAGATATTAATTATGGCGATTAATTAAATATATGTATTTAGATACATATGTCGAATATATATATATATATATATATATATATATATATATATATATATATATATATATATATATATATATATATATATATATATATATATATGTATGTATGTATTTTGTGAATTAATTAATCATGGTATTATATTAATTAAAGAAAATCTCAATTCCCAATTTTGTGAGGAATGAACGCCATATCAAATGTATATGATACATTTGAGTTGTGCAATTTAATTAATAAGATTATCAAAATATTAATATTATATATTAATTGATTTTGAAAAAAAATAGAATAAGATAAAGATATATTCAATATAAGATATTGTCAATATATATCTTGGTAATATATTTAATTTAAGATATTGAATATTAATGAGATAAATCAATCAAAGATATTTTCTTTATTTTATGAGTAAAAGGATTTCTTCCTTTCTACTCTATCTGGGGCGCCACTTACCCTATAAATAGGAAGTGGATGTCAAGCTCTTTTGTACATCACAACTCCAAGAGCTAATAGTTCTTGTGAAAAATAGAGAGCTTCTTACAGAGAGTTTTGAGAGAGAGAAAATGCCGGTCTAGCAGCCGGATTTTTCTAGTAGCAATCCAATGGTGGATTCCGGCGGGTTGTTAGTGTGGACTAGCGGTAGAGGCCGAACACTTGGGCGGCTCCGTGCACAACTACTCTCCTTAGACGGTCAAAGCGTCGATCTTTTAGATCAAGCAAGGTAACCACCGTCTTTAGCTTATTTGTTTATTGCTTAAACGAAGTCGATCTTGGGTAAAAGGAAATCAAAATTTTGAATTCCGCTGCGTTCCCGCGTAGATTTCCTAACAGTGGTATCTGAGAGAGTTTCGAGCTTAAACAATAAGCATGTTAATTTGTGTAGTTAATTTTATCGTTTAAATCACGTAATTAAAAGATGAAAGATTTTTTGATTCGCAAAACAATACACGAAAAAAGAAAAAAAAAAGGTGATCGGGTGGTGCTCGGCCGACTGGCGGCGGCACCACCACCGTCCGGCGGCGGCTGTCGGTTGGCGGCTGCTTGGCGGGTCTCTTCCTTTTGTTTTGTGTATTTTTTGTTTCAATATGGTTCATAGTTGTGATTGGTAATTCCTCTTTTGTTTAGTTGTGTCATGTGGCTAACCAATGGTTCAAATAGTTTGGGCCATTGGGATGCCACATGGCATTAAAATAATATGGCCATTCCAAACTTTGTTTGGAATAGCCTAAGCCCTTTCCAAATATTTGATTTGGGAAAAGCTGCTGGCTTTGCAAAGCCACTTTCAAAATTTTGATTTTGGAAAGTTGCCTGGCATATTAACCAAAATATTGGCTTTTCCAAATTTTGTTTGGAATAGGCCTTGACCCTTTTCAAAATATTTGATTTTGGAAAAAACCTAGGCCTAGGCCATTTTCAAAATTTTGATTTTGGAAAGGGCCAAGAGAGATGTCTTTTGGTTTAGGAAACCAAAGGCATCCATTTTGATTAGGAATCAAAAGGAAAGAAACAAACGAGACTTAATTTTAATTTGATTTATTTTTGGAATAGTTCTAACTAATTAAAATTAAAATTGAAATCGGTTTAAAATTAATCGTTAATTTTATTTCGATTAAATCATTTAATTAATTAAATGTTTATTAGCTAATTGATTGGATAAAATTATTTAATAGATTAAACGTTAATTGATTTTGTAAGACGCAAGTAGTTAAATTTTAATTTTATCTTTTTCATAAGATTTTATTGTATGGATTAGATATAGTAGATATATATGATTATATGGACCTCGATTGATCATGGACACGACCGATAGGATAGATGTGAATGATTTAATTTTTCTGTTGGTTTAAAAATTGTCCTAGGCCGTTATGAAGAACGTGACCTAGTTTATTTTCTGTATTTATCCCATTCCCGTTATCTCCCCTCGTGTGCGGCGGGTGTATTTATTTTATTAGATAGAATTAAATGTAACAAGAATGGAGCAGAAGATGGAGACCAAAGAAAGAAGAATAAAGATCCCATTGGAGATGGTGCATTAAAGATCCTGTTGGCGGTTGCAGCTACCTTTAGATTGTGACCCGCGGTTTCATCAGTTTGTATTCGAAACCGCACCTAGGAAAAGTCCATGATCATACCGGTTACTTTACGCATTTATTTATTTTGTGCTTGTATTTATTTTATATGATACGATAGATGCATGACTAGGCACGATCTAGATAAATGTGTAGGATGTATGTCTATAGAGATAGACATGTTCGATGAGACCGTAATTAAAATTAATTAAGTGAATTAATTTATGTAATTACTTCCACAACAAAAATCAAGTCGGAATATTGTCTCTCAATATTATAGCGATGGTGAAAAGCCCTTGTTCGGATCCAACTGATCGGCCCTCGTCAGGAGTTGACTACCTCGGGTATATCGTCGTTATTGAGATATGATCGTATGAGATCTCGCGAATATTGGGTTATGACTTGACTAGAGTATTGCGGTGATTGGCCACCGTCTTATTCTAGAGGCAAGGGGTTGACTACCACATAAAGATGTGTATTGTCAAAGAGTTGACTAGTCAACCACCAAGAGTCACATGAGATGTGATTGGTAAGTGTTACCTACTCTTCTAATTATTCTGGTTGATCGGCCCTCTTCGGGAATCGGGGTAACTAGATGGGATCTTGGCCACTATAGAATTTTGAAAAATTCTTGAAAGTCAATTGGAAGTAGTTGACTAGTGAGAGAAAAATCATAAATCAAAAGACCATTTTTTATTTTGCGTGTATAAACAACAACACTCTTTTATCTTTATTTTTTATGTTGTAGTTTTAGCAAACTTTATATTTATGTTTTTATTCTCGATTAGTAAAACCAAATTATGACTGTTACCTTTTGAGAAACGTTCTCAAATATGGTTAAGTAAATTTTAATCCTTTTAAATAAGCAATGACATGAGCAACCCCGTTACAGTAGTTAGAGACAGAGAGACTGCATATTTGATGCAGTGTTCCAAGACTTTAATTATTAAAGAAAAGTGGAAGCTCGTGATATTGGATACGATCCAATATGATCATTCAGTCATACGATGACAATTAATTCAAACGTTGGATAAGAATGACCATACCGAATTTTGGAAAGGTTGTTTTCAAAATTATGGGATTTAAGTATCGACTTAATTCTTTAGTCATTGCTTAGAGGTTAATTGAATAGTTAATGTTTTGAATACGATTCAAAAGGTTAAATAAACTATTTGATAAACTTTAGATTTTCTTTATGAAAGGAAATTGAAGACATAGCTCTTGTGATCTTTCTTAAGTCTTATGAAGACTACACTAAAAAATATTTACAAGTGCTTAAAGGATTAAAAAGGAAAGTTAGGGCAAGTGCTTAAATAGAGGACTTATCAAAACCTCTATCCTAAGCAAGCACGTTGAGACAAATCTGTCTAAACTCAAGTTAACTCTCGGATATATGATGTCCTATGAGTGCGATTAAATTAGAAAGATTAAATACGGAATACACTGAGATACGGAAAGTGAAGCAAACGCTGTGACTTTTCGGTTTTGTGTTCTGAGTCTAGTAAACTGATAAGGGAACTAAATAAGTGTTATTATGTTCTGGTTCTTATGAAGAACATATCTTCAGTTACTTGTTAGGATTTAGTAGACATATTAAATTGTAAAGAATAAATGTTATTCCGATAAAGTTGAAATGTCACTGAATCTAACATACTAGATTGATGTCACTATATAGTTGATATAGGTGAAAAATCTCAACTAAATATTTGTATGGCGGCCATCCTTGATTTATGGCTGTTATAGGCACAGTCTCTATGGAAGGGAAGTGTGTAAACAAACGTCATTCTGATGATGCTGAACTATATGATTATGAATCATATGGGTTATACGTATCTTATCCAAAGAGGACTGAAATACCCTTTTATGAAAAGGCTATGAAATATAGAAAATTGACCAGAGCCTAAACATATTGATGTTTGTTGGTTTATGACAATTTATAACATAAATAATTGTTTATCTCTCTCTTAGACTATTTTCAGAAATAGTTGAATGTGCTTATTGAAGTACAACAATTCGAAAAGCCCGAAAAGTTCGAGCTAGTACGAATATGAGATTGATGAGCTATTAGGAATTAATTTTCAATTGGATTGAAGTAATTAATACCTGAAGGGTGTTTCAAAAGTTGTCTGAAAAGGAATAAGATTCCCCCCTTAAAGGATACCATTTTTGGATACGCAATCAGATTGTGCTTCTAAAATGGAAACAACACTTTATATGATAAATGTGTGACGCAAGCCATGCGAAGTATCCCTTACCCGTTTCGGGATAGTGCCCTTATACTTAACCGAGTTCCAAAAAATAAAGGTTGAATAAATTCCATATTAGATATGGAAGGGGATAATGTCGAATCTATCTTAACCGATGATTTGAAGTTGTCATAGGGAAAGTCAGAAAGGCTTGGAGGCCTAGTACGACATATGCGACTTTGTGGAATATCTTAGCAAGTACGCTAGATACTGTTTACTAACCCCCAGAGCAAAACTATTTTTCTCCAAACATGCCGTCTTCTAGAGGAAGTGTTTCTTTCAAAAGAAACAGTGGGAGTAAATAAGATCTCAAAGGAGTTTGAGAACCACAAAGATATACTCAACCATTGGAACGTGAGCAGACGCCACATAGCGATGAGGTGTGGAACACTGCTCAGTGCACACAAAGGTTCTGTAAGTCTGTAAATAACCTCAAGCCTGAAAAGGCTGCAGGTATGTTCATCTTGAAGAATGAATATCTCATGACTTATAAAGGAATGTTTGAAAGGCAAGATTGAGAGATATGGCCAGGAGCCATAATATCTGAATTAGATTCCATCAGTGACAACCAGGTTGTGAACCTAGTCTGTATTACCTAAAGGGAATGTCCCTCAAAGGCTGACATGGATTGTAATACGATTACCATAAGGCTATAGTGACGGCTGAAGGGTACGGGGTGTAAACCTTGTAATTATCTTTATCTTCGCCATTGTGCCCGATACCCTATTCGAGATAATGCTTGTAATAACTTCGTATCATGGCTATATGATAGTGTTGAAGACGTTGGGCAAACAGCCTGATGTTCATAGACGATAACATGATATGTGAGCCCATGAGATCCATTTATGGACTCAAACAAGTTTCTCTAGACGATTTCTTTGTTTGATAATCAAAGGAGTTTGATTTAGTCAAAAGAAGGGATATGCCCAATGTGCAAGATGGATAGCTGACGTCACCAAAACCAAGCCTTAGAAACGGCGTCAAGAAAGGGACAGACCTTTTCTAGGTTAGACGGATCCTAACCGGCGGTGTACCGGGTCAAATTGTAGTGATAAAGTGGTGAGTCGGTGTCGAATCCTACGGGAAAAAGTGGTAATTCTTTTAAGTGTGGTTAAACACCAAAGAGCGCTATTAACTCGATCTAAACCGCAATTTTATAACACAGATTACTACTACTCTAACCAACATAAAATAAATGCGTAATTTAAAAGTTATTCTAATATAATATATATAGATATATAAATATATATAGATGTACATAAATAGTAAAATATATATATATATATATATATATATATATATATATATATATATATATATATATATATATATATATATATAGTTTATAGACTAGACTAGCCAAAGTATATGTAATCAATTTATTCGATCTTTTCAATTAATAGAATGTGTTCGATCTTCCTTTTTATTAGGTCCAATTGAGTAAATGAAACGGTGTACTCCTAATGTCAACAATTCCTCCTCACACGAGCGTATGAAATTGTCATATGTCAAATTGTCATCAGTCCAATGTCCACAACTGCCCCATGCTAAACTTAGTTAGTCAAAACAGGTACCGAGTATAAATCTACCCCGGATAAAAGAGGTAATTCCATTTGTCAGATGGCCGATGTTATTCAAGAGGCTCCGGTTGTCAAGCGGATCGATTTAATACAAACGGTGTAGTTTCAATTAAACTGTGATTTTAACATTATTAAGATCTCGAGTACAAAATTAATAAGATTTGTTTTACTAGGACAAATCTGCCCCCGGGTAGGAAATAGGATTCCGTTAATCAGACGGCCAATTTTACCCTCCGGTTTTTCTATTTTTACTCATATCCCGACTTCTCTCGGTCGGTTCATCGTCGAGGTTATATGTGGTATTCATCATGATTGATTACTTCATTCCGAATATGTTATCGTTACGTAGCGAAATAGAAAAAGATTCATTTTAACTCAATTTTAATCAATTTTATTTTAACATCATTCTTTTAACGAAAAGATCGAAATAATACGATTACATAACTTTGGCTAGTTATTAGATTTAGCCTAATAACATTATAAAAACTAAAAAGAAGAAAATAACAAACACAAACATAATTATTATAGAAATTACCCGATTACAACTACTGACTCAGAAATCGTCTTTTCCCAGGTATTCAACGATTTCAGCAACACCGAACCTTCGAGAATTTCCCGAGCATTACTACGATACTACTACTACTTTATTTATTTTGGCATAAGGCCTATTTACAAACTAAAGAAAAGAGGGGATAGAGAATATATATAGAATATGGTGTATATATTGGTACACTCCCTGCAAATGCTGAGGCTCCCATATATATAGACTTTCCTCCTTCCCGGACCGGTCCTGAAAATTGGCCGGATCGGTCCGGTGTAATGATGACAATCATTACAGTTAGTTATAAGCATGTGAGCCCATGTTACCCTCTAATCATCACAGATGCTGTGTAATTATATATATAATTATATATAATTACAAAGTTAACTTCTAAAAATCGTAACTTGAATTCTCGATATCAGAATGACATAATCGAACTTCCGTTGAAAAGCTCGTTGAATTCTCTACAACTTCCATCAAGACCACTTCTTCAGAAAACGTATTCTCGATGAGCCATTTCCAATACGTGTCGTTTTCGGGATTTTGTTATTTAAAAAACGACTACCCACTTGACCATTTAAATTGAGTGATGCTTTATAACTCCCTTCCAACGACTTGAATTGACTTCAAAAAGTGTTTCTACTCGGGATTTCAGTTCATCTTAGGATTCTGCAATGAAATAAACACAAAATACCCGTGTAAAATAGACACAACACTCCGGTCACTAAAACCGGTACAAAAACTACAACTTTTTACTATAAATACTAACTTTTACTACTAACTATACTAAACTATAAAGATTAATATTTCATACTAATTATATCATAATTTCATATATTTTATATAGAATTTGTCGATAAAACGTAATAAAATCACGTATATTTAATCATATAAAAGTCATACATCAATAGTGGGAGTGTGTTATGATTTTCGAGTAAAGTATTGGATATCTCTCTCGAGAATTATCACCCCATGTCACAGTCAATTATTGTTTGGTAGTTCAAGGTCTTTACGAAAGCACTTGGATTAGCAGTTCTTATTTTTGGAAATAAGAATCTATAATGATAGATTTAACTACTGTTAGATTATAGTTTACCTATATAGATGTGATGCTAAAAGAAGTTTAGCATAGATCGCGACAGGGGATACTGCTAGCCGGTGTTCTCAAGATCTATATATGTTAGGACGTTAGTCCTAAAGATAAGGTGAAAGATGATGCTTATGAAAGGTTTCCTTCGCTACTGCGATAGGAACCATCATAAAGAAATGCCAGATGTTCATAGTCCATTAACTAGCCATGAGCAAGTATGAAAGTAAATCTGGTGAATTTCGAGAATGTCCTTAAATAAGTTAAGGATGGTTTCATAGTTTATCGAAACTTGGAATCAGATAAATATAGTTATACGGACGTATATCATGAGTCTTATGAAGGCGAGTGGGAGCTACAGTCTGGGTTTGCAGTCACTTTGATTAAGTGATACAGTGAGCTGGAAATGTTCTTAGCTATGCGTCACTGTAATTTCTACAACTTTGCCAAAACACAGTAGTGCCTTGGAGGCGCAGCGGGAGCAATACATGGATCTAGAAGGTTCATTCCTGAACCTTGTATGGTTCTTCCACCTATACTATATAGCTGATATAGTAAGTGGATTCATTGCTTAAAGAAAGGACCAGGGTCTCGTCAGAGATCCATGTGTGTGTTGAGGGGGTTCCTTTGACTTGGTCATTTGGAACATGATATGAAGATAGTCTGAGTCCCCACGGATAGCGATCCGTTCACGGCTAGGGCTGGTTGCGAGTATTGCATGATTGTGTTTCAACTTGGTCTTGTGTGTGCGAGTGATTGGTTTTAGTCCAAGTGGGAGATTGTTGAAATAGTGTCCTAAACCCAATCGGGTTGGACCGGATCCAACCGGGTCGGATCTTTTCTACTATTTCTTTATGTTTATACATATGTTAAATGGCTTTTCTGTTGTCATATATATGTTCTTTTAAAGAACTAATTATGAATTGTTATATGATAACTTCCTTAGTATTAAACTGTGATAGAGAAACCATGATAGGAGATTATGGTTGATGAGATCATTAATCACTTCAATAAGTTTGATACTTAAATGTCTCTAGGCTGATATACTATTAAACAGAGCATTGATAGTATGAACAGGCTAGCACGTATTAGATGTCTTCTGTCATTAAGGGCAGAGATAGATCTCGTCTATAGAAGTGTAGAGACACTTGGACTGTACGTGGACTTTTAGTAGAGAATGCGTACGTTAGACTGACCCACTTACATTAAGTGTCGCACTATGTGGCGGTTGTGTAATTATCCTTAAGACCGGAGTCTTCATGGCATCATGGTGTGGATTGTCATGCTTTGACACTATTGAGGTTTCCCTAGCCATGGGGCGATCATGCGGTAGTGATTGGGTGTGATACTGAAGCATGCGGAGTATACATGTTAGTTTGTCCGGGAATCGCGTATCCTATGATTGGGTTCGAATATCCGAAATGGCCTTCTTATAAGGAATGTCTAGCTCTCGCGAATCTTTGCAAAGTGGGAGTAAATGTGTTATTCCGAGAGAGCATGATATCCAGATTATAAGATACGATCGTTAATGTATTGACATACGAGATACGATCGTATGGATATTATTACTGCGGTAGGATTGCAAGTTACACGGTAACTGTTTCATATGAAAAGTAGTAGTCATTGCATTTGACTCTTCCGATGATTGGGGGTCACGGTGTGTTGCTAGACGCTATCCCGTGATCGTTAGGCATGAAGGGCATTTTCGTAATTTGCAATTTATGTCTACAGACAACATATTCGGAAGCCTATTGGGTCACACACATATGAACATCTTGCCGGATTAAAATGTGGTTATAGTAGATAACCAAATAAGGAAAATTTTATCTCACGACTATAAAGGTTATAGTGGTAAATTAATATATTGGTATTTATTTATTATGAATAAATATAATACAAGATTTTAATTATGGTGATTAATTAAATATATGCATTTAGATACAAATGTCGAATATATATATATATATATATATATATATATATATATATATATATATATTTATGATATACATGTATTTTATGAATTAATTAATCATAGTATTATATTAATTTAAGAAAATCTCAATTCCCAATTTTGTGGGGAATAGACGCCATATCAAATGTATATGATACATTTAAGTTGTTCAATTTAATTAATAAGTTTACTATAATATTAATATTATATATTAATTGATTTTGAAAAAATAGATTTATGGTAATAAGATAAAGATATATTCAATATAAGATATTGTCAATATATATCTTGGTAAGATATTTAACATAAGATATTGAATATTTACGAGATAAATCAATCAAAGATATTTTCTTTATTTTACTAGTAAAAGGTTTTCTTCCTTTCTACTCTATCTGAGGCGCCACTTACCCTATAAATTGGAAGTGAGTGTCAAGCTCTTTTGTACATCACAACTCCAAGAGCTAATAGTTCTTGTGAAAAATAGAGAGCTTCTTAGAGAGAGTTTTGAGAGAGAGAAAAGGCCGGTCTAGCAGCCGGATTTTTCTAGTAGCAATCCAATGGTGGATTCCGGCGGGTTGTTCGTGTGGACTAGCGGTAGAGGCCGAACACTTGGGCGGCTCCGTGCATATCTACTCTCTTTAGACGGTCAAAGCGTCGATCTTTTAGATCAAGCAAGGTAACCACCGTCTTTAGGTTATTTGTTTATTGCTTAAACGAAGTCGATCTTGGGTAAAAGGAAATCAAAATTTTGAATTCAGCTGCGTTCCCGCGTAGATTTCCTAACACCATAATTATCTGATTTAGAGTGTGTACAAGGGGTTTGGCCCGAGGGGGAACTAGGCCGACCTTATAGGTCGGATATGGGTAAACTTTGACAAGTGTTACCTGACTTGTGGAGGTCAGGGGAGTATTTACACCTATATTACTCAGAGGTCGGCCTTAAGCATTGACCGACCCAGAGAGGTTGGGGAGAATAACAGAGCTACTTTGGCTCGGCTGCTGGGAGATCTAACCCTCTAGACCACATTTTTCTCTCTATACTTAATGTTGGGCCACTAGAGAGGTGCCACGTAGGTATGTTCAATTCTTGGCATCGTCATCCCTCATGCTCACTAAGAAAGAAAAATAGCAAAATGCTAGAACAAAAATCCCATGTTATATATCATGCATGTTTGAATTAGAAAAAGGGAAAAACGTATTGCCCAAACATAAATTGGTTGGTCAATGTTTCAACTAGGGTGTACACGGATACGGATAACTGGAAAACCGAACTGAACCGAGATAATTCGGTTCGGTTAATAAGTACTACGGTTCGGTTTTGGTTTTCAAAATAGAAAAACCGAAGTTTTCGGTTCGGTTACGGTTAGTGCTGTAAATTATCTTAACCGAACCGAATCAAAAATCGAATAAAAAACCGAACCGAAAATCAAACCATTTATATCCGAACCGAAACCGAACCAAAACCAAATAGGAAAAGCCAAACCGTTTATAACGATATAGTGAATCAAACTGTTGTAATTGTATAATTTGGATGAAATTTGGTTTTTTTGGTTTGGTTTTTCGGTTCGGTTTTTTTTTACAAACGGTTCGGATTTTCAATTAACCAAATATTTCGGTACCGAACCGGTTATTTCGGTTGGGTTCGGTTTTCTTTTACAAACGGTTCAGTTTCGGTTCTGATTTTCAATTAACCGAAAATTTCGGTTCGGTTTCGGTTACGGTTATTAACCGATCCGAACCGAACCGTGTACATTGTCGGTGTATCATCCTACTTTATCAAGAGATCCTCCGTAAACTTGTTTCCATAGACAAACCCCTTTTATTTTATCATTTCCATGTGCATATAATACACAACATGCTTATACTCAGATTCAAAAAATAACAAACAAACATGCTTATACTCACCATAACCACGTGTTTTAGAACATTTGTATATTACTAGTGGTCGGTACCGTGCTATGCACGGTGTTGCCCCTACTTGGTTGTGTTGTTCGTATTTTATTCAGGAGGTTGTTCTGTGTTGTTAATGTCTCTGCTGCGTTGTGCTGAGCCGTAGACTTTACCTGATCCGGCCTTTGTTTTGAAGCCCAAAACACTAATTGAATATGTGTATCCATTGGTAGGATAGTGTCAACTTATACTTTATCTCTTTCTAACGCCAGCAATTATGTTTGTTCCGTGCCCTGTGGAACTGGAAAGAGCCAAGGAGCGAATAGGCTCATGCTTATAGTCAGTGTAGTACTTTGTTATTAAAACAAAAATGTAGGCTGTCAGGATTCCGACCAGACCACATAAAGCAAAATTTAGCCATGCTGAAGGTGCTTGCTCAGTATATAGCATCCTACATGGCCACCCAAAAGAAATCATATCACAGGGACAACCAACGTACTTTGGAGGCACTATCAAAAACAAAGTGAAAGAAGACAAGGGACGGAAACATTACCAAAGCAAAAGTTCTAACAGCTAAAACTATAGTGACTGTGTATCCTCTCTAAAGAATTGCAATTGGATCCTCCATAACACCAATAACACCAATAACTCCAGAATCACATTTACCACGAATAGAAAGTATTCCAACTGATGATACCACCAAGTCAAAAGAGTGAACGACGAGAGGAAACAGAATAAACCCAGATGGATCTGCACACAAACAAAAAAATTAAGTTAAAAACACTTATGTGAAAATAAGAAAGATACTGTAATTAGAAAATAAGGAACGTATGATGATATGATTCACAGAACTATACAGAGCAAAAGCTATTTGTTATTTATTCAAATGAAAGCTCACAAAATGCAATGCCAATGCAAAGCAATTACAAAGCCTGCAAATACTCAACACCAACAGCTGGACAAGGGTACTCTTACAAGCCCACAAATATGATTCGGTTTTCGGTTCGGATACGGTTAATTTTCAGCATTAACCGTATCCGAACCGAATTTTACGGTTTCTCTATTACATTAACCAAAACAGTTTTATGTGTCTTGAACAATAAAAATAGTACTCATATGTACCTTAATATAAATCATAGTATGGGCCACTAAACGATTCAAACACCAGAACATAAAGAATTTACATAGGAAGAGCATTGTGCCAATGTTATTTGGTAAACAATTTTATGTATAGTTTACAAGCTAACATTTTGTACCTCAATGCAACACAAAACCATAGAAGATCAAAATTATTCTCTCATTTAGTATCTGGTTAATTCATATTAATTAACCATTTTTTCATATTAATTTTCTCTTAATTCATTTGACACAATATCCAATGTAATTCAAGCAACATCTCAATCAAAGATTTATTAGCTAAGTAAGAATAAATATAAAAGAAGATGTTGGTGGTACAGACTTCTTTCAAACTAATGAAATTACTCTGCATTTTATTCTTCAGACTTGTTTCCATACACTCTCTTTGGCAAATAAGCAAACATTTTCTAAGCAACCAATACCAAGAATCACCTCACTATAACAACCAACTACCTCTAGGCAAAACATATAATTAGACAATCGATTACTGCAGCATCAAAAACAAATATAAACAAGAGATTCAATATATAGGCTATTAGATTCATTATCAAAATCATTCAATAGAAGATCACAATAAAAAGAAAAAATCTAAAACAACCTTATACACATTCAGAATAAAACCTTATCCGTTAGCCTGAGACTGAAGCGGGAGTCCAAGATTTTGTGGAACAACATCCGTTGCTTTAGGGACATTCCTGGAAACAAACGGAACAGCAACGAAACTCTTAGTCTTGCTAATAGGCCTGCTCTTTTCAAGCTGAACAAAGTCCCCAACTTTGAATTCTACTGCTTTTCAATCACCGGTTATCAAGATTAAGACATAGTGTGAACAAAAACAGAGCTTTAATAGCTCGAATCAGTAGCAAATCAATGGCAACAACATCATCTTTCAGCCACAAACCATCCATAGACACAATAGGAATAGAATTAGGCAGACAGTCCGTTCTAAAGCAAAAAATAAAAGATGGGATACAATGTTAACAAATAAAGATATCACCTTGTTAAGGAATCGAGCGAAATCCCTTCCAATCAGAATATAAATGCTCGAATCGGCCTCTAATTAGTGAAAGATCAAACCTTTCACACTTACCCTTCCAAGAACACAATAGACAAAAAATCAGGCCAACAAACTAATTCAAATCAGTCTCATAAGTGATAAATCGACAAATCAGAAGCCAAAGCCACCATGTTGCCAGAAAAATGTTGGATAAGCAAGGAAACCACCACACAAAGAAAAGATACAAAGGAGACAATGGACAGAAAACCGTACCTGAACAAGGTAGGACGATAGCCTGAAATACACATCGGAATGATGACGAGGCAACAAACCTGCACAATTTGAGTTAACAAGCTTGGAAGATGAATACAAAAAGAATTCACAGCAACAACTGAATGCATGCAAAGCCAGAGGAAATCGGCGGAGAACACAGGCTGTAACCATAGTCCGATGAAAGCAACACCGATGCAATTGTAAAAACCTCCATCACCGACTGACAACCATCTATTTATTTGCCTAAATCTAAAACACAGATCATCATTGTTTTCGATTAACTCTCCTCCTTGTCTAATGCCTCCATCTGTTTTCTTGTTTCCTGCTTCTTGCTCAGACTAACCCTCCTCCTTGTCATCATTAGCGCCGAAGGAAAATACGGAGACGGTTCATCTGCGACCGTCGATCTGTGAGCAGAAATGAGAGGAGAAGAAGAGGGACGGTGAGGGACGGTGAGGGACGGTGAGCTCGGCTGTAAACGAACAAGATTGTGGAAGTTTTTTTTTTTTTTTTAATGGGATTGGGATTGGGATTGTGGAACAGGTGGCAGCATGTGGTAATAACACATGTGTAAAACAGAGTTTACAAGTGTCCTGTTTTGCAAAACAATGTTCCAGGCTATATACGACGTCGTTTTTGTGAAAGCTGTTTAAAAAAAAAAAAAAAAAAGGACGACAAATTGTGGACGACGAAGGTAGAAGATTTATAGGTAAGAACAAGGTAGATAAAGACAATAACCTAATAGGCTAGATGAAATTATGGCTTACCATAAACAATATTCATAATCTGCAGTATATTATGCACGGTAACAATTGAATTATGTAATTAAATAATATTTTTGTTTTTGTTTTTGCAAGGTTGATAATCTAATTGAAATGCCTCTTCTTCACAAAAACAACACGACAATTCCCCGATTTCGGTGAGATTTTTGCTTCCGATCGCGATTTGGCTGTTATTCCTAATGAGATTTGGGTGCAGCTTAGGTGAACAACACGGCAGTTTCGATTTGACTGCGATTTGGGTCTGATTTGTACTTGACGAATTGATGGATGATACAGATAAGAAGCCGATGATGATGGTGATTATGGACATGAAAATGAAGGAAGAAGCTGAAACTTTCCACGGTGACACGAGCGTCTTTTCAACGACTATTTCTCCGAGAATCCGGTTTACGTGGATGAAATGTTCATAAGAAGTTACCGGATGAACAAGGGTTATTTCTTCGAATTAGGCCTCTCAAATTATTCACATTACTTTTAGTCAAGGATTGATGCAACCGGTAGAAAAAAACCATACCCGCATCAAAAAACATTGTTTCTATCCGTCAATTGGCATACGTACGCTTTACTGGCCATTCTAACGAGTATGTTTGAATTGGTGAGACCACTGCAATCGATGTCTAATGAAATTTTGTCGATGTGTTATTGAGGTACTTGGACACGTATACTTGAGAAGGCCCAATGATGACGACATTCAACGCTTACTTCAACAACATTCGTACATCCATGGATTTTCCGGTATGTTAGGAAGTATTGAATGCATGCATTGGCTTTGGAAGAATTGTCCAGTTGAATGGAAAGATAAATTTACTAGATGATATAAAGGGATTCCAACAATTATGCTAAAACTGTCACTTCATATGACGTTTAGAAATGACATGCATTTTTTCAGCGTTATCAAATTACCCTTTGCATTGGATTTTGGAGAAAACCACACCATAATCACCATAAATAGATTGGTTATCATTGTTATCCAAATCATCATCAATAACGACCTTTTTCAATGAAAATATCATCTGTAGAAAAATCGGTAAAAATCCACTTTGACATCAATATATTTGTAACGATTATCTCGATCAGGATACTTTGGATATGGAGCATAAGTGTGATACGGGTTTTTAAAACTAGAATGAGAATCGAAATATAATGACAGCAATGTTGATTACGGAGTCCCTTAATTTCTCTTGTTAGCTGTGTTTTTACTGTTGCAAAGTGTTTTTTATCCAACATCAGTCAACGAGAACGCGACACTTGTCCACAAACACGACCATAACCATAAGTCATCAAGAATTGTTGATTATTCTCTCGCATTTAATTTATATTTTATGGCGTTTTTATGTTAAAGAAAATTACAGGACCATAATAAAATTTCCCATTCTCGCATATCAAAATAAAACACGGAAAAAGAAAATTACAGGAAAAATTAATAGTAACAGAGAAAATCTTTTAACTTCTCTTAACTAATTATTAAATCCTCGAACCAAACTTATTTAACTGAACAACAGAAAATTTAATAAAACAAATTACGATTTATTAAAAGCTGGATTTTCACAGTTCACCGTCCCACAATTCGTCGAGATTCTTGTAAGCTCCATTTTCACCGGTAAAGTAAGGACACGGCGCCAATCTTCCTTCCGGAATCTCATCAAACTTAGCAAACAAATCATCTGGAATTGCCCAATCAAACACATCAAATTCTCAACAATCCGCTTCTCATTCGTACTCTTTGGTAGCACGCTGTGACCCATCTGCAACCCCCACCTCAATGCAATCTGCGCCGGACTTTTCCCCAATTTCTCTGCAATTTCAGTCACCACCGGATGCTTCAGCACATCCCCCGCCGCCTTCATGAACTCCGTGCCCGGTGAACCCAGCGGCGACCATCCAGTTAGATGAATCCCCTTTTCATTACAGAACTTTCGCAGCTTTGTCTGTCTCCATATCGGGTGGCACTCCACCTGATTCACCGCAGGCGGCACCCGACCTTTCTCTAGCAGTTCAGCAAGTTTCTTTGATGAAAAATTGCTGACTCCGATAGCTCTGGCTTTTCCGGAATCGAAAATGGCTTCCATTGCTTTCCATGTTGCGATTAAATCAACCGGCATGAGCACGTCCGGTGCCGTCAACGGAACCCCCTTTTTCTGACGGACGGGGAAGTGAATGAGGTATAAATCGAGATAATCCAACTGCAAATCATTGAGGGTTCTTTCAAACGCATCGGGGACATCTTCCGGAGCGTGATCTGTGTTCCAAAGCTTAGAAGTAATCCACAGCTCTTCACGCTTCACCACTCCCTCGTCAAAGAGCTTCTTCAGCACTGCACCGATTTCCTTCTCGTTCTGGTAAACTTGAGCGCAATCGATGTGGCGGTACCCAACCCGGATGGCTGTTTCAACAGCCTGCCCAACGACGTTCGGCTCAGACTGCCATGTGCCGAGGCCGACGGAGGGAATCTTAGCTCCGGTGTTCAACTGGAAGTATTTAATTGGATCTGCCATTAATTGTTTTGTTTGGATATAACTCGATGATCGATCGGTGGAAAATACGTGAATGGTGAGAAATAAAATGTTGATGAATAATTGCAACGAGAGCGGCGGATAAATATTAAAAAAAATACAACGTCATCAGTGACGGGTATCTGGAGATTTCTTATTAGTAGTGATATATTCATTACTCTTTCAACCACAATATCGGGTATCATTTTGGAGATTTCTTATCGGTAGTGCACATATCATTTTTCATTTCTTATCGGATGTAGAAACTAGAAAGTGTCTGATGCACAAAGGGACGAGACAAATGGAGTTGCATGATTCAGGAGTTGCCACGTTCCCAACCACTCATAGATTTTTTTTCTTTTTTTAAAATTGAAAATAAAAATCTATTGAAGCGATATTGATCTATATCATTATTTATTGTGGAACTTAAATTAATGAATATTGTGTCAAGTGTCTAACCAGGGCCGGCCCAACCCTTTTGCACTACATTTTGCGCCCTAATGATCCAAGATCAATAGTTTATACCCGAAAAAAAAAAAAAAAAAAAAAAAACTATAAAAGCGCCCAATGTTTGAAAAAAAAGCACAATAAAATAAATTATTTTTTTTTTAAAAAAACCCAATAAAAAGCGCCCCATAAAATTTCATAATACAAAAAAATAAAAAATTTCATAATACAAAAAAATAAAATTTTCATAAGACATGTCCTCTAAGTCGTGAAAACACACAAGTTGTTTATCGGATATTGTTACTATTTATAACATTATTCCGCGTGAACGGAGTTTTTAAATTAATGCTAATAAAGACCCATCTTCGACGATAATTAAACGTTATGAATGGGTTTAATATCGATTGAGCGGAAATCGGTTGATGAAATTGACGATTATACTTTTTTATTTCGCTCCAATATTATTAAGTTAACGATGAACACGGTCATTAATATTTAGTAATAATATATATATATATATATATATATATATATATATATATATATATATATAATGAGAAATTTTACGAAACAAGTGGGGTGCACCAAGTGATTAGAATTTTTGTTATTTGTTAAGAAATAGATTTTATTTTTTTTTCCGCTATACGCGCCATCAAAACGTAGTGACCGCCTTGTGTCTAACTATTAATGAGACAATTGTATTGGTCTTATCTATATTATCTTGTACTAAACATTCACAAAATCTAATGAAAGATTATGTATTCCACACACATGTTTTTCTGTTTTCTTGGTTTCGGAGCGTAGGTGTGTCCATGGCCACCACCACCGGTTCTCCGGCAACGGGAGGCTCAGGCAGTGGTGCTCTCGAAAGCCCAGCTCCACCGGTGTCATCCCTTCAACCTGTTTTCTCTACCATTTCTTCCATTGGAACTACGATTCCCAGTCAAGTTCAGACAACAAACTCAGTTTCAGTCCTTCAACGGCTAGGCCCAACTTCCCGTTCTTCTCCGATGGTGTAGTCACCGGAATACCAGTCATAAGCTCAGGTATTCCTCCAATGAACACTCAAGCTGGATCATTGTTTGTCAGATCAGAATCTCCGTTTGCAAATCTGAGAACCACCATGCCCACACCTCATCTTCTTGGTTCTGTAAGTCCTAATCCAACATCACCTCTCCTAAATCCACCGTTTTCTAATAATCTAAGACAGACATGCACTGTTAAGCTAGATCGAAACAATTATCTTCTATGGCGTTATACTGTCTTACCGATTATTCGAGGATATAAGTTAGAAGATCATATGTTCCATGCTATGCATGTTCTTAATGACTATCTGCAACACTCAATTCTCACTAATCCCACACTTCAACTGTTGAATGAAGATTGGAACACTAAAGATAACTTGCTGATGGGATGGCTTCTTGGATCTATGACTGAACAAGCCTTGAGTGAAGTTGTTGGTTGTGCCTCTGCACATGAAATTTGGATCACTCTTGAGATTCTTTTAATAGCAGATCTGAATCAAGAATGCTGGAGTATAAGGATGCTCTATCAAGAGCTTCGAAAGGGTCAAAATCTATGTCGACTATCTAGCTCAAATGAAATCTATTCAGACAATTTAATTGCTACTGGTTACCCTATTACTAAATCTGAGCTTATTTTGGCTACATTGGGAGGTCTGGATAGAGATTATGAGTCTGTTGTAGTTAACATCACATACAGAGTTGGATCTTTGAGCTGGCTTGATGTTCAGTCTCAATTGATAACCCATGAAAGACTTATAGTTATATATTCAGGCTCAGGTCCTATAGCAAACTTTGTACAAGGGCAGCAGACTAGGACCAATTCCTCATATGGCAACTCATGAGGGAGGCCACCTAATCAGCAGGGGTCTGGTGGAAGAGGTGGAAACAGCAATGGAAGAGGAAATAGAGGCAGAGGTGGAAATGGTAGAGGATCTGGTGGATACTCAGGGAACAAGATGGTGTGTCAGTTGTGTGGGAAGACTGGTCACATAGTGACCTCTTGTTGGCACAGGTTTGAGGAGGATTTCATTCCTCCAAGCAACATGTCTAATGGTGATAACAAAATAAGTGTCTGCCTACATTGCCTCACCACAATCTTGGAGACTCAGCATGGTACATGGACAGTGGAGCCTCTAATCACCTTACTGCTAATCTAAACAACCTCCATCTCAGTTTAGGTTATAGTGGTTCTGAAAATTTAGCTGTTGGAAATGGTGAGAAATTGCCTATCCTTCACACCGGAATGACCTTTTTTCCTACACAATGTCCACACACCACTTTAACCCTGAAAAACATTTTTCATGTCCCTCTTATCACCAAGAATTTAATTAGCTTGTCCAAATTACTTTATGATAATCACATTATTGTTGAATTCACTCATTTCTCTTGTTATGTGAAGGACAAAACAATAGGGACACTGCTTCTGCAAGGAACACTCAAGGATGGCCTGTATCAGATTCAGCTTCCAAATGAGACCTCTCTTCACTCCAAATTCAACACCCCTATCTGTCAGACTGTTCATGTTTCTCTAAGTGCTCACTCAAGTACTTCTAGCCCTAATAAGGATCTTAATGTTTGGCACATATGTTTAGGTCATCATTCTAGTCAAGTTTTGAGTCAGATTTTAAAGTCTTGTAATATTGAACTAAAAGATAGTTAACTTTCTGTAATGCTTGTCAATTTGGTAAGGGTCATGCCCTACCCTACTTAAATTCTGATTCTCATGCTACTCATGTACTTGATTTAATTCACTCTGATGTTTGGGGTCCTGCCCTCATCAAGTCTATTTCTGGTTTTTCTATTATGTTCATTTCATTGATGATTGGTCCATATTTACTTGGATTTACCCTTTAAAGTCAAAGTCTGATGTCTTTCCTGCCTTTATTCAATCCCAAAAACTTGTTGAAAATCAGTTTAATGTTAAAATTAAATGTGTACAGTCAGACTTGGGGGAGTATAGGAGTCTTGAAAACCATCTCCAAAATCAGGGGATCCTTTTTAGACACCCTTGTCCTCATGCTCACCAACAAAATGGTAAAGCTGAGAGGAAACATAGACATATAGTTGAATTGGGGCTCACACAGATGGCACGAGCCTCACTTCCACTTAGGTTTTGGTGGGATAGTTTCCTTGAAGCATTGACCGTCATTAATATCCTTCCCACACCAGTTTTACAAAACAAATCCCCTTATGAGGTTCTTTATAACAAGAAACCTGACTATAAGTTTTATAAGGTGTTTGGTTGCGCCTGCTTCCCTATTTGAGACCTTTTTCCCGTACCAAGTTCAAGTATCATCAAGTGTACTTACTTAGGTGTCAGTCCCAGTCACAATGGTTACAAGCGTTGGGACACTTCTGGTAGGATTTATATTACAAGAAATGTAGTGTTCAATGAACATGAGTTACGCTTTAAAGAACGGTTCACTCAAGGGCACTACGAGAGGTCCATACAGACCCTGGACTACTTATTTCTCTTCATGTTCCTGAGACTGATACTATTGATCAAGAATTGGTGTCTGATACTGGTGCATCTGAGAGGGAAACTCCAGAGCAGGATGTCCATGTCCAGACTTTTACACAACAAGAGGTACACCCTACTTCTCCTAGTTTTTATTTTCCTGATTTACACACACATAGTCCTAGCCCGACAAATACACCACCACAAAGACCAAGTACTAGTACACACAGTCCCAGTCCAAATCCTCAATCCTCTAATGATGGAGGATCAGTGTCAAGCCAAAATAGTGCCTCTTAACCTGTTCAACAACCACTACAGCTTGTCCAAGGTCATCCTATGCAAACTAGGTCTAAAAGTGGTATTTTCAAGCCAAAAACCTACTGATAGGAACCAACTTTACAGTACATTTCTGTACAATTCAGCTCACGATTATCACATTTCTGGCATGTTTCGGGTGAGTTTAGACCCTATTTTGAGTATTAAATGAGGTTTTATTGCACGGCGAGTGACTGTCGTTTTTCCGTAAACTCGACCTTATTTTAGCATTTTATACTCGTTTTTCCCGAGCACCCGTAGTTTGCGGGGTTATGCGTTTGCTTGTTGTTTTCATATGGATGCAGGACTAGGGTGTCTCGAGAGCCCGAAAGGCGAGAAGTATGATGATAAGTGTGATCAAGGTGCAAGAATGAGCCAAGGAAGAAGAAAGAATAAGAAAAGGAAGAGAAATAGTTGTTGCTCTCACCATATGTTCACTTCATCAGCATTTTGACCGATTATGGAGGTATTTTCAGGTCATGGTGTCTTCACGAAAGTTGTAGATAATTCAAAGATCTTTCTACTGGTTTTTGAATCACCCCAATCAGAGGTCAGATGAAGAAGTTATGAAGTGTTTACTACAGAGCTGTCAGAAATGGAGCAATCTGGAGGCAAAACCAGAGAGTTGTCCGTACGGATGACACATTTTGTCCGTACGGACGGCTGGAAAATGATGAACTATCCGTACGGATGGCCTTTTATCCGTACGGACAAGTGCCCTGGACTATAAAAACACCTCAAACATCGCAGCAGCAGCAGCAGGTTCAGTTTCCACCAGTCCGGTCCTTTGAGCTGCATTTTGACCCATCGAGGAAGCATTTTCTGGTCAAGTTGTCTTCATGGAAGTCTTAGGGAATTGAACGAGCTTTCCGACGCACCCTGAATCATTCAATTCGGAGCTACACACAGGGAGATTTTAATGATTTACTGAAGACGGGTCAAACGAGCCGAGTTGATCGGCCCACCAGCTCAAACTCGCGATTTTTGCACTATATAAGGGGCTCTCTAGTTGAGAGAGCCAAATACTCTCATTTCTTTCGGCATGGACTGAGCTCGAGGCCGGCTTAGGTGCTCAACCCAGCCGCTCCGGCGGCTGTTATGCAGGTTGACATCTAAATAGTCGGATCAAGGCTTGGGCCCGTGCTTTTAGTTTAGATCTTTAGTTTTGTTATGATAGTCGAACGCGGTATTCGATCGTTTGCTTGTGGATTTCGCGTCGCGGGTCACGGTTGGGATTAAAGGCTGGATCTTTTGTCGATTTGGGACATGGGCTTTCAGATCTAATGTATGTCGATGTCGATCTTGTGAGTTTCCTTTGTCGATTTGCTTTCTCTCGATTTTTCTTTGATTGTTTCGATCTTTTGTCGATGGGATTGCTTGTTGTTGTTGGTTCATGCTTTAAATCCCTTTTTCGTGCCGTAGTTTAGTATGGGCTTCGATCGTTTATCCCGTTGGTGTGCTCTTTGTTCATCGATTTTAACACAGGTTTCGTATTCGACCCAATTTCCTCGTGGGATCGACCCCGTACTCTTTGCCATTCTACTACGATCGACCCGGTGTTTGGCCGGTTAGAGAGTGGTTTCACGGTATATGAGTTTCGTGGATTATAAATATTGTTTGGTTTTTGGATCGTGAAAAATCCTCTCATCACCTGCTCTGCACAAATTCAGTCCACTGTACTCTCCCTAATCACCTTACTGAACCTACTAAAGTTTCAGAAGCTTTAACCTGTGCTGAGTGGAGACAGGCCATGATCACTGAATTTGAAGCATTACAAAAGAATGAAACATGGACACTTGTACCACCATTGAGGAATCAGAATATGGTTGGTAGTATGTGGGTTTTCAAACTAAAACTGAGACCTGATGGAACTGTTTTGAAACATAAAGCTAGACTTGTAGCTAAGGGTTTCCATCAAACCTATGAAGTTGACTTCACTGAAACCTTTAGCCTTGTGGCAAAGGCATCCACCATTAGGGTTGTCCTAGCTCTTGCTGTGAACCTAAATTGGCATATACACCAAGTGGACATTGATAATGTCTTTCTTAATGGCCCCTTATCTGAAGATGTTTATATGCATCAACGTGAAGGATTTGTTGATACAGAAAGGCCTAATTATGTGTGCAAACTACACAAAGCATTTTATGGCCTCAAACAAGCTCCTAGAGCCTGGTTTGGTGCCCTTAGATCTCAGATGGTGCAGTGGGGATTTCATCAGTCAGGAGCAGACTCGTCCTTATTCATTCTGAAACTGGAAAAAATCTTCTATATGTGTTAGTCTATGTGGATGACATTCTTGTGACAAGTGACTCCAAGTTTCTGATTCAGAAATTTATCAAAATGCTCAACTCAAAATTTGCTCTTAAAGATCTGGGGTCAGTATCTCACTTTCTGGGGATGGAAGATCACATGAATGAAGATGGTATGTTCCTTACACAAGGTCACTATGCTTCTCAGATACTAAAAAGACTACAACTTGAACACCTTAAACCATGTGATACTCCTATGGTTCCTGGACAACATCTGGAACCTGATCAGGGTGAGCCTATGAAGAACCCTACTATTTATAAAAGTGCCATAGGGGCATTGCAGTATCTGACATGCTGATGTATTATTTTTATATGATTAATAATACGTAATATTATTATGTTTTATGAATAAATTCTATGTAAAATATATGAAATTATGATATAATTAGTATGAAATATTAATCTTTATAGTTTAGTATAGTTAGTAGTAAAAGTTAGTATTTATAGTAAAAATTTGTAGTTTTTGTACCGGTTTTAGTAACCGGAGTATTGTGTCTATTTTACACGGGTATTTTGTGTTTATTTCATTGCAGAACCCTAAGATGAACTGAAATCCCGAAGTAGAGACACTTTTTGAAGTCAATTCAAATCGTTGGGAGGAAGTTATAAAGCGTCACCCAATGGTCAAGTGGTTAGTTGTTTTTAATAAAATCCCGAAAACGACACGTATTGGGAATGGCTCGTTAAAAAGACATTTTCTGGGAAAATGTTCTTCACGAAAGTTGAAGATCTTCATATAAGATTTCTAAAGCACTTTGAATTATGAAGATTAGAGGTCTACAACTCAAATGGTGGTCAAGTGGCTAATTGATTAGTACTATTGAAAAATCTCGAAAAGGACACTTAATACAAATGGCTCATCGAGAATACGTTTTCTAAAGAAGTGGCCTTGATGAAAGTTGTAGAGAATTCAACGAGCTTTTCAACGGAAGTGTAATTATGTCATTATGATATCGAGAACTCAAGTTACGATTTTTAGAAGTAGC
Source organism: Gentiana straminea (assembly GCA_036785695.1). Classification (NCBI taxonomy): domain Eukaryota; kingdom Viridiplantae; phylum Streptophyta; class Magnoliopsida; order Gentianales; family Gentianaceae; genus Gentiana; species Gentiana straminea. The sequence continues at coordinate 19,078,463 of JAVUPR010000314.1, forward strand.
TGTGTAATTATATATAATTATATATATAATTACACAAAGATATGTAATGATTAAGGTAACATGGGGTCACATGCTTATAACTAACCGTAATGATTGTCATCATTACACCGGACCGATCCGGCCAATTTTCGGGACCGGTCCGGGAAGGAGTTTGCCTATATATATGGGAGCCTCAAGCATTTGCATTGAGTGTACCAATATATATACACAATATTCTATATATATTCTCTATCCCCTCTTTTCTTTAGTTTGTAAATAGGCTTTAAGCCATGAATAAATTAGTAGTAGTAGTAGTATCGTGATGATGCTCGGGAAATTATCAGAAGTCCGGTGTTGCCAGAGTAGTTGTTATGTCCGGAAGAATACAACTTCTGAATCAGCATCTGTAATCGGGTAACTTTTCTGAAGTATTTATGTTTATGTTTGTTATTTTCTTCTTTTTAGTTTTTATAATGTTATTAGGCTAAATCTAATAACTAGCCAAAGTTATGTAATCGTATTATTTCGATCTTTTCGTTAAAAGAATGATGTTAAAATAAAAATGATTAAAATTGAGTTAAAATGAATCTTTTTCTATTTCGCTACGTAAATGATAACATATTCGGAATGACGTAATCAATCATGATGAATACCACATATAACCTGGCGATGAACTGACCAGAGAAGTCAGGATATGAGTAAAAATAGAAAAACCGGAGGGTAAAAATGGCCGTCTGATTAACGGAATCCTATTTCCTACCCGGGGGCAGATTTGTCCTAGTAAAACAAATCTTATTAATTTTGTACTCAAGATCTTAATAATGTTAAAATCACGGTTTAATTGAAACTACACCGTTTGTATTAAATCGATCCGCTTGACAACCGGAGCCTCTTGAATAACATCGGCCATCCGACAAATGGAATCACCTCTTTTATCCGGGGTAGATTTATACTCGGTACTGTTTTGACTAACTAAGTTTAGCATGGGGCGAGTTGTGGACATTGGATCGATGACAATTTGACATATGACAATTTCATACGCTCGTGTGAGGAGGAATTGTTGACAATAGGAGTACACCGTTTCATTTACTCGGTTGGACCTAATAAAAAGGAAGATCGAACACATTCTATTAATTGAAAAGATCGAATAAATTGATTATATATACTTTGGCTAGTCTAGTCTATAAACTATATATTGGTATCTATATATTTATATATATATATATTTTACTATTTATGTACATCTATATATATTTATATATCTATATATATTATATTAGAATAACTTTTAAATTACGCATTTATTTTATGTTGGTTAGAGTAGTAGTAATCTGTGTTATAAAATTGCGGTTTAGATCGAGTTAATAGCAGCTCTTTGGTGTTTAACCACACTTAAAAGAATTACCACTTTTTCCCTGAGGATTCGACACCGACTCACCACTTTATCACTACAATTTGACCCGGTACAACGCCGGTTAGGATCCGTCTAACCTAGAAAAGGTCTGTCCCTTTCTTGACGCCGTTTCTAAGGTCTGGTTTCGGTGACGTCAGCTTTCTGGCGCCGTTGCCGGGTAACAAAGTCGCTATTTTTTTTTTGTGTCTATGGTTACTACTTGTATTAGCTTAAAAATTCTCGAGGATAAACCAACACTCTTCTTATCACATTTCTTTTTTTATTTTTCGTTGGTATCTACTTTCTTTTAGTACCAATTTTCTTCTTTTTTAAAACTCGAGCATTTTTCTATTTTCGTTAGTTGATGACCAGAAGCGGTAAAGCTTCACTTACTCCTTATAAGCCCGATATAAACGCTTACGAAAGGCGGTTGCGGATAGAGAGTAAACGTGGTCAAACCGAGCTTAGGACTCCTCGTGGAAAATCTCCAACGGAATCATCTTCTAATAAAAATAAAGAAATGGTCGAAACTAGTGATGAAACAAACGAACAGAGGCTAGATCATGCTTTAGGGCATGGCCAAAACCCCGTTAACCCTAATAATAATCGAATAATAGGAACAATCAAGATCGGAACCGAATAATCGTAACAATCCACCAAACCCAAGACCTATCTCGTGATCAAACTGTTAGGAGAAACCGGACTAATAATCCCATACTTTTACCTAATGAAGGAGCGAATAATTTCGAAATTAAGTCTCATCTTTTTGGTTTAATTGACGCAAGAGCCCAATTTCTAGGAGAAGATGATGAAGATCCACATCATCATCTCTATCTCGTTTGAAGAACTCGTGCAATACTGACCAAAAGTCAATGTGCTCATAAGGAATTAACAAGGATGACTATGTTTCCTTTTTCTCTAAAAGGACGAGCCCGAGATTGGTTTATGTCTCTTCCACACCACTCGTTAACTAGTTGGGAGGATATTCAAAATGAATTTCTGAAACAATATTTCACTCCAGGACGGAATTTGGAATTAAAGGTCGAGGTTGCTAACTTTAGACAAGGATCTGAAGAAACGCTTGGGAATGCCTGGGAAAGGTTTAAAAAATTGTTAAGAGCTTGTCCCGATCATGGTTATTCTTTAGATATGCAAATTCAACTTTCCGTCGTAAACTAAGAAAGGATTCACGTGCGATGTAGATCATGCATGTGGTGGTTCGTTAATGATGAGTGAAGCTCAAACGAGTTTACGATGCTATAGAAAAGATTTCCAAAAATAACGAGAATGTGGGAAACCGGTTCTAGCACTAGAAAAGTAGCTTTTGCGGGAGAATGTACGTCAAACACGGAAGTTCTAGCACACTTGGAGAATTTGAGTAGAAAGTTTGATGGATTACAACAAGGTAAGAATAAAAATTCGGAAAATAGTATGCCAACCGAATACTCAAATCATGATAATGTGTCATTAGGGATAGAAGAACCAACAGATATTCAAGAGAGGAGGTGAGTTTTCTTCGAAGAAGATAGGAATTTGAACAATGCATATTCAAACTCGTTTAATGCTATTAGAAGAGATCACCCAACTTTTAGATGGTCGAAAACCCTAGTAAGCCAGGACAACCGCCGTATCCGGTCAAAAGTATAAGAATATGAATAATAATCAAGTTTATCAAGGAAATACATCTAATCGAATTTACAATCATTACCAAGATCCTATCCTCAAGCATACCACTCAAAGTATACCAAGAACTCAAAGTTCAACTCAACCTGCGTGTAGGGGTTGAAAAATGGGAAAAACCGATGGAAAATATGATGGGTGTAGTATCTACTCAAGCTAAGAATATGGAAACAATGATGACTTCTATAGGTTCGGTCAAGTAAGGATATGAGTTCAATGAAAACATCTATGAATGGACATGATACCGTAATGAGAACGATAGAAGCTTCATTAAGGAATATGGAAGATCATTTGAGTAGGGAAGGTGAACGTAACAACAAGTAGACCTCTGGAGGATTACCAAGTAATACCGAAAGAAACCCAAGAGAGGTAAATGTTGTAGTTACGAGAAGTAGGAAACTCTACGGTAGTAATGGAGTAGAAAACTTCGGGAATAATGAAGTAGAAAATGATTTAGATAGAAAAAATGAAGAGACTAAAGATGAACTTGACTTTCTTGATGAGGAAGAAGAAATCATAGAGAATTTCTTGAAAAGGAATAGAAGTTTGGAACCTGAGAATGAAGGTGAGAAATGGGTAAAAATCCCTAGAATTTTGAAAGATCCCATGGATAAAGATTTAAGGAATCTATTTAAGGAACATGTTAGAATAGAAGATAAAGAAAACAAGGATGAAAAACAGGGAAAAAGCTGAAGGAGTTCAAGTAGAGATTGATTCGGGGAACAAATTAAAAGAAAAAATTCAAGAACCCGAAACATGGCGATCAAGTAATACTCAAAAGTTTAAGGATAAAGGAAAAGAGAGAATGACTTCGGAACCAAAGGTTATAGATTTAGAATCTTTACCTTTTCCACCTAAAGATCAAATTAAAAAGATTAAGACCGATCGAAGTATGCTCGTTTCCTTGATACTTTTCGTCATATTCATGTTAATATCCCCGTTATCGAAGCTCGATAAATATGCCCTGCCTATGGAAAGTTTTTGAAAGATATTCTATCAAATAAGAAAAAATTAGAGGAATATGAGAATATATGCCTAAATGAAGAATGTTCGCAATTTTGCAAAGATAAGTTACCACCTAAACCGAAAGATCCTGGAAGTTTTACCATTCCATGTGAAATTGGAGGATTTGCGTTTAAGAAGGTCTTATGTGATCTAGGAGCTAGTATAAATCTCATGTCTTATGAGGATTATAAAAAGCTAGGCATAGGAAAGCTTACTAAGACTGAAATGACTCTTCAAATGGCAGATAGATCGATTAAGTACCCTAAAGGAATAATTGAGGACATATTGGTTAAGGTAGACAAGTTCTATTTTCCAGTAGACTTTGTAGTTATGGAAATAGAAGAAGGATTTTCAGCGCCACTTATCTTAGGACATCCATTTCTAGCTACAGGGAGAACTTTAATCGATGTTCAGAAAGGAGAATTAATTTTGAGAGTCAATGAAGATAAAGTCACTTTCAATATTTTCAAAGCTATGAACCATCAATATACATCACCAGAATCATGTTCTTTTATAGAAGATATTCATTCTGTCTATGATAATCAGTTACCAACTTTTGAAGACAGATTAGAAGAATGCTTAACTCTATCTATCTATAAAGAAGATGAGGAAGACATTGAAATGAAAGAGATAATCCTTTCTCTAGATAAAGGAAGTTTTACTTTTAAGACACCATGGCATAAGTATTTGGAGTTAGAACTAGAAGGACCAGTTCTTAAATCGTCAATAGAAGATCCGCCGAAGAATCTGGAATTGAAACCGTTACCTTTAAATCTGAAGTATGCTTTTCTTGAAATTGATAATCTATTACCAGTTATTATTTCATCAACTTTAACGGAGCAACAAGAAGATCAATTACTAGGAATGTTGAAAAAGCATAAGAAAGCTTTTGGATGGACAAGTTGCCGATATTCGAGGTATTAGCCCCGAGATATGTGTTCATAAGATAATTTCGAAAGAAGATGCTAAACCTTGTATTCAACCGCAACGCCGCCTCAACCCGAATTTGCAGTTAATCGTTAAGAAAGAGGTTATTAAGCTATTAGAAATGGGAATAATTTTTCCTATATCGGATAGTGAATGGGTAAGTCCAACTCAAGTTGTTCCAAAGAAAGGAGGTTTCACGGTGAAAGAGAATGATAAGAATGAATGGATTCCAACAAGGGAAATTACAGGATATCGAATGTGCATTGATTTTAGAAAACTGAATGATCATACTAAGAAAGATCATCATCCACTTCCATTCATAGTGCAAATGTTGGAGCGTTTAAGTGGACATAAGTATTATTGTTTTTTAGATGGTTATTCAGGTTATTTACAGATTTTCATTGCGTTAGCGGGAGATAGGGAAAAGACTACTTTCACTTGTCCTTATGGAACTTTCGCGTATAAAAGAATGCCGTTTGGTTTATGTAATGCTCCGCTACGTTTCAAAGATGTATGATGTCTATATTTTCGATATGGTTGAGAAATTCTTAGAAATTTTTATGGACGACTTTAGTGTTTACGGAGACTCTTTTAATGGCTGTTTGTTACACTTAGAACGAGTGTTACAACGCTCGTGAGGATACCAATTTAGTGCTTAATTGGGAAAAATGTCATTTGATGGTATCAGAAGGAATTGTACTAGGTCATAGAATCTCTGAAGTAGGAATCGAAGTTGATAAAGCTAAAGTCGAGGTAATCGAGAAATTGCCTCCACCAGTTAATCTAAGAACGCTAAGAGGATTTCTTGGACATGCAGATTTTATAGGAGATTTATTGCAGATTTTTCAAAGATAGCAAAACCTCTAAGTCATTTGCTTGAAAAAGAAGTACCTTTTAATTTTGATAGTAAATGTATGGAAGCATTTAAGACCCTGAAAGCGAAGTTGATTACTGCACCAGTATTGGTAGCACCAGACTGGGATTTACCTTTTGAGATTATGTGTGATGCAAGCGATTTAGCTGTAGGAGTTGTTTTAGGTCAAAGATATAATAGAATTCTCAAAGCTATTTACTATGCATCACATACGTTAAATGCAACTCAACCGAACTATGCAACTACGAAAAAGAACCGTTGGTTTGTGATTTTTGCCTTAGATAAGTTTAGATCGTATATTGTTGGCTCTAAGGTAATAGTTTATACAGACCATTCAGCATTGAAATATTTACTGAGTAAGAAAGATGCGAAACCACGTCTTCTTAGATGGATTCTCCTACTTCAAGAATTTGATATTGAGATTAAAGATAAAAAAGGAAGTGAGAATGTAGTAGCAGATCATCTAAGTAGAATGAAAATTGATGAAGAAATAGGAATTGAAATTAAAGACTCATTTCCTGATGAACAACTGTTTAGAATCGATACTCCTTCAACCATGCAGTTATTAAAGAAAAGAATTCCTTCTAAGGAAAATTCACCTTGGTTTGGAGATATCATTAACTACTTAACCTGTGATTACATTCCGTCTCATTGGACTTGGCAACAGAAAAAGAAGTTCTTTTATGACTTAAAATTTTATTACTGGGAGGAACCAGACCTTTTCCGTAAATGTTCGGATGGGATAATCGAAAATGTGTGCTCGATAATGAAATTTTAAGTGTTTTATCGTTTTGTCATGATCGTGAGGGGGAGGTCATCATGGAGGTTGGAAAACTCGCTTTTAAAGTTTTGCAATGTGGTTTTTATTGGCCTACACTTTATAGAGATGCGTATACATATGTTAAATCTTGTGAGTCTTGTCAAAAATGGGGAAATATTTCGAAAAAACATGAAATGCCTATGCAACCTATTTTAGAATGTGAGTTATTTGATGTTTGGGGTATAGATTTCATGGGACCTTTCCCTATATCGTTTGGAAAAAGATTTATTCTTGTAATAGTAGATTATGTCTCGAAATGGGTAGAAGCTGAAGCTCTTCCCACTAATGATACCAAGGTTGTCATACGATTCCTTAAAAAGAACATATCCACTAGATCCATTCCAAGGGCGATCATTAGTGATAGAGGTTCACACTTTTGCAATCGACCATTTACTAAGTTAATTGAAAAATATGGTGTAATGCATAAGTTAGGAACACCTTATCATCCGCACACCAGTGGTCAGGTAGAGGTGTCGAATAGAGAGATTAAAAGAATCATAGAAAAGACAGTGGACTCAAACCGTAAAAAGCGGGCGGTTAGACTAGACGATGCGTTATGGGCATACGAAACGCCTTTTAAAACTCCAATTGGTCGTTCTCCTACAAATTAGTCTTTGGTAAATCTTGTCATCTCCCAGTAGAGTTAGAACACCGAGCCTTCTAGGCTATTAGATTTCTGAATTTCAATCCGAAGGCTGTCGGTGATCATAGATTACTTCAGTTAACAGAATTAGAAGAATTTCGCCTTGATTCTTATGAAAATGCTCGAATCTACAAGGAACGCACGAAATCTTTCCATGATAAAAGAATCTATAGTCGTGAGTTCCATGTAGGTGATCGAGTGTTATTGTACAATTCACGTTTAAAGTTGTTTCCAGGAAAGCTTAAATCAAGATGGACGGGACCATTTAAAGTAACACGAGTTTATAATTTCGAGCATGTTGAACTAAGCGATGGGAATACAACTTTTATAGCCAATGGTCACGGGGCGAAACTATTTCGGAAGGTGAAGAAGTCTCTCTCATAAATGAAGTGATGTTGCTAATCGACCCTCCAAAAGACTAAAAAGAAGTGCTCGAAAAGTGAAAGTATCACATTACCAGGTTTTATCTTTACTTTTATATGTCTAAACTAGTTTCGTCTTTTACCGGATAGACGTAAAAGAACCGGATGTCTTTTTTAGATAGATTAGGAATTTTTGTTTTACTTTTAAATTTAGGTTTTGATAGGGATATTGCCTTTACTATGAAGCTTTAGTTTTTGGAAAGAACAAGCAATTGTTGAGAGAGAAAAAATTGAAAGAAGTTTGTAATGGTACGTCGAGAAGCTCGATAAAGAGAAGGGCTAAGTTTTTAAGGAAGTGCGAAGACGTGGAAAGATTGAACACAATGGGCAATGTGGGAAAAATATAACTCAATCTCGTAACGAGTGTTTGAATGTAATTAAGAAGGGAACGATTAGGTGGTTAACCGAAAATCCCGATGTAATTCCAAGACTTAATTCAAACGCTACGTTTCTAGGATTTAGTTTGCTTGAACGGTATGTTAGAAATCTGGAGTTTGTAGAAATTGAAGAATTAGAAACCCCGTAAGTTCAAGTCTTTTATTGTTTTTTTTTTTTTTTTATAATTTTTTTTGCATAACTTTGAAAATTTTATAAAATTGGATCTTTATAAAATTAAGGAGTTTTATAAAAGTTTTATAAAAAGTTTTTTTTTTAGTTTTTAGATATTTTATAAGAATTAATGGAAATTTATTGAATTTTTACAAACTTTTAAATAAGTTTTATAAAGATTTTATAAATTTTGAGAAATTGTTATAAAATGTATAAATTTTATTTTTTAGTTTTATTAAGTTTTTATTGAATTTTATAAGTTTTTATAAAAAAAAAAAAAATATATATATATATATATATATATATATATATATATATATATATATATATATATATATATATATATATATATATATATATATATATATATATTTTCGTATGTCGTTTTTAAAATATAATTCGTGTATCGTTTATCCGTATCATTTAGATAAGTTTTATTAATCTATATAGTTTTTAATAGACTTGAGTCTATTTTTAGATAAACAAGCAAACTTGAATTTTACAACCTTTACACGGTGAAACTATTTTGAAGCCGGACCGGTCCGGCCAGTTTTCAGGACCGATCCGGGAGTTAACTTTGCTTAGTCATGCTGAAAGTGTTAGTATGCATGCACGTGTACTCTAATTGTTGACCATTTAAGGGAGGAGAGTTGAAAGTAAAAAAAATTGCAAATTCACTTACTACTTTCACCTTTCACTCTCTGTTATTTTAATTCGTTTAAAATGTCAAACCGGTCATCACCGTCAGTCAATTCATACGATCCGGAGGCATTAGATGTTTTTGTCCCGGAGTCTAGCGCTTCAAATGTTAATTTATTGATGAATGCGAGGTTTGCAAATTCTCCAATTTTGGTTGAGAAGGGTATCAACTATGAAAAAATTGATCAGTCAAGGAAGGATTTAATTCAGAATAGAGGTTGGAGAAAATTTGTAAGGAATCCAAGAGGTAGGATTAATGTTTCTATCGTTAGGGAATTTTATTCCGCTATCTCTACTGTCAGGACTGTCGATCCGTCACAACTTGTATCCGTTCGTGGTACACTTATTCACTTTTCACCTCATATTATCAATCATATTTACGAAATACCGATTTTCAATCAAATCCATAATCTTCATTTTGAATATCAATGGGCGTTAGGGAACTCCTTTAACGTTGTCAACTATGTCACGGAAGCTTTTCCATATCTCGTTTCCGAGTTTGATCAAAATTACGACTCTACCACTTCAAAGCTCTACCGCTCATCCGAGAGCATGGAAACACTTCATTAACTCACGAGTCTATCCGACTAGTGACTTTGCGTGGGTTAGTGATAGTGAGATACTTTTGTTATTTGCGTTGATAAGCGGAGCTCATGTGGACTGGGGGATTTTGATTTTTAAGACGGCAGTAAACTTTGCAGTGGAACGGTATAATAATGGAAGGCCGATGTCTTTTGCTTGGTTGATTTCAAGGTTATGTATTCAATTGAATGAAGTCCCTGAAATTGCTTCTGACGAGATATATCCGTCTCGTGATTATCGTAGAGGATTGCTACCAGTGGAGAATCCGGGTTGTTCATCAACTATTTGAGATAGTTGTTGTTGGTTTTATTTAAGTTTGTTTAAGGTTGGTTTGCTTTAATAAGTTAGTAAGTTGATTAAGGTTAGTAAGTTAGTTAGTAAGTTTGTTTTATTTTGAATCTTTTAGTGTGTAATAGTTTCTTTTTGTTTAATATATATGTTTGTTTGTTTTTAATATACGCGTGTTATCGATATTTATAACGATCATCTATAATTTTAATTTAATTTTCGAACCTACTTTTTCATACTCATTGAACATCGGGACGATGCCACTTCGTAAGTGGGGAGTAGAGTTAGGTTTGAAAATTTCATTAAAATTTTCGAAAGAAATTTTTTTTTTTTAAAATATAACCTTTTTCATATAAATTAATACTTTAATTATTTATTTGCTTAGTTTTGATTAGTTTTTCTTAATGACTTAAGTTAATATATGAATAAAAATGATATAATTTGAGAAGATTAATTTTTGATTTAGTAAAATATATTAGATATATTATGAATATATTTTATATCTTTTATAAGATTTTCAAGATTTTGAGTATGTATAACTAAATAATTTTTGTCAAATATTTCTTTTATGGAATTATTCAAGTAATTTTTATATTTATAAATAAATTTTTAGATAATTTTCTTTTCAAGATAAATTATGAATTTGGAATCAAAATTAGGAATGATGATTTTTGGCACCACAAAAATATAACTATACCAAAAAATCTTACCCGAATAAAATTTCCAATTTTTGACCCTACCTCAAACTTTTTAAAGAGTGATCAAGACCTCACTCGGAATTTAGCCATTTTGATTAACTAGAAATTTCCGACCCTTAGCTTGTTTTGGTCTACATTTCTTTGACATCCTTCGAGTTTGTACGTACTTATGAGAGGAGATGATGACAAAAGAGTTAAGAGTTGAAAAAAATGGTATACGCCGAGATTGGAATGGGTAGATAGGTTCTAATATAGATGTTCTCACCTCATGACGCTTACAAAATAGTTGATTTTGGCAATGAGTTCGGATATGTTAGTATCCTATGAAAAATTTATATTAGGAACAAAGCACCATTTTTTTACACGAATTAATCAAATATCGTATCTTCCCTATCTTTGATCGACCATATATATAAATAATAATAATGCCGATGATAGTAGTCCGGCCTAGGGTATTATCTCGAAATGTCCTATTGCTGGGAATGAAGGCATAAGTCGAATCATTAGATCTCAAGAATGATTACGGGTTTAAGGAAACCGGACTCGTAATTTTAGATCGAAAGAGTAGTACTCCGATCAATCTTGATGAAGCAATGCTTGTAAAATTTGATTTTTTCTACACACTCTCACGCTTTAGTTCTTAATATTAAAAAAAAAAAAAAAAAAAGAGAAAATCTGAAAAATAGTTGGAATAAAAGGATGTTACTAATCGGAATTGTTTTTTATCAAGAATGTGAAGACGTAGTACGTACGACTTCGCACTCTCTTTCTCTTTTTGATTTCTTTTTCTATCTTTTCGATTAACCAACGTCCTATCCTAATATATTATAAGCCATTGTGTCTTCTATCCGACTTAGTTAATGATTCCAGAAATTCGTAATAATCGAGATAGAAAGTAATTCTAATATTTTATTTATATTTATGAATTATTGCATGCATGTTTCCATCTGATTAACATTTGATACTTAATTTATTTAAGTTATATAAACTTTATATCTTATTAAATTTCTATAAAAGTTATAATTTATATGTTTATAATATTGACGATATATATTACTTTTGAAATTTTAATTTGATCAATTATATTATCTGTTATTTATATATTACCGCTTATTTTTGCTCGAGGACGATCAAAAGCTAAATGGGGAGTAATTTGATGTATTATTTTTATATGATTAATTATACGTAATATTATTATGTTTTATGAATAAATTCTATGTAAAATATATGAAATTATGATATAATTAGTATGAAATATTAATCTTTATAGCTTAGTATAGTTAGTAGTAAAAGTTAGTATTTATAGTAAAAAGTTGTAGTTTTTGTACCGGTTTTAAGAATCGGAGTATTGTGTCTATTTTACACGGGTATTTTGTGTTTATTTCATTGCGAACCCTAAGATGAACCGAAATCCCGAAGTAGAGACACTTTTTGAAGTCAATTCAAATCGTTGGGAGGAAGTTATAAAGCGTCACCCAAATGGTCAAGTGGTTAGTTGTTTTTAATAAAATCCCGAAAACGACACGTATTGGGAATGGCTCGTTAAAAAGACATTTTACGGGAAAATGTTCTTCACGAAAGTTGAAGATCTTCATATAAGATTTCTAAAGCACTTTGAATTATGAAGATTAGAGGTCTACAACTCAAATGGTGGTCAAGTGGCTAATTGATTAGACTTATTGAAAAATCTCGAAAAGGACACTTAATACAAATGGCTCATCGAGAATACGTTTTTCGAAGAAGTGGCCTTGATGAAAGTTGTAGAGAATTCAACGAGCTTTTCAACGGAAGTGTAATTATGTCATTCTGATATCGAGAACTCAAGTTACGATTTTTAGAAGTAGCTGTGTAATTATATATAATTATATATATAATTACACAGCATATGTAATGATTAAGGTAACATGGGGTCACATGCTTATAACTAACTGTAATGATTGTCATCATTACACCGGACCGATCCGGCCAATTTTCAGGACCGGTCCGGGAAGGGAGTTTGCCTATATATATGGGAGCCTCAGCATTTGCATTGAGTGTACCAATATATATACACAATATTCTATATATATTCTCTATCCCCTCTTTTCTTTAGTTTGTAAATAGGCTTTAAGCCATGAATAAATTAGTAGTAGTAGTAGTATCGTGATGATGCTCGGGAAATTATCAGAAGTCCGGTGTTGCTAGAGTAGTTGTTATGTCCGGAAGAATACAACTTCGAATCAAGATTCCGTAATCGGGTAACTTTTCTGAAGTATTTATGTTTATGTTTGTTATTTTCTTCTTTTTAGTTTTTATAATGTTATTAGGCTAAATCTAATAACTAGCCAAAGTTATGTAATCGTATTATTTCGATCTTTTCGTTAAAAGAATGATGTTAAAATAAAAATGATTAAAATTGAGTTAAAATGAATCTTTTTCTATTTCGCTACGTAAAGGATAACATATTCGGAATGACGTAATCAATCATGATGAATACCACATATAACTCCTGGCGATGAACCGACCGGAGAAGTCGGGATATGAGTAAAAATAGAAAAACCGGAGGGTAAAAATGGCCGTCGATTAACGGAATCCTATTTCCTACCCGGGGGGCGAGATTTGTCCTAGTAAAACAAATCTTATTAATTTTGTACTCAAGATCTTAATAATGTTAAAATCACGGTTTAATTGAAACTACACCGTTTGTATTAAATCGATCCGCTTGACAACCGGAGCCTCTTGAATAACATCGGCCATCCGACAAATGGAATCACCTCTTTTATCCGGGGTAGATTTATACTCGGTACCTTTTGACTAACTAAGTTTAGCATGGGGCGGATTGTGGACATTGGACTCGATGACAATTTGACATATGACAATTTCATACGCTCGTGTGAGGAGGAATTGTTGACAATAGGAGTACACCGTTTCATTTACTCAATTGGACCTAATAAAAAGGAAGATCGAACACATTCTATTAATTGAAAAGATCGAATAAATTGATTATATATACTTTGGCTAGTCTAGTCTATAAACTATATATTGGTATCTATATATATATTATATATATATATATATATATATATATATATATATATATATATATATATATATATATATATATATATTTTACTATTTATGTACATCTATATATATTTATATATCTATATATATTATATTAGAATAACTTTTAAATTACGCATTTATTTTATGTTGGTTAGAGTAGTAGTAATCGTGTTATAAAATTGCGGTTTAGATCGAGTTAATAGCACTCTTTGGTGTTTAACCACACTTAAAAGAATTACCACTTACTCACCACTTTATCACTACAATTTGACCCGGTACACCGCCGGTTAGGATCCGTCTAACCTAGAAAAGGTCTGTCCCTTTCTTGACGCCGTTTCTAAGGTCTGGTTTCGGTGACGTCACATGCACAAGACCAGATCTTGCCTATTCAGTTAATTACTTGAGTCAGTACGTGCAAAATCCTACCCTTGATCATTGGACAGCTCTAAAAAGACTTCTGAGGTATGTTAAGGGAACACTGAACTATGGAATATTGTTCAGATCCAAAGGTACCCTGCACCTCTCTGGATTTAGTGATGTTGATTGGGCTTGTTACCCTCAGATAGAAAATCCTTTGCAGGATATTATGTGTATATTGGTGATTCATTGGTATCTTGGAGTTCAAAAAAACAACATGTAGTCTCAAGATCCAGTGCGTTGAATCTGATTATAGATCTCTAGCAAACCTGTCATCTGAAATGTTATGGATTAGGCAGTTGTTGACAGAAATGGGGATCAATCTACTTGTTGTGCCAGTGGCTTGGTGTGATAACTTAAGTGCTACATTTCTAGCCCAAAATCATGTCTATCATGCAAGAACTAAACACATTGAGGTTGACATTCATTATGTCATGAATCAGGTTATGGACAAGCAACTATCAGTGCAGTATGTACCCTCTGCAATGCAAACAATAGATGTTTTAACAAAAACTCTTCCAGCACCTCAGCTTAGGAGTTTCAGAAGCAAGTTAAATGTGATGATTGTATCCACATTTAACTTGAGGGGGATGTTAAGAAATAGATATTTGCTATTTATGACATGTGTCATCTTTATAGTGTGTCAAGTGTCTAACTAATAGTGAGACAAGTATATTGGTTTTATCTATATTATCTTGTACTAAATATTCACAAATCTAATGAAAGATTCTGTTCATTCCACACACATGTTTTTCTGTTTTCTTTATTGAAATTGGTTTTCTGTTTCTCTAAATCAAACAATTAGAACTAAGATAAAACACTAAATATGTACACAGTGATAATTAGTTTTCACTATAAATAGTGAATTCTCTCAACTCCAATTCATACTACAATTTGCACTACCTACATCATGAAAGAGAGAAAATTGTGTCTCGGGAAGGAGAAAAACACTAATTTTTTTCTCAAGGTATATTCAAGGGATGTTCGAGGATGAGATTCGATGTCTCCCGGCAATCACTTAGAGATATAACCCAGAACATCACGGCATCTCATTCGGTTGGCCATAAATCTCTTATCACCCTTGTAAACTCAATCAATTGATTTTACTAGGTTAATTATTGCAAAATCATTATACAAATTTGGAATTCTTACTTCCGCTGTATATTTCGATTGGATCGAATCTGGGAGAATTAAGCAAGAAAATCGATATTGCCGCAGTTCTGCCAGGTCTGCTGCAGCCCCCTATCAATCTAATTAAATCGGGTTTTGCTTGTCGGATTCAGATTTCATCATCTCCAACGGTATATACATGTTTATTTTAAATTTCTGCTTATGTACTAATAAGAACAAAAATGTACTGCAAGCTGAGAGGCATTTGTTTTTACGAGTTTGTTTCAGTTATTGGCTTGGGTGCCGATTACGTGTACGTTTAATTAGCTATATATGTTTCTTGGAGATTTGTTACAGTTTTTATTTTATGATATAGTTGTAACAATTATGTTTTTGAAGTTCGTCGCATCATCTCGTTGTTCGAGACTAGCGACACAGTAGCACCGCCATAACGGCCGGTGGCAGCGAGATCCGAAGGAACTTCTTTTCTGAGCTTTTTGTTGTTTGTTCCCGAGTGTTTTTTTTTTTTCTAGCTATATGACGTGGAGCTGAAGTGGATTTTGAAATTTATTTTAAAAGATACGTATCGAGTTTTCTGTTTCTGGTTAAAGACTCGGCTTCCAGTTTCAGACTGGACGTTATATACACAAACACTTAATTTCCAAGATCGAGCCAATATATATTATTATTACAACGCATCATAACTTCAACCATCAATGTGAAACATATAAAAATGCATGGCATGGTGAGAGATTTTCACCAGATGATATATAGCGCATATATTGTAATTGTACCCAATCTTACGCACACCGTCCATTTTTTCTTAATCAAATTCAAACTCCAAACTAAACATGTAATTGGAACGTCAAACCAAAACCAAAACACGCCTGTCAAGAAGTTGTAATTGTGCACTTGGAAAATCTCAGAACACTAATTAAGGAAATTGAAGGAGAATCCTGCAAAAACCAGTTTGTTCCCAATCGCATTCGCATCCCATGGGACATTCATAGGCGTCAATCTCCGTGAAGCTGCATCGGAAGTCTACACATTCAATGTCCTTTATTTTCCGGGTAATCTGAGACCGAGTCAGACCCAATTTTCTTGAGCTTGAATGATTTGTTTGCAACTTCTCCGATGCATCTGCAAAAAATGAGATGCCTGTGGTAAGCATTAATTCTGATTTCTCACACTTTAAACAAACAAAAGAAGGATAATTAATTAATTAATACAGCGCCATATGGTATATATATATATGCAAAGAAACTAGGAATGCAGTGTAAGCAGATGAGAATTCGACTAACAAGAAGAAGACACGATCAAGATTAACACAAAGCACACAAGCTTAGCCATTTTCTCCATCTATAGTTTTGCAATGCAAGGTTTCATGTTATTTCTGGAGAGTGCTGTTTTGAATTTATAGAAACAAATTTCTCCTTATTGTTTCAGGTCTTTGGTGGACTAACCTTATAAAACCTATATATTACTTTTTTTTTCCTTTCAAAATATAACTCTCTTGTGGCCTTTAACCCGGAAGTTTCGGGTTCAAGTATCACTAGAGATAAAAAGTGTACGTACGTATATTTTATATCCGTCAGAATCTATTAAGTTTCTTATCAAATATAAAACTAAAATAACGACACGAAAGCCATCAGGAAATGCCACTAATTATACAAGACACAACACAACACAAGTTTATAGTATTATGGTTGATATATCATAATTAATGAGTCATACGCACTTCTGTTACCCCGTCAAAATAGCATCATCAACAATATTAAAATAATAAGAAAGAAAAAGAGTCAAAATCATTATTATTACCTTTTTTTTAAGGTGATAGGGAGAGAAGGACACCAACATTTTATCAATTAAGTAGAAAGACAGTTTTATAAACTTTTACATAAATGACAAAATTATTTTTATTTTATTTTTTTAATTAAGGCGCCTATTTTTCCTTTGAAAAAACCAACACAATTAATTTTTTTAGATTTTTGACAAAATTATCAAAAAATCGGGATATAAGGAAACTGTAATTTAATAAGGACAAAACAACAATTATAAAGTAACAAATATTAAGTAACAAATGTGGAATAGAGTAAATATTAAATAACAATTGTGAAACACAAAGTAACATTAACACGTGAAGTAACAATTTTAAAGTAACAATTGTGATTTTTGACCTTTATAATCATGAAAATATTACTTTTGTCCTTTCAGACCAATTTATTAATTTTTTTTTGTCCTTGTCGCCCCTTCCCCCTAATTTTTTAAACACTCATATCTTTCAATTTAAAACTCCAAATTTAAAAATTCTTTCACCAATTTTTTTTATTTTTTCATTCTCTTTATTTTGAGACCACATTCAACATATTCCGACGTGATTTCAGAAAATCCGCTGTCGAAATTCACTATTGTTCGAATTCCACTGTCGATATTCACTGATTTTTTGGATTTAACTGGGATATTCACTGAGTGAATTTCGACAGTGAATCTCATGAAAACGCTGTAATTATATCGAACCAAGTCTCAAAACAAAGAGCATCAAATAATAAAAAATTCAGTGAAATTTTTATCGCATTTAGTATATATATATATATATACATATATATATATATATATACGCATATATATATATATATATATATCAAAAGATATGAGCGTTTTAAAATGGGAAAAGAAAGAGAAAAAAAATACTCCCTCCGTCATAAATTGTTTGAGACTTATTTTATTTATGGATGTTCCAAAATAAGTCTCATAACTACATTTAGACTAAAAGTTTTTCTTAAATTCCCAAAATGCCCATATAACTACATTTATTAAAAAATTTAAGGACAATAAAAGAAGGACATAATTGTAAAGTTGTCATATTTTTAATGACTAGACAAACTAATAAATGATGTTTTTTAAATTTTTAGAGTCCCAAAATGTCTCAAACAAAATGGGACGAAAGGAGTATATATATATATATAT
Organism: Gentiana straminea; assembly: GCA_036785695.1. Classification (NCBI taxonomy): domain Eukaryota; kingdom Viridiplantae; phylum Streptophyta; class Magnoliopsida; order Gentianales; family Gentianaceae; genus Gentiana; species Gentiana straminea. The sequence continues at coordinate 19,096,561 of JAVUPR010000314.1, forward strand.
ATTCCCAGGGAAAAGGTTCCCAGCTTGCGTGAATTTTTATTTTTATTTTTTTTTTTTTGTTTTGAGTATTGTCTTTCGATCTATAAATAATATAAAAGTTGTCATTTTCCCTATAAAAAATATATGGTTGTTATGTTACTCAAAAATATTCCAAATGATTTCATTATTCCTAATTCTCACCTTTTTTTTTTAAAAAAACACCGTTAGCTTTTACTTTTAAAAATAGAAAATGCATTGACAACAATAAACATGTTAGAATAATAAAATATAGTGCAAATTATTTATAAGGCCGTCGTTAGAGAATTAATGATCATTTAGGACACTCCGAAATCTTATTTAGTTATAAGGACATTCTAATTTTATTGACATTGATGAATGATGCAGGGGCATTAAGCTAAACATTCAAGATCGTGTTAAAGAACTGAGGGATTCCACAATGAATCCAATTATCAGGAGGGCACAAACAACGTGTGGCCATTACAAAAGTCATAGTGAAGAGTCTTTGTAGTTTCACCAAACTTGTACTTCTATCCATATTAAAAGCTCCACATTTGGAGAAATGCAAAACAAGAGAGAGTAGCCGATCGATGTTGTTAGGTTTTATGCGGTGACATTGACGACTTATGCAGTGACATTGATGTCTGATGCAGGGACATTGATGATTTTTACAGTGACGTTGATGTCTGAAGCAGTGACATTGATGACTTATGTAGTGACATTGATGTCTGAAGCAGTGACATTTGATGACTGTATTTACAATTAGATAACTGATGCAATGATATTGATGTCACCGCATATACAACTTGATACACACATTTGATAACTTTGTAAAGTAACTTTATTTCTTTGTTATCTTTAAATATTTGATTGATGTTGGTTTATTTGATTAGTGTTGGTTTAAATTTTCGATAACTTTGTAAAATAACTGTATTTCTTTTGTTTTTTTTTGTTTAAATGCATATTTTTACAACCAAAGGTATACATAAATTGTTACAATAACACGTCACTGCATAAATCGTTACAATAACACGTCACTGCATAATTCGATACAATAAGACATCACTGCATAGATCGCTACAATGGATGTCACTGATCAAGGTTGCCAATGGATCGCGGCGGTCAATACATCATGGTAGCCAATGAATCGCGGCGGTGAATGCATCGGGGTGGTTAATGGATCCCGGAGGCCAATGCATCCGGGTAGGTGGTCAATGCATGACGGTGATCAATACGTCACGTCGATTTTTATGAAGAAAAAAAATTGATTTTATGAAATTTATTCGAAAAAATATCAAATTTGATTTTAGAATAAGGAAGACGAAAAAATATAAATTTTAGTGAAAAAATTATGATGATATTAGAACGTCCTTATAACTAAATAAGATTTCGGAGTGTCCTATTAACCCTAATAAGTTGAAAATCAGTCTTTTTAAATAATTCCACTAAAATATATATATACAGTATTGATTTGAATTTATTCATTGATATGAGTACAAACATAATAATTGTATAAAGGTGTGTTTAGAGTTACACGCAACAAATTTCTTTTTTGGGGGTAGAGAGTTACACGCAACATCTTCTTCTTTTTTATAGATAATCTGTGTGTACTCATTATTATTATTATTGTTATTGTTATTATTATTCTTTATTTATTTATTTTTATTTTTTGGGATGGTTCTGTGTTTTAGCTAACGGGCGGCACCACTTGATTGGATCCTGACCCGGCAAAACGCGTTGATAACCAAGTCCGACATTGTGGTAAACGGATCTATGTACTCTTTCTATTTAATATTATCTCCGTCCCAAAGTATAAGTCATTTTAAATATTTTCACAAATATTAAAAAAATGTTTGAATGTCATAAATTTGAAGGGGATTTTTGAAGCTTTTGATGAAGAACTGCTAGAAACCAAAGAAAGAGATATTTTCTTTCACTGCGCCGCCGCAGAAACAGATTTTGCGGGGTGCCGTACGCCGGAGAGAGCTGAAAAACTTTGATTTTCCGGTAACGGAGCCAACTGATAATGTGAAAATTATCACGGTAGTGTTGCGGTGTTTATGTGGTGGATATATGACTACGTATATGTGTAAAAGCCAGTGGTGCACGGCGGTGGTGGAATGTGTGGTGGTCGGAAAACGGTAAACAGGAAGGAGCTTCATTGTCGACAAATTGACAGAGTGTGTCTATTTTTATAAAATTGTAGATGTCTTTGTGAGTTACATCGAGTCTCTATATATAGGCGAGCTGTTAATTTAAAGCTAAGCTAATGATGATAAGACACTAATTAAACTGGATAGCTATTGTGATGGGTCCGACGAAGGGCGGGCCCAACACTTAGACTTTTCTTGTCTTTGTCTCGTGATCATCATGTGGCAGCTTGCTCATCCTATAGTGCGGGCTTGTACTCGAGAGGGGCGGACTTTATCGACTCTGGTTGCTTAGGGCCGCGCTTGGAAGGGCAGCGAGTTGAAGTCTTATTGACGGGTCTTTGACCTTTTTCCGGCTTTAGATACATGCGGACTTGTCGGGCCGATGACCTTCCGTAGTGTTGGGGCCGCTGGACGGACCCGATTGTGGATCCGCAGGCTAGATGGCGGATCAGGCGTATCAAATATGTCTACTCAAATGTGGACCTATAAGAAGGGAAAGAGGCTCGTGTGAGCCTATAAGAAGAGAGGGGTGCCGAATAACATAGGGCATACATATTGTATTTATTCCCAGTTATATCCCTTGTGTAATAGCTATATAAACATACCATTGAACTCTTGATTATTCATGAGATACACAACTTTATTCTAATTATTTTGAGGTACGAAATGTGTTTTTTCCATCACTTTGAATAGAATCAGCCTCAATGAATCACATCTCATTCCTCCACATCGGTTTCCCATCACAAGAAGAAAAACAAAGTATGTAGATGAAGGAAAAATATCTATGTATTATTTCATTGATATAAAAGCATTTGCAGTAGATACTCTAAATCTTTTAAAAACTTTGTTATAGAAATTTCAACATGAAAAATAACACTGCAGTAGATACTTTCACTTCCTTTACATGTACCGCATTCATCCAGATTCTGTAATTTTCCTTTATATCAATCAGATTTAAAATAGAGAATCTAATGCATTTTATTTTAAATAAAGATTCTATAAACTAGAAAAAAACGTGAGTTTAAAACTATAAAATAGAGTATTTATTAACCGGATCTCATGCAGGTGTTCTAAATATACTTATATTAGAAATTACAATGTGAATAGAATAAATTAGATTAACAAAATCAATATAAATCAATTTAAATAATTAGATTGCCATAACTCTATCCTTTATAACAAATCTAATTTTCCCAAATACTGCAAAAGGCAAAGCAAAATCAAAAACCAACAACATCACGCTTTTACGTCCAAAATGTCAATATTAAACACACCAGGTCGGCATTTCAAACTAACTTATGGATCTAGGTCGCCATTTCAATACAAAGTTACAAACAGTTTTCACTGCTATGTAACGTAGGTTTAGGACCTCTCACCTTTATCTGTGGGTGTTTTAGTCATTCAAGAATTAATTTTCCATTTCGTTTTTTTTATTTTTTATTTAAAGGATTTCGTTTAACGGCTAGCAACAATAAAAAAAATTGAAAACAGGGCCACAATGGTCCTGGAAATAAACATGTGACGCCCCGTGCCGGATACCGAGTCCTTATCCGGAAAGAACGCCCCGCATGCATATATTAACTTTTTAAATCGTCAAAAATAATATATACATAAGCCTCGTAACAATCAATCAGAGTAAAAGCGGAAAAAAATTAAAATTAAAGATAACTCGGAAAAAGAATGTCAAACGACAACCAACGGATCACCGAATCCCAAAATCTTCGTCTAAGAAAGCTGACCGACAAAACAACGAAATAAATGTTGTTGTGACTTATTACATCCCAACTGAAACTGAAAAGATACTAAAGACTATCGCTCAAAACTGAATAATAAATTGCATAAAATAAAAGTCTGTGTCATAGTAACTCTTGAGCCTAAACATCGCCTCCGTTAACTCCATGGTCATAACCAAGATCATCATCACCCCGACAACCACCTTCTCGGGGTGGGGACAATAAAGAAACGAGGGTAAGTACTTTACGTACTTAGTAAGAGGTAGAAGAAACGGTTACACAATATAATTATATAATATACATCAAGATAAAGTCTACAATCTCTACCACATAGGTTGCATTAAAATACACTCCCCTCTGCTAGTTCTGCTAGCACCATCACGAGCAATTATCTATGTTACATTGTAATTCAAGGACACAATGCCCGAATGATGGGTATGCACCGGGACATATTCAGCACCTCATATGGCACGGATGGTTCCGTGTGGAACATTTCCCAAAACCCGAATATTGTCCGTTACGTATGAGAAATGATTCCATGTTGCGAATCGTAAATGTGCCTCACCAAGAATTACAACGTTTTAGTTTTTAGACTCATCACATATGTTTATTACGTAGTTAATCTAACCACCTTAGTTCGTTCCACTTAAAAGGCTTCCTAAGGACATCTAGTCCTAGACAATCTAGACTAACTACCTAGCACGTTGTAAAAGGCATCAATGACTACTAAACCAATGACCCCGCAAGGTCTAAACAACGACCGCCTTCGGGCTACCACCTTCTCCCCCGAGAGGTCTCGGTTGTGGCGATTGATGCTTAAAGCACCCGAAGTCGGAAGTTAGACTTTGTCAATTAACATATAATGTCCCATAAGAACATACAAACCACATCGTATCGTGTAATACACGTAAAAGCACAAAATTAATATAATATACTTTTACCGTAATATATATCACACTTTTACTATGACCATTGAACATATATAGTACTTTGCTGTGCATACCTTTTTAGTATATAAAACAAATAAATTTGCTTGCCGTACATAATATCTATTACTCGACTGTATCAAGTAAATACATATATAATTTAAATGACATAATAATTTAATAATATAAATAAGTGAAACTTGTATGCTGCATACCCTTTCTTTTCCGACAGCATATATACATGGGTGTCAATTTCATGCCAAGAAATATCAACATAATAATATTGATAGTAATTACTAAAGTTTTCTCAACTAAAAAGTAGAACAATCTATCGGCATCAGCCGAGCATATATATATAACCCCAGAATAGGAATTAATACACACAGTAGATGATCTTTAACAGTTTATTATACTGATTAACAATAACCCAATAAAACACCGATTGAAGAACACCCCCTTACCTCGGTTCTTGCTCCAAGACTTTTGACATCAAAATCTGCCTCCTTTGTTTCTTTCTTTCTTCTCTCCGGCTTCCGGTCAGACTACCTTTTGTTCGAACAAAAATAATCTTACGATACAGTGGTGGCTCGTTAAATTAATAACAACCTTCTCTGCCCTTTTTTTTTGGACATATAATCATTTCTCTTTTATATCAACAAACTATCATCTGCTTTTTAATCACTTGTATATATATACTATATATATTTGCTCTTCAATTGCGCTGAGCTTAGTCCCCTTTTTTTTTTTGTCATCTTACAGCAACCCACAGATGTATGAACATATATATATTCCTCTCTTCAATTTTCCTTTTCTCTATATCCTTGGTTCGTCCAATTTTTTTTTTCCAATAACTCATGCAATCCTTTATGTATGGACAATAATATATACGATATATAATACTATATTTATTCCCAACCATTGCTTCCCCTTCTTTCTCGTTAAAACATAGCCGAGTATTCATATGAGCAATTCACATGTATACGTATATACAAATATCAATATGGTGCTTCAACTAAAGTCCTTAGTCCTTCCGTGCTGAAATTCAAATTCCAATTTAGGGCTAGAAACGAAAACTTACCGATTACAAAACTATTAGTGTGGAAACGTGCGTCTTGATGAGATGATGATTTCCGTCTCTTGCGGTCTGTCCAAATTCCTGACGGATTAGCCGCGTGATTCAAGTTTATGTTCTCCTTTTCTCTTCAATTGCCGTCGACTCCTTTTTTTTCTGATTTTGAAGACTTTGCCGTGAAGGAAAACAATGAAGACATTGAGGAGAATTATTTCCTTTTATAGTTATTAAATAAATCCTTTAAATTAATAACTAAATCCTTTAAATAGCTCTTTTTTTTTAAACAAGCCTAATTACATGGATTAGGGCTAATCTAGGATCAATTAAACACTAGAAAAACAACATATTTCAACACTCCCTCTCAAGGATGGGTGTGTGTATTAGTGTATATATGTATACATACATACATACATACATATACATACATACATATAGCCAAGTTTGTAGTGAAGATGTTGAAAAACTCGATTGCTCATAGCTTTGGTAAGAACGTCTGCCACTTGATCGTTGAAGGGAACATGAGTAAGCAGGATGCCCCCATTGTCAATATTCTCTTATGAAGTGTCAGTCCACCGCAACATATTTAGTCTATCATGTTGAGTAGGGTTTTTAGCAATGCATAGTGCAAAAAATCTTGTCACATTTGAACAGGAGTATGATTAGGAAAACTAAGTTCAGCCATCAGTTTTCTAACTGATGCAAACTTTCTAGGTTCCAATCTAACCGGCAGTGTACCGGGTCAATCGTAGTCTAGTGTGGTGGGCAAGGTCATCTCCCAAGGGAAATGTGAGGTTAAACACCGATTAGCTATCATTATCTTGATTCGAATCGCAGTTTTGTTTAAAAGATTAATGATTAACTACAAAGGTTGTTCAAAAGGTAAAAGAAATCAACTAAGATGATCTTTAGTTCAAGTTAATTCCCTTAAATTGATTGGAATCGATCAACATTGGTGTCCTATTGTGTGAATGGTGCACTCCTGAACATGCAATTTCCTTCATACGAGCGTATAAAATTACACTATGCATTATCCTTGGCTTAAGCACCTTAAACCTAATGAGTTGGCACGATTAGCACTTGAATGCAATATTTCCCCGGATAAGGAATCGAATTCCGTTAAGGTCGATTCTACCTTCCGTCCCTCTTACCCTTATCTCACAACTAACGTCTCCGTTCGGTTTCTATTAATCGTGTAGATACATATATTGGTTAATTACTCCAATACACGTTTTATCAATCAAAACAAGCAAGAGGATTTTCAACACAATAGAAGCTAGCAACACAAACGATCAATTCCAAACAACAAAAGGATTAACTATCATTATTATATCATCTTAGTCGATACAAAAAACTATCCATTCATTATTATAACTACTAACAAGTTAAAGCTAGCATTCATAATAATAGGAACACTTAGATCAAAGTAAAAGTTAAGAAATACCAAATTCGGGAGATGAACTCGAGTTGAGGTTCATCCACTCCAGTTTGGATGAAGATAGAACACAACTAATTGTTTCCTACACCCATTGCAAGACTTGAGCTCCTCAAAATGATAATTCTAAAGTATTACAAGGATTAAGTGTTAAATTGCTGGAGATTTTGGCTAAGAGAGCCCTTAGTGGTGAGGTTGCCTTCAAGCTTCAGAAAAAACTCTCTCTGTCAAACTCCCTTTTCTTCACTGGTAAGCAATAGTAATATTGCTAATTTTTGCAACTTTAATGTAGTGGCCTGCGCCATTTTGGTTGTGGTGTGCGCCATTCATGACAAAAGTGGTTGAGACATGACGTTCATTTAATGCAATTGCCGAAAAGTCCATTTGATGTCATGGTCTGCGCCATTTGCATGGTGGTTTGCGCCATTACATCAACAAATTAGAATCTTGCATGAAATAAAACGAATGCTTTCCAATTTCCTTCCATTTCTTTTTTGTTCTTCTTCTATCGCTACAAAATAAACATAATCATATTATTAATAACTTTTGATAATAAATTATAGATAACTAGATTGATATTTATTAATGAAAATTAGATATTAATCATATAAAATTATAAAATGAAATCGATTCGATTTATAACTAATTTTACTATAATTGAAGAGAATTATCATATTTACTAAGAAAAAAGGGATAAAATTATCGTGGAAATTCATCTTCCGGTTGACATACATCACTAACCCAAAGCTCTTCACAAATACCCAGTGCAAGAGCTCTCAATTCGGACTCAACATTACTTATGGAAACCACATGTTGTTTCTTGCTCCTCCAAGTGACCGAATCCCCTCAAACATGGGTGCCATATCCAGAAATATATCTTCTATGTATGATTGCACTAGCATAGTCAGCATCAGTATAAATTTTGACCTCCCTTTAGCTATTCTTCTTGAACATAAGGCTTTGACCAGGGTTCTTCTTTAGGAATCTGAGGAGCCTATCCACAGCATGCATATGCCTCTCAGTGGGTCTATGCATGAACTGATTGACCATTCCTACAGCAAAATTTATATCATACCTTTTATGGGAATGATAAATGAGTTTGCTAACCAGACCTTGATGTCTTCCTTTGTCTACAAGTGGATTGCCATCCTCTTTGCCAAGTTTGAGACCCGGTTCAACATAAGTGTCTGTTGGTTTGCATCCCAGCATCTCAGTTTCATTCTGAAGATCAAGAGTGTATTTCCTTTGGGACATGGAAATGCCATCTTGATTTCTAGCAATTTCCATTCATAGGAAATATTTGAGATTTCCCAGATCTTTTATCTCAAACACTTTTTCTAGGGATACTTTTAATTCCTTGATCTCCTTGTGATCATTCCATGTTAGAATAATATCATCTACATAGACAACTAGGATGGTCAGAAACCTAGGTTAGTAGATTTAGTGAACAAGGTATGGTCAGAATGGCATTGATGGAAGCCATGACCGGTCATAAACTTAGTAAATCTCCCAAACCATGCATTGGGAGATTGTTTGAGACCATAAAGGGCCTTCTTTGGTTCACAAACTTCACCCTTTCTTTCCAAATTTTCAAAACCTGGGGGTATTTGTATGTAAACTTCTTCTTCAAGGTCACCATTCAAGAATGCATTCTTGATGTCCAGTTGAGTTTATTGCCAGTCCAGATTCATGGCAATGCTCATTAGAACCCTTATTTGTATTAAAGGTTTTGAGGATTGATAACCAACTTTAGAAAAAACAGTTCTAGTATGCTTAGCAAGATGACAAATTTCACTGTGAAAAGAATCAATAGATATTCCATTAAACATCTCAGTATATAACTTTTTCAAGTACACAAAGTTATGATGTCCTAGTCTATAATGAAGCAACATAATATCATTACAGCTAGGAACAAAAACAATGCTACTAAAGCCCTTAGAAGTAAGATAAAGGACGAGTCTTGAGGATGAAGAGACCAGAAACAACTTCAGCATTGCCAATCATTTCCTTCGAATTCAAACCCTGAATTTTGCAGCCATTAGTACAAAAAATCACATTAGAATTAGTCCCCTTAATGAACCTACTTGCAGATACAAGATTACACTTTTGGTTAGGCACAAAAAGAACATTATTTAAGGTTATATTTTTGTCAGTTATAGACACTACCTATCCAAGTGACCTGAGAAAAAGTAACATCTGCAATCTTAACATTGTAGGGTACTTTACATGTGAAAATATAAGTGAAGACTTTAGGATTTCCAATCATATGATTGGAATCCCCATAGTCAACAATCCAAAGATCCTTAAGATAAGAATTACTAGGATAAGTAGAAGCACACAGACATGTGTTGGCCATGGATGAACTCATTTGATTGCCAACATTTTGAGCAGACAAGAGCCTCTTCAACTAGCATCAGGTTTTTGCTCTTCCACGGTTACACATTTCTTTGTGCTCTCTTGTCCATGATTTTATTTAGAAGATTTCCAGTGGGAAGGTTTACCTTGCAATTTCCAGCAAGTTTCCTTGGTATGACCAGTTCTCTTGCAATGCTCACACAAATGTTTGTTGCCTTTTGGTTTATGTGGTTAAGAAGGAGTGTTATTGGTAAACAGTGCATTTGTTTCATAAGGAGAAGCAAATATGGTATAAGGTGATGAAGTATTACCCATCTTGAGCATTTTTCTTTTTTCCTCATACCTAATTTCAAAAAACACAATATTTATGGATGGTAGGGGTTTCATCCCAATGATTCTTCCCCTAACATCATCAAGGTTGGGATTCAATCCCATGAGGAATTTAAAGACTCTCCTCTAATCTTTCATATCTTTATATATCTTTGTATCTTCAACAGAATGCCATGATATACTTTCAAAGTTGTCAAGTTGTTGCCGAGATTTTGACAACAAGTTATAGTAATTAGTAACACACATGTCACCATGTTTGAGATCTTGTAACTTGGCTTTTACCTTATAGATCTCTAAAGTATTATCTTGTTTGGAGTAGAGTTCTGAGGTTGTTGGCCAAATTTCTTCAACAACCATAGATCCTAAGAGAGTAGACATCACCAAGCTATTTTCAACACTCCATTTTTATAGGATGGTTGATCAGCCTTAGAAGCCTTACTTTCTCCAGTAAGATACTCCTCTTTGCCTCTGCCAATGATGTACAACTTGACACATCTTGACCACTGCAGGAATTTCTCACCATTGAATTTGTGAGAAGAGAGAGATAGCGTAAAGGTTCAGAGATCCAGGAGGAGCTCATAGAGCCTTCCTCCCTTCACTCTACATCAGAAGATTGCTCAGTTTCCATTGAAAGATTATGAATAAAAGTTTAGCATGCTTTAGCTCTGATACCATGTAGAAGTAAGCAAAAAAGGAGAGAAAAAGATAAACTATTATTACATAACCTATTAAGTGAGATAAGTGTATAGAAATCACTTACAACATCTATAAACGGCTAGTAACAGTAAAAACATTGCAAAAAAAGGGCCATAATGGTTCTGGAAGTAAACAAGCCGGATTACAAGGATTTGGACTAATCTACGATCAATTAAACACCAGAAAACAACATATTTCAACAATATTCTAAAAATCCGATTCAAAACAGGTCAGTCAAACAAAAAATATTGTTGCAAAACAGGTATTCAAAACAGTAAACGGAATAGTCTTGGTTCACTTTTCAAAAGAATATATATCCTGAAAACAAAACAGGTCTCAGTGGGGACGAATAAAATGTGGAGGTGCGCTATAATTCGCACCACAATTGATCTACTCGTTGTCCCACACCAGTCGGTAGAGCACATCATTTTCACAGAATCGATCATGTGAAAGTCGAATTTATGGGGCCACGTGCCACTTCCCGCACTATCAATGTTGATTCGAATTTCACAGGGTCGCATGTTGCCTCATACAATTGACTTTCACAGGTTCGATTCTGCTGTGGTGCACAGAAAGTGTGGCACACGATAGATCAACTGTGGTACAAATAAAGATCCCAAAAAAATCAAACAAAAACTTTGTTGCAAACAGGTAATCAAACAATGCTTCAAAACAGTAAACAGGTAGGGTAAAAAAAAAATTGCATCAAACAGATAATGTATATATCCTAAATACAAAACATGTCATGGTAAAAAAATCAAACAAAAACAATGCTGCAAAACAAACAGTTTCAAACCTGCACGTATGCATAGTATATGAGAGTAGTGTGAGATAAATATTGTATTTGAATATAAAGCTAAAACCTCTATCTTATCCTAAGCTAATTTAAAATTAAACTTAATATTTTATTTAAAAGAATCTATCTAAACTTAACAATATAGCAATTTGACTGTCACTGCTTATGGACCCGAACTTGGGTGAGATGAAGCTTGGATGAAACTAAGTGGAGATCCGAACCGATTGATGTTGAAAAATCGGCGGATGAGTTGTGGTTAGGGGTGAAATGCCACTCGAACCTAGAGCTAGCTGGTTCCCCTTGGGCATATCTCGTTTAATTTCACATTTTATCTTCCTTCGAAAGATGAATCTATCAGGGTTATTGCACAGTGTATACTCACCATCTTGTTGCTGGTCTTAGATTTCCTCTTATTCCAACCTTCTATCGTATTTTGACTCATCATAATCTAGGTCTTGCTCATGTCACCCTTAATGGGATCTTAGGATTACGGTAGTATCGCCATTTTATGCAGGGTCATAAGTAGAAAATTTACCATTCCTTTGTTCAGGGCCTTCTTCAGCCATAAGAAATGGTCAATCTCCGAGCTGGTTTTGCTTCTCACTCCAAATTCCTTGTTAACAATCCTTTTTCTTTTAAGAAGTGGAAGAAGGATTCTTTTATGTATGATCTTCAGATATGCCCAGTGTGAGCCATTGGAGGAAAGAAACCCCAGGTCGAGATCCATATGCTAAAGAAGTATCGAGGACTATCATTCATGGAGTCTATCCGTGACCTCAAGATCCGTCTAAGAACTTCTTTCTCATCTGACAGTGATTTCCATTTCCGAGTAGGAGAAAGCCAGTCTTTCTGTTGATAAGAGATATCAACGTAGGAAATCTGATGGAGCTTTCTCTTGATCCGACCTCATTCCCGATTCTGGAGTCCACTGTGGGCAAAGGAAAGGAGCTAGTATAGAGCTCCAGCTCGGCTCTCAAAAGCAATCTATTTTTACATTCCCACGACGAATCTAGCTCCAGCTCGGCTCTCAAAAGAATTCACATTCTCTTTCATAGGGAGAACCGGGCGAATCTAGCCCACTCATAAAAAAGAAAAAAAGAAAAGCAATTCTATTTTTGTATTTCGATAACATTCTGACTTAGCCACGACGTTTTACCAGATTTTTGGACAAAAGCCACAGCTAGCAGTGAGAGACATACATTATGTTGGGAACTTGGGAGGGGTACTGAATTTATTACAGCTTCAAGTTGAAGTCGCATGATGATATTCGATAATCCAAAAAAAAAAGGAAGATATCAATCCTAAAAATTCAATTCAAAAGCCAACAACAGAGTACAAAGATTTTAAAAAACACAATTTATGTCATTAAATTGCTAGAATATCGCAAAACATAAAATTTGTATATATATATATATATGGAGACGAGAAAATCTTCATTAGCCATCATATTCCCCTTGTGAAAACTTGTGCTCTGGATAGAAAACAGCAAGCACTTGGTTCCCTCCAAATTTTCTTCCATTCAGTCCTAGTCGCGCTTTTGACGAACTTTCCACATCAGCATACTCCAGAAACACCTATCAAATTATTACACATATCACTCTCGCCAATATGAAAGACGCATCCATATGTAATCGTTGATCAATCAGTATACCACACACACCCTCCAAATGGTGACACTACTTCCAGAACAACTTTCAACATGAGAAATGCAGAAGGCTTTTTTAACTAACCTTGCCAACGCCTGGTGCAGGTTCACCACTGGGATTTGGCCGCGGAATAACCACGTTCACCAAATTGCCTAGAATATACCAGGAGGGGAGGAAGGGGGATCAAACATCAAATTATTATTTAACAAGTAAATAAAAGAATGTCAGCACAAAAACAAGTAGAATTCAAAGCTTTACCAAATTTCCCGCATTCTGTTCTCATGTCCTCCATTATCTCTTCATAGTCCTGGTCGTCTTTAAGCTCATCAGGTGCCACCACTTCCGTCAGACATAAAACCCTAGTCGTCACCACCGCTGAAGCAGGTTGCAACATCAGTTTCTGCATATCGTATCCCATCATCATCAAACACTTGCTTCATGACCGATTCAATTCTATATTTGCAGGGGGGAAGAAAAAAAAAACACACCACCACCTTACCTGCAAAGCTATCTGCTGTTGTGCATGCAATAACACGATTTCCTGCTCAGGCTTAGGTTGTGATGCAGCCTGGTTGGCACGCCTAACGGTCAGAGTTTTATCACCCATTTTAATTCCATTCAGAGCTGCACAAGCAATATCAGTAACTGATAAATCCTGGTACACACAAAACGCATAGCCCTTTGAATTCCCAGTTTCCCTATCTTTCACCAAATCAAAACCACGTAGCTGTCCAAAAGACTCTAGCAACTCCCTTATCTGTGATTCTGTGAAATAATATGGAAGGCCGCCTACAAAAATACGATCAGGCCCCTCAAGACCACCAGCAGAACCTGGGGTCAATCCAACAGCACCAAGATTCAAGTTTGGATTAGGTTGGCTAGGACCAAGAGTAGCGGCAAGTGAGGGGTTGTAATCACTAGGCCTCCTAACTTTAACTGGTGCTCCCTGGAAAAGAACGAACAAATCAATAAATATAAGCACCCAGAAAAGAAACATTGACAAAGCAGATTTATTCAACGAATAAAATGATATTCATCTGCTAAACCTAAGAAAACACCAAGTCTCCACTGTTGGTTAAGGAAAAAACTCATTTGCACGCGTTCGAATTGGGTTAAGTGCAGTCATCAACCGTCTAACAGCCTACTCTTCATGGTAACCTAGCATAGTTAAGCACAATTTGTTTAAGGTGTACAGTTGTGTATGTTGAAATATTTTTACTAATCTGTCTTATTAAGTTCCTTAATCTAGGTTCAATGCCTGATTAGCTAGCTGATTAGTTTATGTAACTAGCTGTTGCTACTGTTTTTTAGCTGTTATGGCCCTTTTCTATATATTGTAATCTCACTTATCCTACCCGATAAGCATTCTAATAATATTTGAACATCTTTCTCTCATTTCTTCCACCTTCTTCTCCTAATTTTACATGGTACCAGAGCCATAAGATTCAAATTTCCTGCTGCTTTCTTCCGTTCTTTCTAAAGGGCAACGGAGAACTCTACAAAAGTTAACCCAAGGGAAGAAGCCACCTCAAATGCTTCTTCCTGGAACTCTGAACCCTCTATGATGCCATTCTCTAGTCACAAGCTCAATGGTGACCATTTTCTCCAATGGTCTAAATCAGCGAGACTCTTCATCACTGGAAGAGGAAAGGAAGAGTACCTGACTGGTGAAAGCAAGGCTCCAAAGGCTGAAGATCCCTCCTACAAGAAGTGGAGAGTGGAGAACAGCTTTGTGATGTATATTTTGCTAGGGTACATGACCCCAACCAATGCTGAGAATTTTATTCTCTATGATACTGCTAAAAAAATCTGGTATGCTGCCAATAAACTATATTCCCAGAAAGATAACACTTCAGAACAGTATGAACGTGAACCAAGGCTGCAAGACATAAGGCAGGGAGATGTACTTGAATCAAGGCTGGACATAAGGCAGGGAGACGTCATTCACTGACTATTACAACCTCAGACGTTGGCAGCAACTTGATAGCTTTGAAAGTATAGCTTGGCAATCCATTGAGGATGCCAAGATATACAAGAATCTGAAGGATCAAAAGAGAATCTTCAAATTGATGATGGGACTTAATCCCACTCTTGATGATGTGAGGGGCAGAGTCGTAAGCTCAAACTCAAAGCCTCTTTCATCCATCAAGAGTGTGTATGCTGATATTAAACATGAGGAAAGTAGGAGAAAACTGATGATAATGGGAACAATGCTCCCAGTTCATCTACTCCTAAGAATAGTGCTCTACTCAACAAATCCCTTCCTAACACCTCTCAGAAACAGAAAGGGAATAGACCTTGGTGTGATCAAGGCAAGACTGGTCATACCAAAGTAGCCTGCTGGAAAATCCACGGCAAACCTGCTGAATGGAAGCCAACTAGGCAAAACCACACACCTGAAGGCTCTAGTAGATTAGCCACCATTGAGGAACAGAAATCCGAAGGGAACTTTAGCAAAGAGCAGATAGAGGCCTTGAAGATGCTTTTATCAAAACCCTCAGACAGCTGCTCTTCAAGGCAATGCTTCCATGGCTAATACATGTGTGTGTTTTAATGCCTATATTGGTAACCATGTGATCAGGAAAGTCTGGATTGTGGACTCAGGAGCTTCCAATCATATGGCTGGAAATCATGATCTGTTCACTAAGATATTTGATTGTAAACAACCCCACGATGTAAAAAGTTTATGGAACAGGGGATAACCCATTAAATGAAAATATTATTCTAAAACCTAACCGACAATGCAATTTATTGTCTGTTAGTAGGTTCATAAAGGACTCTAAATGTTCTATGGATTTTCATACTAATGGGTGTAAGTTTCAGGATTTGAGTCATTGGAGGAGATCGGCAGTGCTGAGGTTCATTCAGTCCAGATCCCTAAAAATGTGACTGAAGCTTTGAGCAGCCCTGAGTGGAAAGAGGCCCTAGAAGAGGAAATGAATGCTCTCACAAGAAAAAAACATGGAAGATCACCTCTTCCAACGGTAAAAAGACTAGTAGGGTGTAAGTGGATTTTTTCCATAAATGCAATGACGATGGTTTTCGGAATAGGTATAAGGTAAGACTTGTGGCAAAAGGACAATCCTATGGATTGACTATCCTGAAACCTTTGCTTCCGTGGCAAAGCTTAACACTATAAGAGTACTATTAAACATTGCAGTCAATCTGGACGGGTCTTTAAATCAGCTTGACGTTAAGAATGATTTCCTTAATGGTGACTTGGAAGAGGATGTATACATGTACATTCATCCAGGTTTTGAAAATTTGGGGAAAAAAAAAGGGTGATTTCTGTAAGCTGGAAAAGGCTATATATGGCATGTCAGCAGCATCCCATAAGTGTGGTGAATTTTCCGGTTAGAAGCCCCCTGACGTCTCAATTAGTTAATGTTGATATCACAATTATGGCATGTTATCAATTGTCAGATGCAATAGACTCATTGGAAAAGATGTTTAGGGTAGCTGTCAACAGATGATTATTATCTCCTTAATAATTCTATAGCTACTTTACATTTAAGTATTTATGAAGCTTGTTATTGTAGAAACACAAAAGAAAGCAAAAGATCTGTCAAGTATCAACCCGAACAAGCACTGAACCACATACCTCAAAGATAATGCCATCTAATGCCATGGCATTACTAGCCTCCTCAACTGATCTCATCTCCACAAATGCAAACTTCTTCTCATGGTTAATATAGACATTGACCACAGCATCTCCTGTAAGCTAACATATGAATCATCGTGGCATCCAAAGTAGGTTCTAATAGGTGATGAAAGATATCTAAAATACCTGGGCCAGCAGTGTTTCCTCCGATTGCAGACATAACATAACTGAAGAAGGATGCAACAGACTACAGATAACAGCAACAAACAAAGATCTTAGAGAGTTTAAAAAGAATCATTAAAATGAAGGTGCAAATGGCATAGCAACATATTTAAGTTTATACAGCGGAGCAACAAACCTGTTCATTTGCAGTGGGGGACAGTCCACCAACATAGACTCGACGAGCATGCCGTGTAGCCTGATAAAAGGATAGTTCTAAGATCCAGAGAGATATCTGAAGACAGTAAAGTCAAACAAAAAAGATGCCAACCTGTTGAGTCATAGCCGGAACAGACATAATAGGTACACCTGCATATTGCTGCAATCAAATCATATAACAGTAAGTGAGGAGTAAAACAACAAACCAAAAATATATTTCTCTGCATAAAAGACAATTACCAGTCCAGCTGTCACAGGAAAGATATTAGGCATAATTCCAGGAACAGCTCCAGGAACCTGACCTGCCAAGAGTATTCAAGTCACGTCTCACAGATTAGATATTTAATCCATCTTTCAAAATTAAGATGTGTGCTCAGGAGAGTTCCCGAAGTAACTACAAGAGCTGTTGGAAAACTGAAAAAAACATGCATGTGTTGCTACAAGAGAAGTCTATAAAACTACTAAACATGCAATTCCTGGTTGAAGATGGACAAGACCTGTATTTGTTCTTCCTTGTACATTAAAGCTACAGAAGTCGGCTCACGCCCAGTGTCAGCACAGTGGGGCTAGTAGCCCAACATTGCCTTCTTAGAACGTTATACAAGACATACAAAACAAACAAACAAACACCAAAGACAACAAGAAACCAAAAATTCTCTCAGTCTCAGAAATATTTCACCAAGTATAAATATTAAATGAACATAAAAAAAAACATCCACCCCGGGCTACACCATAGATAGATGCAGGTCTAAAGAACCAGGGATGCTTACCAAAAGGAAACTGTGAATTTTGAACCAACTTTGCACACTATGTCAGAGACAAATAGAACAGTTGCCGATATCCAAAAAATATCAACTAATGAATGAACATATGTACCTGGAACAGAGGCCACACCAGGTACCATTGCTGTCGGAGCCGGGCCCATGTCAAAACCACTAGGCCTTTTGCTGTACAAAATGAAATCACAAAACAACAAACAAGAAAACAAATGGTTAATATCAACAAATAAAACAGAATGAATATGTATTGTGCTCTATAAAATGATAAATCTGCCAATAAAGCATTAGCCCAGTGGTAATCACTGAGGTTGTTAACCAGGAGGTTTTGGGTTCGAGTCCCAATGGGGACAAAAGTGTATGTGCGTGTGTTTCTTACGTATCCGTCAAAAAAAAATTGATAAATCTTCCGAGGGAAGCATGGAAGCTGCAAACAAAATGGTTTCAGCATCCAGCACGTCAATTGCAATCCCCAGGGGGACAACAAGCATTTTTAAAAGGAGTGAAAGTTAATCCTAGCGCATGCAGCCATGCACACAATACCTTCATACATGTGCACCAAAATCCAACAGAAATTTCAATCACCAAAGCAACTCCTTCAAAAAACAACTATCCTAACTCTTTAAACCTCATTCCTACTTTCTTCACTGCTCCAAAATCAAATATCAAACATCTGGGGGAAAATAACTCATAAACTATAGATAGAGAAAACGACTACACAGTGTAGAAGGAAATTCTACTTGTTGTAGCATGAATTTAGATGACCTATGTTTTTATATCAGGTGATAACTGATAAGCACAGAAAAAACCTCCTCCTTTCCCTCACTCCCTCCCCTGAAGAAAAACAAAACAAGAAAGAGTCGAGGAAAGGAACCTGCTTCATTGTACATTTGTACCTTTTGGAGCGTGACCGAGATCTAGACCTTGACCGGTGTTCTGATCTCCTCTCCCTAGACCGTGATCTTTTTCTATGCTTTTCATCTCTATCCCTGTCACCACTGTCTTTTCGCCTGTAAATATAAAAATGACACGGGATAAAAGAAGCTTCGAAGTAAATAAAAAGAAAATCACAAGAGAGCCAATGGACACATACATATGACATGTTATAATGGTTATCATAAACTTTCATTCCTACCTATCATAGTCACGACTCTTGTGATAATCATCAACCTCCCTGTCCCTGGTTCTCTCTCGGTCTCTTCTTTCGCTGTGATCACGGTGACGATCTCTGTGATGACGATCACGATCCTTGTCCCTGCCTCTTCCGCTATCACGATCCTTGTCCCCATCTCTTTCGCGATCACGATCCTTGCCCCTATCCCTTTCCCTATCACGTTCCTGATCCCTATCTTTGTCTCTGCTTCCCCGATCCCTTTCTCGAACCCTATCCCTTTCCCTTTCCTTTTCCTTGCTTCTTGAGGATTCTTTCTCTCTGTCGCCGTCTCGAGAATGCTGCAAATGAATAAAATACGAAATATTACCAAACCTAATTCCCAAAATATTGATGTAATGAAGCTTTTGAAAGAAAAGAAAATCCTATAAGCACAATTATTATGAGGTCAACCAAAGCCATGCATTATAACCGTAACAACAAAACCTAATTTGACCAACATCAAAAAAGTTGCAAGGAAAAAGCATGTAATCCAAACTAGTTATTTGTGAGCTTCCATTCATACTTGGTAGATTTCAAGTAAGCAACCAAAGGAGAAAGTCTAAGACAAATTGGCAACTTGAGTAAAAACATCAATTGACTGGTACGGGCAAAGATTACACATAGGAAAAATACTAAAAAAAATAGCTACATTAAAGGTGCACCCTCTTAGCAACCCAAACAAAATACATTGGCATACAAACTACATAGTCTGAGAAACAAGTTTCCCAAGTCATTGCAGGTTACACGACAGACACATGTTGGAATCCCCGTCAAGCTTACAGCAATACATTCCACAAAAATAAGCTAATACGCTAAAGAAACAAACGCAATATTTTGTTTGTTGCAAAAATAAAAAACAGTGCGAGACAGGTAATTTACATCCAACTACAATATGTCTTATATCTAAGGCCATCCTGACAGTCTTGTCTAAAGGATGGCCAGAAATGGTGGCAAAAGAAAAATCTATAGCGCCTTCGAGAGCCACGTAATAGTTCGCCAATACAATCTAATTTCCATAATAAGAGTCAGCAGTATACATGAGATATGAAATCATCACAAACCTAAGTTCCAAAAAAAAAAATGAACCTCTTTCCACATCCCATCCCAACCAAAAAAGAAAATCGAATTCAACCTAATAAAATTCAGTTCAAACATGCCCGCATTAACTACAACAAAGGATCAAGGAACGGATCCCGATTACAAGAATCCACAGAAATCAAAAGCAAAACATAACAAACGGCGGAAGCATAGAGAAAGGCTGGTACCTGAGATCGAGAATCGCTGTAATCATCCGCGCCGCCATGACTACTATTAGGTCGGGGCAGAGGAGAGCCGCCGTAAGCATCTAAATCTTCGCCGTTACTGGCGTCGTAATCCGGCATCTTTTTCGTTTTTCCTACAAACACTTCGGCAAAAGGCACAGAACTTCTTCAGATAGACACCTTACGTCTGCAGGCTTCAGATCAATTTTAGGGCTTCAAGAAGTACGTCCGCTTTTTGTTATATATATATTAATGTAGTATTTATTTATATCCTAGTGAGGGGAATGTGAACAGTGCAAGGCACAGCGGCCCAACATAAATCGTTACCAACGATAATAATAATACTAAAGAATAGATGTCTAACGTGAAATAAATCGCATAAACTTAAATCGTAACAAATCCAAAGCACACGGTTGATTTTATAAATATAAAAAAAACAAGCCACAAAGGTTTGATAAAAAAAAAAAAGTAATCGTAGCGCCGTGACTATTTCCGCGGATATTTGTTCGGCCATTTTTTTGTTGTTGTTGTATTTTATTGCTAACTTGGCTCATATTTCATCGTAGCACAACTTCAAATCCGACGGTCTTTCCTTTTTTTCCCTTCTCTGCACAAACGACTAATCGCATACGTTTGATTAAAAAAAACATAGGTTTGAAAAAAAAAAAAATGTCACGTGTCAAGCGAAGAGGGTGGCCACGTGACCAATTGTGGGCACACCCTCTTGGCTCTATTAAACTTGGTCTATCTTCCATCGTACACTACACAACACAAATTCAAATCCGTCGGTCTTTTCTTTTTTTTCCGTTCTATGCACAAACTACGAACGGCACACATTTCATTGAAAAAAAACACATAGGTAAGCCAAGAAAAAAAAAGTGCCACACATAATTTTTTGTTTTTTCCAGAGTTCAATCGTCACCCCAATTTTTACTACTGATACCATATTACTTTCGGCACCACAAAAAATTACCTCGCACCACAATTATTTTTAATAAACATAACGTCAGGGGCACTGACGTTGCTATTGAAAACCAAAGTCAGTGACACTGACGTTGCTGTTTAAAACTAAAGTCAGTGACACTGACATTGCTGTTCAAAACTAAAGACAGTGGCACAGACGTTTACGTTATAAAAGTGTCACTACTTAGTAACATCAAGTGACGTTAATATCGAAAAGATACGTCAGTGACGCTGACGTTTTTCTAGTGTGATGCCGGAAATAAAAACATAAATATATGTGTGGTGTCGAAAATAGAAAAAAAAAATCAAAAAAAGATGTCGATTGTAAATCTTGGTACCAATAAAACCCCTTTATTTAAGGCTTCATAAAACCATAAGGAGGTAAACTATTTTAAAAAATAAAGTTAATGGATAAAATGTTTCGTATGGAGATGATAGATCCGATGGCTAAATTTTTGTAATCCATGCACATTTTTCATCCTAATTACATGATTTTTTATGTGAATGTTCTAACCCTTTCAAACCACTTTATTCATATCTATCCTTTTCAGTTTCAAATTTTATTAACGTGTAAGGAAATGGGAGGGAAAAGAACAAAGAACATAAAAGAAGAAGAGAGTTTAGGAGGTAAGACTAAGATTTTTATTATCACTTTTCTGAATGTCTTTACAATATAGCTTTACAACCTTTTATATGCATATAGAAATGTAACTGCTAGTCTAACAGCTCACTGACAGATAGGTACAGCTGTCTAACCGACTTATTACCCTCAGGTTCCTGACATCCCCTCCTTCTTGAGTAACACCATACCCTCATGGTGGAGGAAATTCTGGAAACTTGGCACTGATGTAGCTTGCATCTTCCTATGTGGCTGCTGCTTCATCCAAGTTGATCCATTTCATGAGCCATTGAACAACTGGTGCATTCTTCCTCTTGACAGTCCCGATATCTAGGATCTCTTCTGGGTATATGGTGGGTGGGATGACACCGGAATGTGAGCCCCTCTGTACTTCTTCAACGGTGATATGTGAAACACAGGATGTAGCCTGGAACTCTTAGGTAGGAGCAACATGTAAGCCACATGACTGATCTTCTCTACCACCCTATAGGGTCCAAAATATCTTGATGCTAGTTTTAAATTCCTCCTTAGGGCCGCGGTATTCTGTCTGTAGGGTTGAAGTTTTAGGAAAACCATATCATCAACTTGGAACTCCCTATATGTCCTTCCTTTGTCAGCAAAGTACTTCATCCTAGCTTGTGCATGCTCTAAATTTTCCTTTAGTTCCCTTGTTAGTAGGTGCTTTTGTAAAGAAATTCATCCACTGTAACAGTTGTTTCCCCACTGAAACTACCCACTGGTATATTATTAGGCTTATAACCATAGAGTGCTTCAAAATGAGAGGTTTGTAGGGCAGTGTGGAAGTTTGAATTGTACCAAAATTCAGCCAATGTCAACCACCTAGACCACTGTTTTGGTCTCTGGAAACACATACATCTTAAGTACATTTCAAGGCATTGATTGACCCTTTCAGTTTGGCCATAAGTTTGGGGATGGTATGCTGAACTGAGTGCCAACCTGACCCCTGCTAGCTGGAACAAGTTTTGCCAAAATTCACTAGTAAAAACACTGTCTTTGTCACTGACTATGGTGGAAGGGAGACCATGTAGCTTGTAGATTTGGTGGAAAAAAGCATGTGCCACAGATTCTGTTGTATACCCCATGTTCATAGGTACAAAATGACCCCATTTTGTAAATCTGTCCACTATTACTATAATGACATCATGGCCCTTAGAATTTGGGAGCCCCTCTATAAAATCCATACTAATGTGCTGCCATGCCTGATCTGGAATAGGTAATGGCTGTAGTAGTCCCTGTGAATGCTCATTGAGGCTCTTACACTGTTGGCAAACTGTGCAAGACTGAATTAGTGTCCGGACATCATCCCTCATATGGGGCCAGTAGAATATGGAAGAGATTCTTTTCAGGCATGCCCTAATACCTGAGTGACCTCCAAGTGGACTTTCATGGAGTTGGGACATAATGTCTTGTCTCAAGGTGCCAGAACTACCCACATACAATTTCCATTTATGTTTAAGGATGCCCTGCTGAAGTGTGTAATCTGGTTCAAAATTTGGATCCAAAAGAACACAGCTGAGTTTGTACTGGGCATGTTCATCCCCAACATAACTATCAA
Source organism: Gentiana straminea (assembly GCA_036785695.1). Taxonomy (NCBI): domain Eukaryota; kingdom Viridiplantae; phylum Streptophyta; class Magnoliopsida; order Gentianales; family Gentianaceae; genus Gentiana; species Gentiana straminea. The sequence continues at coordinate 19,120,025 of JAVUPR010000314.1, forward strand.
TTACTCTTGTCATCCAAGTGGGCAGGATTGTGGTTATGGCCATGGTACTGGCCTGCTCCACTGGCTGCCTAGAAAGTGCATCAGCCACTACATTCTCCTTCCCCTTTTTATACTCAATCCTAAAATCCAAACCTAACAGTTTGGTGATCCCCTTTTGCTGTAATGCAGTGGTCACTTCTTGTTCTATGAGATACTTTAAGGATTGTTGATCTGTCTTGATTGTAAACTGGTGCCCTTGTAGATAATGTTTCCATCTGTTAACAACCATTATGACAGCAAGCAATTCCTTCTCATAGATGGATAGGCCTATCTCTTTGGTGTTAAAGGCCCTGCTGAGGTAAGAGATTGGCCTCTCATGCTATTGTAACACTGCTCCTAACCCGTTGCAGCATGCATCTGTCTCAATTACAAATAGAGTGGAGAAATCTGGTAGTGCTAACAATGGTGCCTCACACATTGCTTGTTTCAGTTTGTTAAATGCAGCAATAGCTTCCTTGTCCCATAGGAATCCATCCTTCTTCAGTACGTTGGTTAATGGTCTAGCTAAGATGCCATAGCAAGGGATAAATCTCCAGAAACCAGTTAGCCCCAAGAAACCTCTCAACTCTGTGACATTTTTAGGGTCTTGCCACTTCTGCATACTATCTATCTTGTGAGGATCAGACATTACCTTCCCTTGTTGAATAATGTGACCCGGATATTATACTCTTGTCTGTGCAAAGCTGCATTTATTGAGCTTGGCATGAAATGTGTGTTTTCTCAGTGGGTCCAATACTGTCTGTAAGTGAAAGACATGAGACTGCAAATCTGGACTGTATACTAATATGTCATCAAAGAAAACTAAGACAAACTTCCTCAAATGTGGTTTTAAGAGCTCATTAATTGCCTTTTGAAATGCGGCGGGTGCATTGGTCAGGCCAAAAGGCATGACAGTGTACTCATAATGACCATGGTGGGTAACAAAGGCTTTTTGGGGATAGCATGAGGATTCATTCTGATCTGATGGAACCCTGCCCTTAGATCAATCTTTGTGAAGTACTTTGCATTGCCTAATTCATCTAGTAACTCATCAATAAGGGGAATAGGATACCTATCCTTGACAGTGAGGTCATTTAGCTTCCTATAGTCCAGACACAAATGCCAGGATCCATTTTTTTTCTTAACCAGTAGAATAGGAGAAACATAGGGACTGTGGATAGGTTGAATAAACCCATGTTCTAACATTTGTTCAATCTGAGTCTCAATTTCTTGTTTCTGGTAGTGGCCATATTTGTAGGGCCTCTGTTTAAAAGGATATGTCCCTTCCTTAAGTATGATATAATGTGTCAAGTCTCTAGTTGGTGGCAAGGCAATAGGGGTGGCAAACACATCAGGGTACTGATCCAGTAAGTTCTGGATTTCATGGGGTATAGATTCTGCCATTTGCAATTCTGCTTCAGTTTGAATGAAATTGATACATGCCATAACTCCACTGGATCCTGGTCTAAAGTTTCTATTCAATTGTTTGCTACTGATGCTCTTAATCTAGGCAGTTTCTGAGATGCTTTTAAGAATAACATGCCTCCCTTCCTGCTGAAATGATAACTCCATTTTGTTGAAATCAAATACCATAGGACTAAACTTCTTCATCCAGCCAACCCCAAGTACCATATCACAACCCCCAAGTTTTAGGAGCCTCGCATCATAAGAAAACCTAATGCCCTGCATTGTCCAAGGGAGGTTTGGACAGATACTATCACTGATCATTTTATTACCATCAGCAACTGTCACTCCTATGGGTTTGGTTGCTTCCACCACACACTGAAGATCCCTAGCTAATTTCTTATCAAGAAATGTGTGTGAGCTTCCACTGTCTATGAGGATATTCACTGGTCATTTTTTTAGCATGCCCTGAATTATGATAGTATTCGAGCTGATCTGTCCTGTCATAGTGCTGAGGGATAGTTGTGATGTCTTATTTGCTTGTCCATCACGTCTCTCTAAATCCTCTATAATCACATAATCCTCATCCTTGTCATCTACTAGAATGAAGTTCAGCTGTTTGGACTTACATTGGTGGCCAGGAGTATATTTCTCACTGCACCTAAAACATAATCCTTTTGATCTCCTGTCCTGGAGTTCAGTTGGTGTAATATATTTTGCAACTTCCTTCCTTTTAGCTGGGTAGTTGGTGCAAATTGATTGGATCTCTGAATTGTGTTCTGCCTAATCATGGTTGGATGTGTATGGTTTAGGGAGTCCAACACATCCTCCTGTGCCCTGGCCAATTCCAATGCTGCAGCCAGATCTAGTGGTTTATTAACCCTCATAATAGATCTGATCCCTTTCTTCAAACCCCCTATGAAACTTGCCACGATGTAGGCCTCATCTAGACCAGGGTTCTTTAATGATACTAAAGTCTTTATCTCTTCGAATTTTGCCTAATATGCATCAACTGTCCTTGTTTGCTTCAACTTATGGAATTCATCCACTACATCATCGTAATTTAGATTAGCAAGCCTCCTACACAATTCATTGCAGAAGATAGGCCATGTAATGAACCTCTTATTGGCCTTCCAACTACTATACCACAATTCTGCTTGATCATCAAGATGCATCTCTGCTAATGCTACCTTTTTGTCAGTAAAGTGACTTAAACTCTATATCTGGTGGAACCAATCTGAAGACTCAGCTGTGTGATGGACAGCTGAGAAGTGTATTCAATTCTGTGCTTCAGTAGGGTGGAGTCATCGAGCTTCGTCGGCGGGGTGACTATCGCAGGGTGATAGTCCGTCGAGTACCGGAAAGTCCGGAATACGCAGGTCCCACATCCGTTAATTCGTTATGTGATGTACCTATACGGTGTCATTAAAAGGAGGACACGTGTAAGGGTATTTATGGCGGTTCGGACAAAGATTCCGGCGGCTAGGGTTTAGTGGATTTGTGCCTATAAATACGGTTGTTGTCTCATTATCCGAGTGTGTTGAAATCAGTAAAATTCAAAGTGCATAATAAAATATCTCTTTTCTCGCCCGTGGTTTTTTACCTCTCCCACATCGAGGGGTTTTCCACGTTAAATCCGTGTTCTTCTTGTTTCGTTATCTCCTTTGATTGTTTATGTTTGATTGCTTCGTTTTCGTTTCTTGCATCCGAAGTTATCTCCATCCGTTTTATAACAAGTGGTATCAGAGAGAGGTTTTGGAGAAAACAGTCTGTACGATCAACTTCATCTTCACCAAGACCTTCAGCAAGGTGCTAGGATCTGTGATAAAGTTGTAATCTTTAGCAAGGAAAGATGTCAGCAGTAAACGTAAAAATCGATAAATTTATAGGAAGGAACAGTTTTGGTCTCGTGGCAAATCAAGATGCGTGCACCGTTGAAACAAACAGGTTTGTGGAATCCTTTATCCGACAAACCAAATACGGGTGCGGAGATTATGCCGTCTGGAAGAGAAAGCACATTCAACCATCATGTTGTGCTTATCCGATGATGTTATCACCGAGGTTGCCGAGGAAGACACCGCGCCCAAGTTGTGGAAAAAGCTTGAAAGCTTGTATATGACCAAGTCACCGACCAACAAGTTGTTATTGAAACAGAGGTTGTTCGTTTGAAGATGCATGAAGGAGTCCACCGAGGGAACATCTTGACTCGCCGAACACAATATTACTTGATTTAAGGAATATTGATGTTAAAATTGAAGACGAAGATGCAGCCCCTAATCCTGTTGGTGTCATTGCCGGCATCATATGAAAACTTTGTGCGCTCTTTCATAGTTGGGAAGGATACGGTAGCTTTAGAGGATGTGAGGTCCGCCTTACATGCCGGGGAGCCGAGACACAAGGCCTTTGGGATACAACAAAGGCCGCTTGGGCTAGTTTCTAGCAGCAATAGTGGAAAAGGATATGGACAGAAGAAGAAAAAGAAGTCAGTGTCCAAAGGTCCTAAGTCTACTGATGTCTGTAATTACTGTAAGGAGTAGGGACATTGGAAGTCCAATTGTCCAAGGAAGAAGAAACAGCAGGAAGGCAATTCTGGCACAGCAGCCTTGGCTACTGAGCAATCTGATGAGGATCTGGTTCTAGTTGCAGGGGATTCTACACACCACAATGATGTGTGGATACTTGATTCTCGGAGCATCCTACCATATTTGTCCAAACAGAGAGTGGTTCTCTACTTATGAGCAGATAGATGGTGGTCAAATCTATATGGCCAACAAGCAAGGTCTCGTAAAGTTGTGGGAATTGGCTCGGTAAAGTTAAGGACGAGAGGATGGTAAATTTTGTACACTCGAAGGATGTAAGACATGTTCCACGAGATGACCAAGAATTTGGTATCTCTCGATCTCTGGATGACAAGTGGTTCAATTTCAAGGGTGAAGGTGGACGGTGAATGTCTTCAAAGATTCGGTTGTAGTCCTCAAAGGCATCAAGAGGGAACCTTGTATATATTACAAGGATCTATCAGTATCGCACCGCTTCTTCGTTGCATCATCGCAGTTCACCGCCTCGAGAGACTACCGTGTGGCACGTGAGACTTGGTCACATGGGTGAAAGGGTATGCGGTGTTCTTTCTTCAGCAGGTTTTCTTGGGGGATATAAGGTCAAGAATCTGGACTTTTGTGAACATTGTGTGTTTGGGAAGTTGCATAGAAGTAAATTCTCAGCAGGGTTGCACAATACAAAGGCATCACTTGATTATATCCATTCAGATCATTGGGTCCATCAAAAGTTGAGTCATTGGGTGGTCACAGATATTTTGTGTCATTCATAGATGACTATTCAAGGATGACTTGGGTGGTGATGATGAAGAACAAAAGTGATGCATTCAATAACTTCAAGCAGTGGAAGGCCCTAGTGGAGAATCAGTTAGGCAAGAAAATCAAGAAGCTTCGTACAGATAATGGTCTGGAATTCTGCTGGACGGATTTTGATTCATTTTGTGCAAGCTGAGGGTATTGCCAGACATCATACTGTAAGGAATACACCTCGCGAATGGTGTAGCCGAAAGGATGAATCAAACTCTACTGGAGAGGGCAAGATGTATGCTTTCTCAAGCTGGTTTATCAAGGAGATTTTGGGCAGAGGCTGTTAAGACAGTGTTTGGAGTAATTTTTGCATTAATCATTCAAAACAAAAACAATTTATATAAAACCAATACTTATTATGCAAACTACCTCCTAACCGACCGAATATCGGGTAGTAGATAGTATAGTAAGATGAGTATAGGTATCGATCCACGGGGATATACTTTTGATGATGTTTTATGGTTTAGATTCAACGGTACAACGAGCATAGACAGAGAATCAAAGGCGATTCAAAGCTATGAGAGGATCACTCGGACCGAAAGAAAGACGTTTTAAATTAACTAAGTTAAACGGCAATTTGAAAAGAAAACTACGATTTATGCAATTATAAACGAGTAATTCGGGAAAGGAGAGGCAAACATTTGGTTCAGCAATTTAATCAACAATAAAGGCTCAATTACAATCAACCAAAAGTGTTTTTCAACAAAAGGCGGGTTCACCTTATCACATGCAAAACGATTAATTTCTTAACAACGTTTGTATCAATTAACGATCCAGGTGTGCAATCCCTCGATTAACGACCCGAACAATTAATTTAGCAACTTTCGTTATGAGCTAAGAGCTAATTGTTCAATCAAGTTAGCAAGATGATCTAGATTCATAAACTTTCATTCATGAGGCATCATAAAATCGTTATCTTTCGATGTAAACGAATTGAAACGAATAAAGCAAGCTAATTGATCTAACCTTTGTTGAAGAACACAAGATTAATTATAAGAAAACCAGGATTGTTGATTACAATTGCATCCCCACGTTTGCCAAAAGTTGTTTAGCTATCCATGGAGTGATTGAGTACAAAGCTTGAAGAGAAATCCATAAAATCTAGACTAAAAAGTGAATTGAATCTACTTTTGAGACTGTTTGAGCTCTGAGAAATCTCAGATTTTCGATCTGGAAAAAGATGAAATCTAATAATGTCATCTGAGATTACAAGTGACGACTATTTATAGAAAACCAGCAACTCTACAGATGGAACGCCAGTTTCATGCATGGGACGCCCGTTTGATCTCATTTTCTCAGCTTCCAGACTCTCTCGTTGCACTTGAACGCCCGTTTCATCCACGAACGTCCGTTCGTCTTCCCGCAATGAATTTGTTGAGATGTAACCGTTCTATCCACTTATTGATGCACATTTCATCTCTCCTCTAACAACTTTGCTCTTATCTACACTTCCACCTCATCATTTGATCTTATCTTCATCTACATCACAATTAATACAAAATGCAAAAACATAATATGGCCCAAAATGATATAAAATTTATAATAAAGCCCAAATTAAAGCCCATTTTTACACTTGATTAATTCGAAAGCAACTTTACTCATTAAATTAATTATAAAGCCCAAATTCAATGCAAAATATTCATAATGTGGGGAAATTTATAGGGAAGTTATCATAAAAATTCATATAAATTGGCCCTTAACAACTCCCCCACACTTAGCTTTTTGTTCGTCCCGAACAAAACACTACATAATCATTGCCCGAGATAAATACGCATCTTAGCAAATATATAAAACATATTCAGTAGTTTAGAGATTCACCCAAGTGTATGTGTGCATCGCCATAATAAATTTCTACTAAATCCACACTCGAAAACAATCCGAGCAAAGCTAGCTAACATCCCTTTTCAATTAGAAATCAAAACGATTATCACAAGCGCTTCACGAAGCATACATATTCGAAAATATTAACAGGGAGTATTTAAACTTATTTCCGACATACTTAGAGGATAATCCCTACAACATATCTTTCAGTTTCTACTGGGGATCAAGTATATGGTGACTAAGTCCTTGACTTATTCATAATAACACCCCTTTTTTTTTTTTTTTTTTTTTTTTTTTTTTGAAGAACACATCAGAATAAGCTTTTGCCCGTCATAGTAGAATAGGACATTTCGAGATAATCCCCTACCTTACTCCAATCATAAGGCAGCTTTTCTGACTGTCGTAAGCTCTTGGTCGTCATAGTGGAGTAGGACATACGTGGTATACCCTATCACACTCAAATCATAAACCAGCTCCCGACACACACAACTAATTTTTCATTGTTCGAGATTTCTGGCTGGCAGTGGTTAACATGCTAAAAGCAATTTAAACCTACTGAGCATAACACCCCAATCAATGATTTAATTGTTAATTATTACGTAAGGACATTAGTTACCATTCACTTATCACATTCAAACTTACGGATATTCACAAGTATGACGTACTCTTAATTTCAAATACAAACCATTAAAAATTTCAAAATTGTATGCTAGCAAGGAACATATGATAATCATCAAACATTTCTAATCAAATTGGGCATAGCTTAAAAGTATAGCTCATCATCTACTATGGCACGTGATAAATAGGGGTGAAACATCTAAATAAACTAAATATGTAAGATAATGCTTCAATGATATAAACTCGAGACAATATATGCATTCGCCTATTCGAGACAAAACAAAAGAAAAGTTCAAAATTACTCATTTTGCATGGAATTAAGAAATTATGAGTAAAGATAATATAGATTAAAATTGAATAATCCCCTCCCCCACACTTAATTGACAACGTGTCCTCAAGTTGTCCAAAAGAAAATGTAGAAGAGTACTTAGCGTCTTTTTTTTTTTTTTTTGGTTTTAGCGAGAGTGGGAATCGGTGGCGAGTGTAGCGGCATGAAGAGCATACCAACGATGTCCATGAAAATAGAGGACGTAGGGCACCCGTAGCAAGTGAGAGACACCATACGAAAAACTAGGGGAAATCGGGGGAAAAACACATTGAATCCGAGATAGATGCATAGGTGAAAGGATCGAACAAAGAATCATGAAGTATGCATATACAATTATCTAAGGTGATTAATTGAAAAGAGAAGCGGAGAAGATGAATTGCAGATTGTGCAGGGTGGAACGCTCGTTCTACGTGCAGAACGTGCGTTCAAACAAAGCATAAAGAAGAACGAGAGACTCAATTTACGTAACGGAAGCGGGCGAACGCCCGTTCGATCATAGAACGTGCGTTCCAACCGGAAAATGACGACAGCGGGAAGAGAAAAATAACAAAGCAGAGCATTCGGATTATCACCACAAACATCAAACATAATCCGTAACTAGTTAAAGAAAACCATCCGGGGAGCGAGGTCAACACAAGTTTTAACGGTCAAAGGAAAAACAAGTAGCAATAGAAAACGAGAAAGAAAAAGTAGACAAGTCTATTACAACTTCAAAGTCGGAAACGAGAGAAACAAAAATAGCACTAATCATCGGACTCCGGCTCATCCGCACTTGTAGCGACGGCGGCGTCACCGGAATCACCCTCATCATCTCTACCGTCTCGACGCCCCCGGTATGATACGAGCAATAGTGCTCTCCACCTCATCGTCAAACGGGAACTCGGTTGTGTTTGGAGCAAACCTTGATTCCCGAGTAATTGGATGGCCCCGGTTCATTTCCAAGCGATTCGCGAGAATGTCATTACGTTGGCAACAAAGAATACGCATCCATTTACGCGGCATCGTGCGCAATGCTTAGGCGGAGTCCGTCGAAGGAGAAAGAGTAGAAAGCGGTGCGGAAGACGACCCGGGAGGAGTAGGAGTGGCAGCATGAGCGGAGGATTTTGGGGCAGGCCTCTTCGCTTCTCTCTGAATGCCCCTTGGATTCTTAGGCCGGTGATCGGATTTGTATTCCGGCACCTTGGCGTCTAAGCATAGGCCATGGATAAGATGAGGGCAAATTATGCAACGGTTTGGATTCTTCAGATGCTTGTAGACTTCGGCATAAATGACCGCCCCGACATTCACCTCTATACCCCACTCCATAGCATACAATAGACCGAGATCTTCAAGACCAAAATGAGTGATATTGTACGTTGGACGGAGAACTGTTTCGAATGAACTTACACTTTACCCGCCAATCCTCTGGCCAGTGTGTAGTGGTGATGTTTTTACGCTCATCCCTCCTGCCGGACTTATAAGTCCACGGGATATCCTTGTCAATCAAAACTCGCAGATCCTCTAAGGGGTCACAATCACCATCTACTAACGCCTTGATGTCATCCCTATGATCGACACCTTCTAAATCATCCTCAAACTTATATTTCTCATTGATGACCTTCGGAGTAAAGGGAACCTGGATTTTCCGAACCATCACGAACCCGGCCTCTAGATGTTTGGCATCAAGGTTGGCGTAGAACTCTCTGACCAAGGTATCATTGACGAGTGTGTTTGGAATAACCATTAAAGCTTCCCAATTCTTATCCTTGAGCGACTTGACAAACTCAGGATCGACCGTGTCTTCTACCAATGCGCGTTCAATCAACATTTTACGGGCGACATATTCCTGGGTATATAAGTTCATGGCTTTCGGGCTGATGAAACGCTGGGCAAACGGTAAAGGTACGGCCTCTCGAGTGGGGGCCCTAGGGCTACCAATCCTAATTCCACCGGTGGACCGACGAGGGGGCCGAAACATCTTGCTTACGTTTTTTTTTCGTCTACATGGGTTTCGCCCACCGGTTGCTTACCATCACGTCGAGACATTTTCGCTACAAACCAAAGGATAATGATTCAACCGAATCAACCCGCCACCAAACAAAAACACAACACCCCCATCCAACCGCAACCACGCCAACCGAACCACCATCCAACAACCAAAAACAAAAATAGAAAAATAAAAACAAAATTAGGTACGGGGAGAAATGGGTTACGTGATTTGTGACCCCAATTTGCGATGGAGTGAAAATAAAAACAATAAACGCTTACCAAATCGGTGTGGGGGTGATGAATGCAAGGTTGGAGACCCACGAAAGTGTTCAAAAACGCAGCTTTTTAACCCAAAAAAAAAAAAAAAGGACGGAACTTGGTAGCCCTAATTGGTGAGAATTTGTTGAAAGAACGGAGAAAAGGCTCGTAGATTGGAAGGGAGGAGATTGAGGGCGTGCTTTGGAGCCAAAAATCGCTCAAATTGGTGAAGTTTTGAAGAAATTAGGGTAAAAGAGGGGAGAGAAACCGTTTGTAAATGGAGAGGAGGCGAAGAAATGGCGATGAAAACCGCAAGTTTTTCTTTTATAAGCAGCCCGAACGGGCGTTCGGATATAGAACGGGCGTTCTGCCCAGAAAAACGAATACAGAGAGTTTAGAGCCATATGGAACGAGCGTTTACATATAGAACGGGCGTTCTATCCGTAGCGATGCAAAATTAACGAGAAAAAAAACACAAATCCAACTAACGGGAATATAATTTAAACGTAAAATATTGTACTACATATAAGAAAAAGAACAAAAATACATAGAAACGGTGGGTTGCCTCCCACCAAGCGCTTTATGTTTAACGTCGATAGCTCGACGATTTAAAACGAAAGAAAAACAAAGACTCCAACTAGTCATAAAGCGCGGACCAATCGATCAGACGTATGAGACGACGAAGCACGTCGATGGCAGGCCAGAGGTCGTAATCATACTGGAGGTTCCAATCTTCCCCAGCTCGCTCTATCCCACGAACGTGCTCGTCCTCGAGCATCAGGATGAGATCAGACAGAAAAGGATCCATGAGGATCGTGAAAGGTCTCTCAAGGTCATCTTCGAGCGCCTCGTAAGTCCACTCCTCATCTCCGTCAGACAAAAAGGGAGCAGACATGATGATGACAAAGGTGAAGGTCTGGACTCGGGTCAGAATGTCAATATTGGCGTCCAGAATTCGCAATCCACCAGGACCCTCCTCGAGCGAAAAAGCATGGATCCTGCTGACGAACTCGAACTCGTGCTCAGGTACTCCGTAAGGAAATCGATACTCGTCATCCGCCATCTCAAAAAAAAAAAAATTTGAAGCACGGGGAAAAGGCCACGCTTTGTAAAAGGCGAAACAAGAACAAAAAGAAAATCAAACAAGTAGAAAAACTAAAAAGAAAGAAAACGGAAATCTAGGTTGCCTCCAGAAGCGCTTACATTTAATGTCGGTAGCTCGACAACCATTTAAAGCTCAACCCGGATCGGGCCACTTAATCTTTCGGCCGATTCTTTGTATCAAAAGAGCTCTTGTCGCAAGATCGTGACCACAAAAACAACAAAGCATATCGGGAATCCGTACTTCAAACTCTCCCGGAGCTCCTTTGATCTTTTTAGTCGTTGACTTCCTCCTTCTTCCCCTCTTCTTCAGACGCATTTCCTTCCAATACTGTTCCATATCCCAACTTCCAGCGAAGATTTCAGCTGGTGATTCGGTCTCGGCCTCGGGGAATAAATCAGAAAGAATCGGAGTTCTATGTATCATAGTAGCTATTACGAGTATCTGATTGAACCAGTTCTATGTATCATAGTAGAAAGTAACACTTCTGACGTATCATATCTCAGCAAACTCCGTGAAGTCATCAACTGCAGGAGTTACACACTCAAATATGTCAAGGAACCGAACAATCAAAGATGCCTCCTTTGGTAGACCAATGTAATGTTTGCACCTTTGACCGTTTACTTTAAACGGTTGATCACCAAATCCTTTTAGCTCCAACACTCCGCTTGGAAAGACTTGCAGAATCTCAAACGGGCCAGACCACCGTGTCCGGAGCTTGCCAGGGAACAGATGTAACCTGGAATTGTAAAGTAAGACTTGCTCTCCCGCATGAAATTCTCTTTTCGTAATTTTCTTATCATGGAGCGCCTTCATTCTCGTCCTTACTCACTCGGGCACTCTCGTAGGCCTGGAGTCTAAATTCATCTAGCTCATGCATCGTCGAAGTCTGTGCTCACCACAAGCTTTGGGGTCAAAGTTCAAAAACTTCGTCGCCCAATAGGCTTTATGCTCAAGTTCGACCGGCAAATGACATGGCTTTCCATAAACCATTTGATATGGAGATGTACCCATAGGTGTCTTGTAAGCTGTCCTGTAAGCCCACAGTACATCATCCAATTTCAGACTCCAGTCCTTCCGATGACTGTTAACCGTCTTTTCTAAGATCTTCTTGAGACTCTGGTTACTTCGCTCCACCTGACCATTGGTCATAGGATGGTATGGGGTACCGGTTTTATGCCGAACACCATATTTCTCTAATACTTTGTCCAGAGGTTGATTACAAAAGTGTGTCCCCTCGTCACTGATTAAGGCTCTCGGGCAGCCAAACCTTACGAAAATATTTTTCTTTAAGAATTTCATGACCGTTTTATGGTCATTGTGAGGAGTGGCGATAGCCTCCACCCATTTAGACACATAGTCTACACAGACTAGGATGTATCTATTCCCGCATGAGGATGGGAAAGGACCCATAAAGTCAATCCCCCAGACGTCGAACACCTCACACTCCAGAATGGGTTTTAATGGCATATCATATCTCCTTGTCAAAGTACCGGTTCTTTGGCACCTATCACAAACCTTTACAAAAAGCTTCGGTATCCTTAAAAATTGAAGGCCAAAAGAAACCAGATTGAAATATCTTCGCAACGGTCTTCCGGGGACCGAAATGGCCGCCGGTGGGACCACTATGACATTGTTCCATTATGTCCCGTTGCTCGATTCGGGGACACACCGGCGAAGCAACCCATCTTTACTGATTTTAAAAAGATATGGCTCTTCCCGGACATAATACTTAAGATCGAGAGAAATTTCTTCTTCTCTTGATACGAAAGCTCGGGATTCGAATCGGGAATGGAGGTAGTTAACGATTGAGGAATACCACGGAGGACCGGACGTGCAAGCTGTTCACGGACATAACACTCTCAAAGGGGCAATATAAATCGATGTCTTGCGGATCTTCTTCTTCTACCGGCGGCACCCTTGATATATGGTCGCCATCGTGTTCTCACTACCCTTGATATCTTTGATATGAACATCAAACTCCGAAGGGTAAGAATCCAACGCAAGAAGCGCGGTTTCGTGTCCTTCTTATTCATCAAATAGCGCGAGCCGCGTGATCGGTCCCGGACGATCACCTTGGCACCCAAACAAATAACTTCGGAACTTGTCCATAGAGAAGACAACGGACTAAAAGTTCTTTTTCGGTGGTAGTGTAGTTTGCTTGTGTCGGATTCAAGGTATGGTCGGCGTAGTAGATAGGTTGGAATTTACCATTAAGTCTTTGCCCCAAAACCGCACCAACGGCGTAGTTGGACGCATCACACATTAATTCGAATGGTAAATTCCAATGCGGAGAGATAAGAATTGGAGCGGAGATTAGGCGATGTTTAAGCTCTTTGAAGGCACACTTGCAATCATTGTCGAAGTCGAAAATGACGTTATCTTTAAGTAAAGTTGATAGGGGCTTAGAGATTTTAGAGAAATCTTGAATGAATCTCTGTAGAAGCCGACGTGACCAAGAAAACTCCTCACTTCTTTCACGTTCTTAGGGTAGTTCATCTTTTCTATGGCCTCTATTTTGGCCCTATCAACTTCTATGCCCTTAGCTGAAATTTTATGGCCGAGAACGATCCCTTCATCCACCATAAGGTGGCATTTTTCCCAATTGAGGATGAGGTTCTTCTCCACACATCCGTTAAGCACCTTGTCCGATTAGCAAGACAATCATCGAACGATTGACCAAACACCGAGAAGTCATCCATAAAGATCTCCATGCACTTCTCAACTAGCCCATCAAAAATTGCTAACATGCATCTTTGAAAAGTGGCCGGGGCATTACACAAGCCGAACGGCATTCGCCTATAAGCGAAAGTACCATATGGGCGGTGAAAGTCGTCTTTTCCCGATCAACCGGATCTATAGGGATGCGGAAGTACCCGGAGTATCCGTCCGGGGAAGCGAAGAAAAGGAATGTCCCGCCAAACGTTCGAGCATTTGGTCAATGAAAGGGAGAGGGAAGTGGTCCTTCATGGTTACTTCATTCGGCCTTCCGTAGTCAATACACACACGGTAACCGGTGACTAATCTCAAAGCGACTTCTTCTCCCTTGTCATTCTTTTCAACAGTGATACCACCTTTCTTAGGAACCACCTGCGTGGGGGACACCCAATCACTGTCAGCTATCGCATATATGATCCCCATATCTAGCAATTTGATGATTTCTTTCTTTACCACCTCCTGCATGTGCGGGTTCAACCGTCTTTGAGGTTGTCTAATTTGCTTGGCTCCTTCTTCGGTTTTTATCTTATGCATACAGACATCAGGGGATATACCTCTGATATCTCCTACCTGCCAGCCAAAAGCTTTCTCATTTCTTCTCAATACGGCTAACAACTTTGCTTCTTCTTCGGTTGTCAGTTTAGCAGAAATAATTAAAGGAAGCCGATCACCCTCTCTCAGGTAAACATACTTTAAATGTTTGGGTAATGGTTTCAAGACTAAATCTTCAGGAGGCTCCTCTAAGCTGGACTTTAAAACTTTACTTTGCAAATTGTCAGAAGAGAGTAACATAGCTTCTAGCAAATCTACTTCTTCTGAAGGTGACAGGTTCTTATTTTCCACAATCTCATCGTCAGTCCCAACTCCAAGCTCGTTCAAATCTATCCTACCTTGTTGATTTAGCTTATCAATCAATCGCTCGTATTCATAATCTACCGCAAGGACTTGCTCTTCTAGAAAATCGGTGAAATCATCAACCGATTCCTCATAGAGTAGCCGGTTGGATATTCGAAGGTCTTTTGATAGCTTTAGATACACTATAGCTCACTTTTTCATTTCCAACACGCAAAGTCACTTTAGCACCATCATCACAATCGATGAGGGCTCGAGCGATGGACGAAAAGGTCGTCCAAGAATCGGGGGTGTATTGGGTCGTTGGATGTCTAAGACATACCAATCCACGGGAAAGGTAAATCGATCGACTTGAACCAACAAATCCTTTAAGATCCCTGTTGCTTTCTTGGATGATCTATCGGCGAATTGAATGTTCATAGTGGTAGGTTAGAAGATGGTCTAACTCGGAGTTGTTGACAAACATATAACGGCATCGACTAATTGAGGCCCCTAGATCACATAGAGAGTTGGGGAAAATAAGGCCTCCGATTTGCAAAGTAAGGACGAATCGCCCAGGATCATCTTTCTTAATTGGTAACTCGTCATAACTCATCATTGAACGGTCCTCTCACTGGTTACCCGTTTCATACCCTCTAGCTTCTTTTTAGATGAGACCACATCCTTTATGAATTTGGTGTATTTGGGCATCTCAACCAACACATCAGATAAAGGCAAATTAACTTGAGTGTTTTTCAGGAGGTTGAGTACCTTCTCATACTTCTTATCCTCACATAAAGGAATGTTAGTCTTTCGAGGAGGGAACGGAAGCTTCTTTAATTCTTCTTCAGAAAAGACTTTCTTATGCGAGGAACTCACAGCGTGGTCCTCGAGGTCTTTCCATCTCACGGACTTTTCAATTCTCTTCCGGACAGGCTCATCTGCCTCAATATGCTTCTCCCCATTATCAGGTTCATCTTCTGAAGTTCCTTCTATCTCATCCTTCTTAAGATCAGTTTCTTGAGTGATCTTTATAAAGTTGGGGGTATAGGCCTTATCTTCTACTCCCCTCCCGCACTTCCACCGGCGGGGAGGGGCTAGTGGTTTCCCGGTTCCGTGGACCGAGAGTTGAGTGCCGGATCTCAAGGCCGATGGCATTAGTATCTTCTTGCGTAGGGAGGAGATGGAACAAGAGCAAGACATTGACTTAGATTAGCTTGATTTACCCGACCACTTCCACGAGGATTTTTCTCGGTGAAACTTGGCAATTGTCCAGGTGGTCTGGAAGCAAGCTGTTCAGCCAATTGCCCCAATTGCCTCTCGAGGTTATTAATCGTCTTATTTTGCTCGTCTAACCTCGTAACAATTTCATTTGGGAGAGAAAATCCAGGGGGATTTTGAGGGTTTTGACTCAAAGATTGATTTGGCCTATTGTTGAAAGCAGAGGCAGAAGCAGGATTATTAGGCCAATTCTGATTAAATCTTTGAGCAGAGACAGGGGAATTTGAAGATTGGCTCTGATGATTGCTCGGATTCCGGTTGTAATTTTGATAGCCAGGGTTGTATCCCTCGGTTTCGAAGATTATTTTGACCGGAGTGCGGCTTGGAAACCTCTGACTCGATTGACCATAAAAAGCGTTTACCTCAGGGTTTTGTCCATTCATAGGGCACGCAGGAGATGTGTGTCCCTCAACAGCACAGGTTTGACAAACTACCGGAGTATACTGCCTCGTATGTTGGGCCGCATTGACTTGATAGTTAGGTGGAAACTGGCATTGACCAAACATATGGCCAACTTGGTTACAGTTATCACAAAACAGAACAGAACTCTGTTGAAGCTGATTGACTGACTGAAGATTTGAATTTGGATTAGAATTTTTGGAAATACTAGCTACTTGTTGTTGGAGCAACGAAATCAGCGATTCTCGCATATTTACTTCTTCAATCTTCGGTGCGGATGCTTGGATGGCTTGGTAGGATGGGGCATAATTATACTTTGCTATATCCTCGAACAACGCCCATCCTTCTTGTGGGGTCTTCTTCAGGAATGTCCCACCGCTTGAGCTGTTGACCATACCCTTGGTCATCTCAGTTAAACCACTGTAGAAAGTATTAGCTTGCCTTTGCAAGTCTAATCCGTGATGAGGGCATTTCCTAAGCAAAGATTTAAACCTCTTAAAGGCTTCAAAGAAAGATTCATTGGGCCGCCGAGTGAAAGTATAAATATCACTAAGACATTGAGCGATCTTAGATGGAGGAAAATATTGACTCGAAATTCCCTCTCCAATTCCTCCCATGTTGTGATAGACTCAACGGGTAAAGAGTCATACCATTCCTTGGCTTCACCTTTCAAAGAGAACGGAAACAACTTGAGTTTAATAACATCCTCACCAACACCTTGCAACTTTGTAGTACTACATATTTCAAGAAAGACACGAACATGGGAGTGAGGATTTTCAGACTGGTACCCATGAAAAATAGATGCATGTTGCATCATTTGAATCAGAGCAGGTTTGAGCTCAAAAGTTGGAGCTGCAATGGCTGGTATGATAACTCCAGGATTGACTCTAACCATGCCTGGTCTGGCGTAATCGCCTAGGGTCCTTGTATCGTCACCATCTTGAAGACAAATTCTTCAATTTCGTCCTAAATTTCTCTTCCAAATTTTCTTCAAAAATTTGGATGCGAGAACGGATTCTTCGGCGATTGGGGCGAACTATAGATCGTTCGAGCTCGGGATCAAAGATAAGAGTGCCTTGTTTGCTCCGAGTTAACATAACCGGAGTCAAACGAGAGAGAACCCCGAACGACGAAAAATGAAGCGAGAATGAAAGCGAGACAGGACAGAACGGGCGTTCTGTTTCAGAACGCCAGTTCACAACAAAACGGGCGGCTTACGTCCAAAACGGGCGTTTTGCCTGAACAGAGAGCAAAAGTAGCAGAACAGAGCAGGAAAAACCAGATTTTTTAAAGCACAGCACTTAGACTAAAGCTTTTATGATCATCTAAAACAACAAGAACACATCAAAAACAGCAAATCCCCGGCAACGGCGCCATCTTGTTTGGAGTAATTTTTGCATTAATCATTCAAAACAAAAACAATTTATATAAAACCAATACTTATTATGCAAACTACCTCCTAACCGACCGAATATCGGGTAGTAGATAGTATAGTAAGATGAGTATAGGTATCGATCCACGGGGATATACTTTTGATGATGTTTTATGGTTTAGATTCAACGGTACAACGAGCATAGACAGAGAATCAAAGAGGCGATTCAAAGCTATGAGAGGATCACTCGGATCGAAAGAAAGACGTTTTAAATTAACTAAGTTAAACGGCAAATTTGAAAAGAAAACTACGAGTTTATGCAATTATAAACGAGTAATTCGGGAAAGGAGAGGCAAACATTTGGTTCAGCAATTTAATCAACAATAAAGGCTCAATTACAATCAACCAAAAGTGTTTTTCAACAAAAGGCGGGTTCACCTTATCACATGCAAAACGATTAATTTCTTAACAACGTTTGTATCAATTAACGATCCAGGTGTGCAATCCCTCGATTAACGACCCGAACAATTAATTTAGCAACTTTCGTTATGAGCTAAGAGCTAATTGTTCAATCAAGTTAGCAAGATGATCTAGATTCATAAACTTTCATTCATGAGGCATCATAAAATCGTTATCTTTCGATGTAAACGAATTGAAACGAATAAAGCAAGCTAATTGATCTAACCTTTGTTGAAGAACACAAGATTAATTATAAGAAAACCAGGATTGTTGATTACAATTGCATCCCCACGTTTGCCAAAAGTTTGTTTAGCTATCCATGGAGTGATTGAGTACAAAGCTTGAAGAGAAATCCATAAAATCTAGACTAAAAAGTGAATTGAATCTACTTTTGAGGCTCGTTTGAGCTACGAGAAATCTCAGATTTTCGATCTGGAAAAAGATGAAATCTAATAATGTCATCTGAGATTACAAGTGACGACTATTTATAGAAAACCAGCAACTCTACAGATGGAACGCCAGTTTCATGCATGGGACGCCCGTTTGATCTCATTTTCTCAGCTTCCAGACTCTCTGTTGCACTTGAACGCCCGTTTCATCCACAGAACGTCCGTTCTGTCTTCCTGCAACTGAATTTGTTGAGATGTAACCGTTCTATCCACTTATTGATGCACATTTCATCTCTCCTCTAACAACTTTGCTCTTATCTACACTTCCACCTCATCATTTGATCTTATCTTCATCTACATCACAATTAATACAAAATGCAAAAACATAATATGGCCCAAAATGATATAAAATTTATAATAAAGCCCAAATTAAAGCCCATTTTTACACTTGATTAATTCGAAAGCAACTTTACTCATTAAATTAATTATAAAGCCCAAATTCAATGCAAAATATTCATAATGTGGGGAAATTTATAGGGAAGTTATCATAAAAATTCATATAAATTGGCCCTTAACAGACAGCTTGCTACTTAATCAACGGGAGCCCTCACACAGAATCAATCTCAAGACACCATTTGAGATGTGGTCGAGCAAGCCCGCCGACTACTCGCTTCTAAGGGTTTTTGGAAGTACAAACTTACTATCATGTTAGTGAAGGGAAGTTGGAACCAAGAGCCAAGAAAGGAGTGTTTGTGGGGTATGGTGATGGAGTGAAAGGATATAGGATTTGGTCATCGGCAGAGTCCGAGTAATCCTCGGCGGGGATGTTGTGTTTGATGAAAATTCTATGTTAAACTCATCGGTGGGGAGGTCTACCGAGTCCGAAACCGTCTTGAATCGATAGTATTGAGAAACAAGTGGAGCTTCAGGTGGAGTCTACTGATATGCAACAATCAGTGGATCCAAATCAACACTATACTGATCTGGATAATGAACCAGAATCTGATCCAAGCCAGTCTGCTGAGACCTCAGCAGGGCATCATACAAACATTGATCGGCAGAGTCTAGGCGCGGCGGCCTAGAAGATCTAATGTTGGGATACCTCAAGGAGATATGGATATGATGATTTGGTGGATATGCACTCCAAGTTGCGAAGAAGTAGAGGTTGCTTGAACCTACTACTTACAGGGAAGCGATGACATGTACGAAGCATCTCGGTGGCATGCGGCCATGGGAGATGAAATGGAGTCATTTCGAAGAATCGACTTGGGAATTAGTCAAACGACTACCGACAAGGGAGTTGTGACTTGTAAATGGATTTTCAAGAAAAAGGAAGGAATAACAAAGGCGAAGGGGTCGGGTATAAGGCACGTTTGGTTGCAAGAGGATTCGGTCAAAAGGAAGGGTTGACTTTGATGAAATATTTTCACCGGTGGTCGACACACTTCAATCGGGGTGTTACTAGCAATGGTGGCACGGCGGGATCCGGAACTTGAGCAATTAGATGTGAAAAGCGCTTTTCTACATGGTGAGGTGGATAAGGAGATATACATGACACAGCCTGAGGGTTTTCAAGTTCCTGGAAAGGAAAGTTATGTTTGCAAGTTGAAGAAATCATTGTATGGTTTGAAGCAAGCTCCAAGGCAGTGGTATAAAAGGTTTGACAGTTTTATGCTTCAGCAGGTTACAACAGGAAGTCCTTATGGTTGTGTTTACTTCAGTCTGCTGAAAGATGGATCATATATCTATCTTGTTCTGTGATGTGGAATGACATGCCGATATTTGCAGACAAGGAAGTCGATGTTCAAAATCGAAGAATCTTCTTTAGTTGAATTTGAAATGAAGGATTTGGGTGCGGACCAAGAAAATCTTGGGGATGGAGATCCGGAGAGATAGGGGTCGAAGAAGTTGTTCTTGTCTCGGCGGGGTTATGTGCGAAGATATTGGCCAAGTTTGGGATGTCTGTGCAAAACCAATAGATACTCTATGGCATCAAATGTTCATTTGTCCGTTTATGCTTCACGGTCACCAAGAGAAGGAGTATATGTCAAAAGTTCCCTATGCTAGTGCGGTTGGCGGTCGATGTATGCCATGGTGTGCACTAGGCACGATCGGCTCGGGCGGTCGGTGTTGTCGACAGTTTATGGCTCAACCTCGGTAAGGAACACGGAAAGCCGTTAAAAGGATATTCGGTACCCGAGAGGTACGGTGATGTTGGTCTCATTTATGGAGGTGATATCGGGTCCGGTCACGGAGTTACCGTGATGCGATTATGCAGGTGGTGTTGACGGTAGAAAATCAATGACCGGGTATGTGTTTACATTGGGAAATGCGGTGGTCGGTGGAAAGCTACTCTTCAAAGGCTACGTAGCCTTATCAACTACCGAAGCGTAATATATGGGCTTTACCGGCTAAGGAGGGTATCCGCGAAGGGGCTAGTCGGTGATTTGGGGTTGCATCGGGATCGGCCGATATATATTGTGACGAGTCTTAGTGCAATATGTTTAGCCAATGATCGAGTTCATCATGAGAGAACCAAGCATATTGATGTCGGTATCATTTCTTGAGGAATGAGAAGAGGGTTGTGGTGAAGAAGATTGGCACAAAGGAGAATCCTGGCCGATATGTTCACTAAACCAGTTCAACGAGTAAGTTCCGGCTTTGCCTGGACTTACCGAATATTCAAAGCTTATAATGCGTTTCGGAAACTTTGCGAGGGCGGATCGGTGGAGTGGATCTTTGTGGAGATAGTCCGGTACAAGTACATCCGGCATTGACGAATGCATCCGGTACAAGTACATCCGGTTATGCAAACTGTTTGACTCAGGGAGAGTTGAAGTCAAGGTGGAGATTTGTCGGTAAAGTGACTTAAACTCTACATTTGGTGGAACCAATCGAAGACTCATTTGTGTGATGGACGGTGAGAAGTGTATTCAATTACGTGCTTCGGTAGGGTGGAGTCTGCGAGCTTCGTCGGCGGGGTGACTATCGGCAGGTGATAGTCCGCGAGTACCGGAATACGACAGGTCCCACATCGGTTAATTTCGTTATGTGACGGCTATACGGTGTCATTAAAAGGAGGACACGTGTAAGGGTATTTATGGCGGTTCGACAAAGATTCCGGCGGCTAGGGTTTGGGATTTGTGCCTATAAATACGGTTGTTGTCTCATTATCCGAGTGTGTTGAAATCGTAAAATTCGGTGCATAATAAAATATCTCTTTTACGCCGTGGTTTTTTACCTCTCCACCGAGGGGTTTTCCACGTTAAATACGTGTTCTTCTTGTTTCGTTATCTCATTTGATTGTTTATGTTTGATTGCTTCTGTTTCTGTTTCTTGCATCTGAAGTTATCTCCATCCGTTTTATAACACTTTTCATCCTCTTTGACTAGATGGAATTGAAAATATCTTTCACACTTTCTTAACCAAGCTCTAGGGTTTTCACCTTTAAACACAGGAAAATCCACTTTAGGACGTTTTAAGGAGCTATCATACCTCTACTCGGTTGGTGGAGGCCCCATAATTCCCAAACTAGAAGGTATTGCTGCTGATTTGTTGGATAATGCTACAAAAACAGCAGCAAATTGGTCATTCATGAACGCAAGCTGATCCTCTGAGTTTTGTTTGAGGTCTTGTATGGATTTGCTCAGCTCCTCGATGTCCTTTGCGTTCTTCTTTGTTAGCTCATCAACAGATTTTAGGCGGGTGTCAGCCATGGCAGAGAATCGGAATCTCTGATACCAGATGTAAGGAAATGGGAGGGAAAAGAACAAAGAACATAAAAGAAGAAGAGAGTTTAGGAGGCAAGACTAAGATTTTTATTATCACTTTTCTGAATGTCTTTACAATATAGCTTTACAACCTTTTATATGGATATAGAAATGTAACAGCTAGTCTAACAGCTCACTGACAGATAGGTACAAAGCTGTCTAACCGACTTATTACCCTCAGGTTCCTGACATAACGCAATAAGCTTCAATTTATCACTCCAATGTGATTGTTTATTCTTTAGATTTAATAGATTGATTGAATGGGATAATTCATTTACGAAGTAGCTTATTAATGATCACTTCTAGTTTCGTCAACGCCAACCGTAAAAATAATAGTGGGAAAAAACGTATGTCAAGACGGATCACTTAATTTATGCCTGTCAGAGGAAGAATTAAGGAAATCGGTAGTGATACATGAACAACACATTTATGAACAACATGTGCATTATATATGATCCCACCATTGATTATGATGGGATCTAAATCAATTGATGTGTCCCACATATTATTAATGGTGAGATCATATGTAGTGACACATGTTGTGCACAAATGTGTTGTCTATGTATCATTTTCCTTAAGGAAATATTTCTCGTTATGCCATTTCGGGAATCATATATTTATGAAATAAAATTACATTTCCTAACTGGTTTGAGTCTCATATGACTCAAGCCCATAAGATGTCATTTTTAGTTATCGTATTATAAGGATATGATTTTTTATCCGATTTTTTCTCTTATATGGAATTGTGTTTTTCTCCGTGAAGTGTTTGGCCATATGTATATGTTTGTGATATTATCGGAAATATCACGGTGACGATAACTACGCTTTTGAGTGGATATCTGACATTTTATGTGTGATTTCTCCGGGAAGAAGCGGTGGTTATTATGAATGTGAGGTGGTCGGACTCAGAATGTATGAATGCAGGTTCAGTAGTCGACAAATTTGCAGAGTATATACACTTATATTAATTCTCGGCCACCTTTGTGATTTATAGGGTGCCTCGACTAATCGTGATTAAGCTAATGACAACAAGACACAATTAAGTGCCTCTAAAATATAAGTCACTAGGAGTTTTCACAAAGATTAAGGAATTGGTTAATGTCATTAATTTGAAGGTTAATGTCAAAATACCCCTTGACTATCATTAATGCAATAGTTGTTAAGTAATGAAAAGAATTCGTAATTAATAAAGTGATTAGAATGCAACAAGTAGAAAATACTTATATTTTACGGAGGTAGATGATTATCAACGATGATCAACTCTGAAGGCGACTTCGCGTGGATCGGGTCCATAGGTAGTTGCTGGTCGCTTATCGAGCCTGTCTTGAGCTTGTTATGATCGAGTCTTGGTTGCCTCAAATCTTGGGGGCGCCCTGGTTTGGCGGACTGCGTACCGGGCAGATGCGGGATCGGCCCCAGCCCGAGACGCGTCTGCGGTTTGACCGAGCAGACAGCTTGTTGTTTGATTCCGGCTTAGTAGTATGCGGATTGGCGGCAATGAATGCCGAGTGGCAACATGAGACCATAGTTCGGGTCAACCGGAGGGTCCGTGAGACCGCATGTGGATTTGGTATATCGGTTTGGTTTATATTATTTCATTAATACCGATTTTAAATGATACTGTAATTTCTTATGAAAAAAAAAAAACTCTATACCATGACAATTATCAAAAATATATGCGATTTACGGATACCGATCCAAAAGCGTTGCGCTTTTGTACA
Organism: Gentiana straminea; assembly: GCA_036785695.1. Taxonomy (NCBI): domain Eukaryota; kingdom Viridiplantae; phylum Streptophyta; class Magnoliopsida; order Gentianales; family Gentianaceae; genus Gentiana; species Gentiana straminea. The sequence goes on from JAVUPR010000314.1 coordinate 19,143,844, forward strand.
TTTTAAAATTGAAATAGTCGCAGAGCTATTGTTGTCGGACGACCCTCTTCAACTCGCCTCAATGAACTCCGTCTGATATATTGATAGAACCCATCCCAAAAAAAATCAAAAAAAAAAAAAAAAAAAAAAAAAAATCCCTCTGCCTCTAGATTGAAGAGGCAAAAATTCGGCGCTGCTGCACTTTCCAAAGCTGAAATAGGAAAAACAATATGTTCTTCAGGGGGTAAGCTGAAAAACCTCATCAAGATCAGTATTTTTTTTTCGTTCGTTCCTTCCTTTGATTTGGGGATCGCATTTTCTTTTCACTATCGTTGATGGTTTTTGATGAAACTGTTCGTCTTGTAGATACCTATAATCAATTCAAAAGCTTCTTTCTGTTATGCGTCTTTCTATGTGTAATATGTGTTCTTTTCCTTCCTATTCCGTTTGCTGGCTGTATTTTTTGGGGGTTTGATGCGGTTTGTGGATATGGGTGGTGTTATTTTTTTATGGATATATAATCTATAGCTCACTGGCTGGTTAGGTTCTTCCTGCTTTATTTAGTTTCTATTATACATGCCTATTGTTTCTGTATGGAAAAATTAGTCTCATAGCCACTTTTTTTTTTTTTTTATTTTATGTTTTTGTGTGTGTGTGTGCATAGCCACTTTTTGTTTTTCCTTATGCTAGGACTAGTGCTATTAATTCTCACCTTAGTAACTATGTCCCAGCCAGTTACTTTTTGCCCTATAGTTTGGGCTTTGTATTGAGTTAGTTCGATTTGGAAAGCCTTCTGCTAGGACTAGGGGTACTAATTTCTTACGTGGGTAGTTCGAACACCTTATCTTACTTACATCTATGTTAAAGATTGTTTTGTTTTGGGTACTGATAGGTTGGTTGTTATAACTTATAAGCATTAGATAAAATTTTAATCCTATAATATGCACTGTATAATAGTCTGCTGTCGTAAGTTCGTTTGCATTTTTATGACCTGGTCAGAAATAATCATTTACTTCTTTTGCTTGTTGTTGTGCAAAGCAAATACGTCGACAACAACGACGCACGTGAAATGGGCTTGAAACGTCAGAGGGTGATGGATCAAGCTCCTTCATACTACGGTGGCACTCCGGCTGATATGGGTTACATGTACAATGCCCCACCTCCACAAGCACCTGCTGCTTACTCCTATGTTGGTCAGCCCCCACCATTCCCTATTGTCCGTCTTCGTGGACTTCCGTTTGATTGCACCGAGACTGATATAGCCGAGTTCTTCCAGGGTTTAGATGTAATTGATGTACTCTTTGTGCACAAAGGTGGCAAGTTCACTGGAGAAGCTTATTGTGTTTTGAGATATCCCCTCCAGGTCGATTACGCCCTTCAAAGAAATAAGCAAAATATTGGCCGAAGATACATCGAGGTAATTAGAAGCAGGAAGGATGAGTATTACAGGGCCATAGCTAATGAAGTTGCAGATGCACGTGGCGCTTCACCTAGGCGTGTTGCCCCAAGGGCCAGATCTTATGATGAGAGTAAGGAAATGGCAGAACACACGGGGTTTTGAGACTTAGAGGATTGCCTTTCTCTGCTACCAAGGAGGATGTGATAGATTTCTTTAGGGAATTTGTTCTGCATGAAGACAAAATTCATATCACAGCAACTTCTGATGGACGGCCCACCGGGGAAGCTTATGTGGAGTTTGCAAATGCAGAAGATTCAAAAGCTGCTATGTCTAAGGATAGGATGACTCTAGGCAGCCGATACATAGAGCTTTTTCCTTCATCCCATGAAGAGTTGGAGGAAGCAATTTCAAGGGGCGGGTAAGCACTGTTTTCTTTCTGATGAATGTTGGCTTTTGACGTTTTATTCATCATTGATTATTGTTAACGTATATGATGTGGTTACAATTTGAAACCTGACATGAACTTTTTTCTCTGAATGTGTGCAAATCAGATTGTTGCCAAAATCAGCTGATGGGAAAGAGCTGACTGTCCCTACGGGTATGTTGAGAATGAGAGGATTGCCATTTTCTGCAGGCAAACAGGATATCATCGACTTCTTCAAAGAGTTCACGTTGTCAGAAGAATCAATATCTATAACAATGAATTACGAGGGAAGGCCAACAGGTGAGGCATTTGTGGAATTTTCTAACCCCGAGGATGCAAAAGTAGCTCTTGCTAAGGATAGGATGACCCTGGGAAGTCGATATATAGAGTTATTTCCATCCTCCATTGAGGAGTTGAATGAAGCAGTAGCACGAGCACGATGATGATGATGACGTGTCACTCTTTTTCCCTACACTGTTGTTCTTCATTGTTTGTTCCTTGATTCTACATGTCTTGTAATCTTTTGACTCAATACTATTTATCTGGATGGAAATTATACACAGATCTTGGAAACTATCAGTCTCTGTATTATCATGTATTTTTTTCATTATATATGAAACAATTGGAGTACAATGTGGTTGTTGAGTTGTCCTTTGGTTTTCTGGTTCTTTTATATGTCAAGTTAATAATGATGAAAAATCAAAATTCTTGTTAAACAGAGAGCAAACAGCATTTTTTGTCTTTTAACATGTTCACTTACCTTGTTTTATAAAATCCCTTTGTTGCATAGATGGTTGTTGTTCTATACTTCTAGTAAGATGGCCTTTAAAGAATTTCAAACATGGCATAATAAAAAATCATCAACAAAGTGGCAAAGTATATGTTATTCTAAAAATCTATTATTCTTGGCATCCAAGCTTATACAACTATTGAATTTAAGCTCCACTGTCAGTAGTTCATCTAAGACACTAGAAAAGAAAAAAAAAACACAGACAGATACTTTGGTCTTTACATCTGGGAGGACAAAAAGCCAAGATCAAAGCTGCCTCTGGATTTTGCCAACAGAATGCAAATATACTGATACTGAGACAACACTGCACATTACAATACATATATACATTTAGTCAATGTTACGTATCAATAACATTGCAAGTAAAACTGGTAATAAATAAGACGAGAAGCAATGAATCTTACGTTGAACCAAGGAAGAATGATAGGGTTAGTTCGAATCCAAACAGAAATACAGATACTACTGCCGTCAACAGCATTGCTACTGAGGTCGAATACACCTGCACAATTGTAGTAATCATTTTGAAACAATAAGCATGGGAATCTGTGTTGCATCAACTGTATAATATTGTGTGTATCCTGAAGCTAATCCACCATGTATCTGCAGGATCCCCCCCCCCCCCACCTCATCCCCATTTTTCTGGCCTAGCACATGCCCGTTTTCCACTGGCATATCAAATTCTACAACACCAGGAAGTTAGGGAAATGCAGAAATGGTGACGTGCCATTGATGCACATAGAGAAAATGTTCACCTTCACGATGTTGTCAGCATACTTCATCACCATTGATACAGCAATTCCACTGAATACGTGCAGCAAGAAGATAGTTTACATAAGTTCAGGTTCAGCCATAGCAAAACCGAAGAATTCAGTGTGAAAGCTAAACTTATTCTTCAGTGATCTTCATAGCAAACAGTAAATACCTTAAAGCATGGTTGACAATCATGAGCACTGTTATTGAGGAATATCCATGAAAGAATCCCCTGCACAGAAAATAAAACGTTAATAAATATCTATCTTCCGAGAAACTTAAATAACACTGTTAATCTACCTGAAAACACTTGTGGATACAAGAGAACTCAGGTTTTAACTATTCAGCTACATTACATGATTATTTAAAGTCTAATACACAATGTTAATTAATTATGTCCTGTAACAGCAGAATTTGCAACATCAAGACAACAAAACTTACTTGTTAACAACCGCATCAAAATCTTGAACGAATATTGCTATGGCATTGAAAGCCATTCCAAAGACATACAACCAGAAATTCTGCACGTTAATATTCCTTGAAGGCCGCTTTTTCATGATAGCCTACAAATCATAGAAGCAACCATTTCATCAGCCACCTTGTAGTCATTTATTTCCCAATTGCTTTCTGAATCTTTTCGGCATGGAGCCAAGCTGCTCACATGCTTCAGTCGACTCGCTCAAGTAATACACCAACTTCTGTTGACGGAATTGGAATAATGATGGAAAGGGAATGATGTGGGATATTACCTCCGTATACACTCCACCAAAACCACTCAGAAGGGCCATCACCTGCAAAAGAAACATTGATATTCATACAAATACAAGCCACTGGATTGATTCGGTATAAATGTTCTATTGATGTCAGCGACTTACAATTGCCATTACCCAACCTTGTAAGGGAGTTTGAAGAACATGATCAGAGCTGCATTTAAAATGCAATCCTTAAGAAAATGGTGATGAAAATAGAATAAGCTAATGCAAATGTAAGGAGCAACGAGTGTAAAAACAATATCCTTCTCTCAAATGCTTAATATACGACAATTAACTATTTAGTCACGAAAATTGATTTTAATTTCAAGGCACCCAGTTCATATGTGATGCAGCTACTATCTCAGTTAACAATATATTTTTTTTTTTGCAGTTTTCTGCAACAAACAACGAGCTCTATACTAAGGGTTAGGTCGTCTCACCTTGGATTGAGTTGAGCAGTAGTGCACCCTGCACACAGTAAAATAAAGGCAGCCCACTGAATCTCGCTTAGCCTAAAAAGAAAGTAAGGAGCAGAATAAGGTCCCGCCCTTGCAACATAAAAGAAATATGAAATTAGCGGGAAAAAGGAACGAAAAAGGTGATACATCGGTTTTGTCCTCATTCGTCCCAAGTAAATTACAAGTCTCCCTCCAACAAAACCATCTAGCATTATGGCTCTAAATATATTATCTAGAATCACTATATGATTCTACGTCACTTGTACGGAATTTAAATTCAGTCTTTTGCAATACAAAGCCTCTCCGTAGATGCTTGTGAGACGTTTCTAAGTAGCCTTTCCATCATTCAAAATTTTGCTCGTAACAAAAACTACTCTAGAAGAGTTAAAACGAAGGTAAGGTAATTGATCCAACAAGGTCAAGAATATGTACATAAATAAATAAATAAGAAACAAACAACATATCTGTAATGTACATTTGTATAAATTTACATCAACTAATTAGTGTATATTTAAGTTTTTTCCTTTTTCTATGCAGCAAGTACAGATAGAACCAAGCCCAAACTTACTTCCTCTTAAGTATAATTCGATACAATACTCCGGTACTGATAATGTTTAAGTTCTTTAGTATCTGATACCCTGGAGCATCCACATAGGCGAAGATGTAATACTGCAAAATGAGGAAGTGTCTCAAGAATCAAATGAGCATCGTAAGTAATGCTCAAGATTTGGAATGAAAATAAAAGGCAAATAAGAAACATGCCTGGAGCAAGTTCTTGATGAGGTAAATAGCTGCAGGAATAGGATAAACACTAACTTCATCCAGCGTTGTACTCAATCTAATAATAGTGGAAGTAATGTTAGAACAAGGAAAAAAAATGATGGGGCTTTAGAGACAACACCAATTGTTAATTTGAAATTTTGTTGATACACATCAACTTATGTGTATCAACAATCAAAGGACTGACAAACTCAAAAAGATGGAAGATAGAGCAACCTGTTGTTGTCATTAACACCCTCTTTTCTCCATATCCGTGCTAAAGCTGCAAGTGACAGTGCACACTTTAAAGTCTCCACCTAGTTTCCGTAACGATTGCGATTTTCAGTTTGGAACAAGTACTGATATAAACCTAAATGCCGAAAGACTCGGGGTCAGGGAGGGGGGATGGGAGATGGGGGAGGAGAAGCACATAGGCGAATGGACGTCAAAACATTGTGAACTAGTCCCATAGTTCTAGAAGACATATAGTTTCCTCACCAAAAAATTCGCTGTGGTAACACTATACTGGTACTTTCCAGCTCTCTTTGACCAGACAATAAGAATGGCTTGTGAACTTGTAAGCACAGTCAATGCCAAGGTCACCATAGACCTGTCCCAAACGAAAAACAACACATTCAATTAATAACAAAATGATCCATTCCAACCAACCCCACCCACAATAAAATGTTTAGAGGGAAAAGAGTTATTACTTGCGCTTCCACTGAGGTAGTTCACTTGAGCTGACCCCCAAAGCAAGGCCATTATTTAGTGGACCTGTAAATCCAAATTACCAAGTAAGCATCCTGGTTCTAGCTGAAATAAAACTTGGCTGGAAACTATTAATAAACTCTTGAATGAGAAAGCTCCTCATGTAATTTTGATCCTACGGCCGCATGACATCATAGTATGGCATGCGAAACTTATTACTTTTGGAATTTCACAACAATTATCAATGCAGGGTCAATAGTATCATTTTACAACTCTCATTAGTTTATCATATGCTGTGCTATCACTGTTAATTGGGAGATTGTACTCCCTTAAAGATGACGGTAAAACATCAAAGATTAAAATGAATGGACAAAACTGAAGAATGAATTGTAAATCTATAATAAAAAAAATCAAAGCATAAGCCATCTTCTGAACACCCGTCGAACACACTTTAGCCTTTCTAAAATGCTCAGGACTATAATCCAAATATAAACCAGAGCAAAAGCTAAATGTATTATTAACGTCATGTTTCCAGAAACGAAAACATCAGCCAAACATATCCTTCCGAAAAATTCAGATCTAAGTGAAAAGAAAGAAAAAAAATCAATCATAAACGGTATTAGAACCAAAATTACAGCATTTTAAGAAGAAAAACAGTTGATGAGCAAATTAGAATCTGAACCGACAGCCAACTTAACAGAATTTAAGAGCTCACCGCTCAATAGAGGTTTTTCTTCCTTTAAGCTCTCAATATCTTCTACATTACTAACTTCGTTCCCGGCTTTTTCCTGCAAATCACGGTAGATATCAATTAAAGTTGCACAATTATAACAAACACGTAAGAACCTTCAAGTAATTGGGATTTCGTAACAGAGGCAAGAGGATCGCATACCTGATCCTTGATTCTTCTATACTCCATTGCGCAAAAAAATCAGAGATAAATCAAATTGCAAGCTGCAAAATATTCATGCAATTTGCCAACTACAGAAAAAAGAACTACCCTACTGCACTATTGCTGCTCCGGCGATCTAAGCAGTTGGCTATAATAGAGACTAATAGTAGAGAACTAATGGGAAGGCAGCAACAATGGATACTCGAGGTGGTGAACGGAATAAGGTGGTTTTCATCGATTCCGATGGGCAGTGGACAGGAAACGCGATCGGATGTGAATGTGATCGACGTTTGAGTATGAGTGATAGCGAGAAAGACGATGGAGGACCGAAGAGAGGGTAAAATGGTAACTGTACACAAATATTTTTATTAATTTTTTTTTTTCACTTTGGACGAAAGTTTTGCGCTTAAATGCTTTTTTTTTTTTTTTTTTTTGGAGGGGGATTCGAACGCAGGGCCTCCCGCTTTAAGGAGGTAGGCTCGGATAATTTAACCAGCGCAGGATGAGGTAATTCTTCACTGTACACAAAATCTACTGTTTGTTTTTTGCTCTATGGCACTACCATAGTCGATTATATACCGTGATAGCACATTTCGGCAAAGTTTATGATGTTCAATAATTATCAAATTCAACAGACATATGTCAATATATGAGTGATTGTGATCATATATCTTAATTCTTAACCGTTGAATTCAAGATTGAGTTTGGTGATCATTGACCATCATAAAATTCGTCGGCGGGTTATATTCGACTTTTGATAAGTCGAAGGTCGGTATGGCGTCTTAAAATAGATTCGTTGTGATGCAAATAACAATCATTATCCTTTTATTTTAGATTGACATACTAACATAACAAATCCACTTTCGATGCATCATATCAACATTCAAAATCAAGTGTACAACGAGAGACAAATATTCATTGTACACCTTTGTAAAATTTAGTCTAACCAAAATGTCGTGTTATGGTAAGTTCTACGTGGTATCAATAACCAAACTCAAAGATAATAAATAAATAAAACAAGGAAGTTATTATTGGCACAGTTCGAATCTACTCTCGGAGACCGTATCGATATTCTATTTATGAAAAATCAAATGTAAGTTCGATTATCTACTCTGTAAAAATCGAATTTTCATTTTCGATCTCGGTCAAGTCGAATAAATCAGAGGTAAGATGAAGAAAAGAGAAGTAAATGTTTTATTGTTAATGTGTAATGACTTATATTCCGATGACAAACAAAAAGGAGTTATGTGCAGATGGGAAAATTCGAGTTATGTGCAGATGGGAAAATTATCACAGGGAACTTCTCTTGGGAGCGTCACGCGACGTACGGGCCCACACAATTTCCACACACGGGGGCGCTTGTGTATTCCACCTCAGAAGCGCGTGTGGTCGGATCTGCGCGTAGGCGATTCACTGCTTAGGGAGTCCTCTGATAGAACAACCCGTGCAGATGTATGTGTCTAGTTTTACGAGTGCAACAACATCAAGTACCACTTCACTGCCATTTTCTTCCTCTCTTTTTCACCACCGCGTCAACAATTTTTTTTTTCTTTCTTCCCTTTCTAAAATTCTACACCATGGCAGCACTGAACACAATAAAAACGTAAATGTGAGAGGGTGGATGTGTGCAGAACTCTTTCCAAATAACTTTTTTTTCGGAGACAATACTTGCTACCATAACGTGTTGCAATGAATCATTGCTTTTGCTCTTAAGCATGAAATGGTGTCTACCAAGAAGTCGTTAATTGAAACTAATGTATAACAATGCTACAAAACTATCACAATCAAACCTCACTATAATATTAACTGTAAGTAAAAGACGTATGTAGGCTTGTTGTGGCTGAACTGAACAGAACATACACACATCAATCAATGCACAAAAAACCTCCTCACCCAGTCTACGAGACGCATCATTTAAGTTTAAGATAATCAATCTAGGCCAAGCAAATCCCACATAACATACAAGTGGTTCACTACTTTATGTTGCTACTGCTTTTATGCTGTAACCGCATTTTGCCCAAATCAAAGGAGAGATATGCCTGCCTTTATTACTTGCTACCCCCCACCCACCACACAATTGAAATCAAAACAGAGAGATGATGCCTTTGTTGTTACTTACTACCCTCACAACAGAAGCAAGATCAAATTGAAATGGCACACTACCACCGACACTAGATTCACAACAAATATTGTATCTAATTTAAAATGCTATTTCAATGTCGATTTTTTCTTCTGCTACTCATTATTTTTAGTGTGTTGACGAGCCGAACCGATATTGGTGGTTCGTTTAAAAGATGAAATAATGTAATCGTTTATTTATCGGATGATGTGCGTTTGATTCTTTTCTTTCTCTTATGTAAAAAACAGGTGAAATGTGTATTGAGGACTGCATTATAAATAAATGCACAGCATTCTCCTATGGCTCCCGCGAGACTAGATACTGCCAAGGTTGGGTAAAATACGAAGATGATTCGAATGAGGAGAATGTCTCATTCATGTGTTTCGATGACCTCCAAACCGCTGCCAAGGTCTTCAACTGCTCGGGACGAGTCAACCACCCGAGAGTCATTCGACCAATATTTTACACTTTTGATGAAAAAATCAACGAGCCCCTGGTTTGTTTTGAAAGATTTGACGGTTTCTTGCCTGATGCTAAGCACGAATTTTTGGCGAGTCTGAAAAGTCCAAACCTTCGTGTCTTTGTTCCTGGAAATCCTAATGAGATTGTCCAGGAGGAAATTAGAGAACTCAGCCATGCACTCGAGTGTATGCACTTGGCTAATGTTTCAAGCACATTGTTGCAAGTAAGAGGCGGGTATGTCTGGTCTAACAAAAAATTAAAGATAATTGCTGATTGTCGTGAAGAGGATCAAATCAACAAGGATTGGAGCGGCATAAAATTGCGTCACATCAACTCCTTTAAAATCGGGCTCAACAAATTTTTTTTGAGGACTGGTGTTCGTTGGGAAGCGAAAAAATCCTTTATGAAGTGCTTCTCTGTCAGTATTTCTAGGTAAGTCCAGTCTTCCAATTCTAAATAAATTAAATTTCCTTAAAATTTCAAATTTAGATTGTGGTTTTTTTTTTAAAAAATATTTTCAGCGAGGAGAAACGATTATCAATGGTTTACACTCATCCGTTTTTAGAGAAAGATAAGAAGACAATCCTTAAGATTTTTCCAGAAATCTATCATGCGTTGAATTCAAGACGCTATCAAAAATAGGTATTCATGGATTCTGTGTGTCACAGATGGCCAATTTTTGTTAACCTCGTCATAAAAATCATCTAAACTCATGAGATTTCTTGACTCGTAATAATGCCGATACACGTTTCGCATGAATCTGAATAACTCTGAGGTATCTCTCCCATTATACGAATTCCTTAAACAAAAAATTTGCTCAAATTTCGGGCTCCATGGAGTCGGCCGCCTACTCGACCGCTTACTCGACCGTCTACTCCGGTCCCCTTGATCATGATATGAGAATCAAATTGCCTTTTTTTTTTTTTTGAAAAGAAAGAAAAAAGGCAATTTAATTCTCATATCATGATCAAGGGAGACGGGAGTAGGCTGCCGACTCCATGGAGCCCGAAATTTGAGCAATTTTTTTTGTTTTAGGAATTCGTATAATGAGAGAGATACCTTAGAGTTTTTCAGATTCATGCGAAAACGTGTATCAACATTATTACGAGTCAAAAATCTTATGAGTTTAGATGATTTTTATGACGAGGTTAACAAAAATTGGCCATCTGTGACACACAGAATCCATGAATACCTATTTTTGATAGCGTCTTGAATTCAACGCATGATAGATTTCTGGAAAAATCTTAAGGATTGTCTTCTTATCTTTTTCTAAAAACGGATGAGTGTAAACCATTGATAATCGTTTCTCCTCGCTGAAAATATTTTTAAAAAAAAAACCACAATCTAAATTTGAAATTTTAAGGAAATTTAATTTATTTAATATTGGAAGACTGGACTTACCTAGAAATACTGACAGAGAAGCACTTCATAAAGGATTTTTTCGCTTCCCAACGAACACGAGTCCTCAAAAAAATTTGTTGAGCCCGATTTTAAAGGAGTTGATGTGACGCAATTTCATGCCGCTCCAATCCTTGTTGATTTGATCCTCTTCACGACAATCAGCAATTATCTTTAATTTTTGGTTAGACCAGACATACCCGCCTCTTACTTGCAACAATGTGCTTGAAACATTGGTCAAGTGCATACACTCGAGTGCATGGCTGAGTTCTCTAATTTCCTCCTGGACAATCTCATTAGGATTTCCAGGAACAGCACACAGAAGGTTTGGGCTTTTCAGACTCGCCAAAAATTCGTGCTTAGCATCAGGCAAGAAACCCTCAAATCTTTCAAAACAAACCAGGGGCTCGTTGATTTTTTCATCAAAAGTGTAAAATATTGGTCGAATGACTCTCGGGTGGTTGACTCGTCCCGAGCAGTTGAAGACCCTGGCAGCGGTTTGGAGGTCATCGAAACACATGAATGAGACATTCTCCTCATTCGAATCATCTTCGTATTTTACCCAACCTTGGCAGTATCTAGTCTCGCGGGAGCCATAGGAGAATGCTGTGCATTTATTTATAATGCAGTACTCAATACACATTTCACCTGTTTTTTATATAAGAGAAAGAAAAGAATCAAACGCACATCATCAGATAAATAAACGATTACATTATTTCATCTTTTAAACGAACCACCAATATCGGTTCGGCTCGTTAACACACTAAAAATAATGAGTAGCAGAAGAAAAATTCGACATTGAAATAGCATTTTAAATTAGAAAGATGAATGTACCATAAAGCCTTTGTGGTGGTGATGATGGTGGTGGTGGTGATGCTGGTGGTGGTAACCCCTTTGTGGTGCATTGTTCTTGCTTTTGCTTGTCTTTGTCTTGTTCTTCTCGTTCTTCTTGTTCTTCTTGTTCTTTGTCATCATGTTCCTAACTGGTATATAACCAACCAATTTGTTTTTTGTCTTTGTCATCCTGTTCCTATCTGATATATAACCAACCAATTCAATATTAGTTAACAGGATCTGATATATAACCAACCAATTTAATATCAAATAGTTAACAGGATCTGATATATAACCAACCAATTTAATATCAAATGTTTTTTTTTGAGGGCATTTAACATGGTAGATATGATGAACATATACAGCCTGATTGCTAGACATAAGGAGACATGATCAATGAACATATGCATGAGAACACATACAACAGGTTGTAAGACTTAGTTTCTCATGTAAGAAGAATAGGACATGGACAAACCGGACTCTAGAAAGTCCGGCAAGTTTAGAAGATAAAATCATGTCAAATATGTGAACAACCCTGATTTATAATAGACCAAAACTTAGACTCGGTACTTGATGCTAACATGACAATAGAGTGTTCAGAAAAACAGACCATCCGACGCACTTGACTGAGCATCATGACACACATAGACAAAGACAGTAAGCAGGTTGGACAGACACCCCGTTCACCTTAACATACAAGCAGGCAATCATATATGATTCCAAGAAAGCACCAAACCGGGACGTACCATACACACTACTGAACAAAGACTTGGACTACGGCAAACTAAATTCTGAACACAAAGGGCATGATGAAAACATTAGCAGACGGACTCAAGACATATTTTCAATTGAGTATCACTCTAGACACCTAATATGATATTCAATACTTTAGCCGATGCAACAAAACAAATCAAAGAAATATTTCCAGACTCAAAACATAACATGTGAGCAGACAAATAAAAACCTAAACTGAGGGAAAAAAACAAAGTGAAACAAGCTGAGAACAAAACAGACTCTAAGACTCATAAGATCAGGTTGACTATAAGATTAACTAGAAAACAAGATTGCATACACTCAGCTGAACAAAATGCATATAACAAACAAAACACAAATATATTAACTGAACAGACTTGGGAATGACATATCTGCTAAATCAGTTTACAAAGCACATGTAGCGAGTATACTCTGAGCCTCAGAAAACAGGGGGAAAAAACAAGGACTCAGTATAGAACCCTTGAAGACAAATGTAAAAACTTGAAATAAGAGCGGTTGAAACAAGTTCAGACTTAATTGTCAGACACTAGAAGTCTCTATCTTATCACATCCAGCAGACTTTAAGAGCAGCAAGATAAAGTACAAACATAGACCAAAAGAAAAACATTTTAAAACCATATAAAAAAGACTTTCAACTTTATCTTAACCAAAAAAATAAGGGCACATACAAGACATACGCTAAGATTCACAGTTTACTCAAAGAGCATTTAAACACATTATCACTCAAGTTTGTACAAAGCAACTAAATAACAAAAAAAATAATAGCGAAAGACCACTGCAACTTAGGCATTCATCAACACACAACCAATCTCAAAGCAACTAGATAGTAAGTTCATTATAATATAACCAAGGCCCGATAATAAGAACAATAATGAACTGTTCAAATCATTACCATGAAGGACCTAACTTGTGAATATTTAACAGCTTCATAAGATCGAAGAGCGACTGAGAAGTACAACAAAAATAAACAAAGGACCAAAATTTAATTCATCAAAACAGTGACCACTGATAGTAAATTGACCAAATAAATTTAAAATTTGAAATAAAACACAAGTAATATAATATTATTCTTTTACTACATTCCATCAGTGTCGTCTTTTGATTCAATTTACAAAGAATTCAAAGATTTGCAACACTACTACTTCATGTTTCATTGCTCAAATAAGGGAAAAATAAAACCCACAGGTAGATTTCAATCATTTGATATGATATTTTTAATTCTGTTGCAATATGGACTAATCATTTGATATGATATTTTTAATTCTGTTGCAATATGGAAGAGTCCGGGAGTGAGTAAGGAAAGAGATAAGGGATGAAAATAAAATTCACAAGGTATAAGTCATCATTGTCGAGTTGCAATTCCCGTAAGGTTTGCTCCAGTGTAGAAGGTAAATGTTCAAGTGTATACTTTGTATGTGTTAAAGAGACTCAAATTTACGCATAACCTGATGCATACAAGACATAATGGTTATCAATCTGATTTGTTATGTAGAGTTCTAAGTCTGTTCAAACTCTAAACACAAAATTAAACACGTAGGCAGACTAACAGGACCCTAGATTAAGGAGTGAAGTATACAAGGTATTGGAAAATGTATACATTTCTAGGCGGATTCATAAATAGTCAAACAGATTTAGTAAACCGGAAAATATTGCAAATAGGAACAAGCATATAAGACTCAATTATCAGCTATGAACTCATAAGCATGCTAACAGGGCCAGACTCTTAAGTAGACAAAACTTGAACATGACACTGAAGGCTATCAACTCATTCCTTGACAAACAAATATAACTCTCCCAATTCTCTTCTTGTGCCATGGAGGTAATTTTTTCAGTATGCACACATCATCATTTAAAGAGGCAATGAAATGATCATCTTCGAATGTATCTTGTGGATTAAAAGAAGAAAAGTTGATATTGCAAAAACACAAACCTAAGATTCACCGAAAAATAAGTCGTGTCCTGCTCCAGGACTATATGAGTTGCATTACCGTGTCATATATCTTTAATCAAATGAAAATAGACAATAGCAGAACAATACTCAAGTTTAAGGTAATAATACTATACAAACTGCATAAAAAACAGGGGCAAGAAAAAGACCAAATCACATAAAGCATGTCCCTAGACAAAATTTGATTAAGACCTCAATCACATGAAACCATCAAGCTACCTTTATTTTTGTACGTGTTATCCGTATGCTCCACCAACCGATCAAGATCTTCGACCTATATTCCTATAATAATCCAAATAAACCAATCAGAAAGCTACACATGTGGATGACATAAATATTTAAAATAAAGACAGTGTTAAAGTGAACAAAAATGATCAAAATAGAAACAAAACAAATAAGAACTTATGCTACTACCTCCATTAAGAAATCAACTTCGTCAGGTACATTATTGAGTTGCAGTGATACATGAATATTAGTCTCAGATATAACAAATGACATTAAACTTGGCTTTTTACTTATTGAGTAAAGGTTTGATTATACTTGATTCCTCTAATATTTCCTTCACCATCCAAAAATATTATTACAAGCAAAGTAGCAAACAATACTAGATAAGTCCTGCTCTGCATCTTTAAATCAACTTATGGATAGTTTTCATCTCGGCAGCTTCTAACAAGTTCCCTTTCTCCACATGATCCCACCACTTGAACAAGAAGCTGTCAACCACTAGTCTGAACCAAGGGGATAGTTTTAAGCCTTCTTTCCCTGCATATGCTTCTCTCAACATCTCTTTTAGTTCCTCATGACTCACGTACTTAGAATCCGCTACTCATACTTGTCAAACCGTAAAGCGTCGGCGAAGCGCCAATGGGAGGAAAAGCGTAAGCGGCGCTTAATCGCCAAAAAGCGGCGCTTTTTCACAAAAAAACTTGCAAACCACAAAAAAAATGTTGTTTTAATCAAAAACTAACAAAAAAAAACAAATAAATCATGTATAAGCAATATTATACTTTGATAAAACACTATAATCAACAATTAAAACATCAAAAAGACTTAATAATAAATAATCAAGTCAATCAACAACAAAGAAGACATTATATATTATTACAAAATCTGAAAGGAAAAACCGAAAAAGAAGAAGAATCAAGTCAATCAACAACAACAAGAAGAATCAACAGCAACAAGAAGAAGAATGAAAGGAGAGGAATCAATCAACAACAACAAACCGAAAAAAATACATTTTTTACCATTTTAGAGATGAAAACTTCCAGAAAAAATGAAAGGAAAAAAAAAAAAAAAAAAAAAAAAAAATGAGAAGAAACACAAACCGAAAAAAATACATCTTTTTACCATTTTAGAGATAAAATTTCCAGCAGGAAAAAAAAAAAAAAAAAAAAAAAAAAGAAAGAAAGGAGAAGAAACTTACCTGCTGTGGTCGATGGAAGGGAGGGAAATGAAAAAAAAATCTGTGGTCTACAAAAGATAAGGGTTTTGGGTGTAAAAGTAACATTGAAAGGACAAAAATACCCCTGATTTTATTAATTTTTACTGTCTGCCCGCAACATGAAAAAGCGGCGCTTTTGGACGCTTCACGCTTCGGCGATTAAGCGGCGCTTTTAGTATTAAGCGTACGCTTTTCTATTAGACACGCTTAAACATGAAACTGAAGCGTGGTTCCGCCGCTTACACTTAAGCGGCGCTTAATCGGCGCTTTAACAAGTATGCCGCTACTTCAGGGCATTAGCTTTTTATCATTTGTGAACAATGATGCCAATATTACCAAATCCCTAATCTCAAGCCAATGCAAATTGAATACAGCTACTAGCAAAAAGCTATCAACTATAAACCTACATCGACGTTACAAATTCCTATTATACGGTGCAGGTCTTTTACATGAAACCATCTCACTTGTGTCAGGTTAAGGGAAGGATCTGCCCATTTAGGCATGTTCGTCACAAAAAATAATGTTAAATTTCGTAATTATTTGGATTTAATCTCAGAAAAACCATCATGATTTTCCGTAACTAATGCATAACTTGCCACTCATCCCATTTCATCTGAAAACCAGCTGACACTAACAAGCTAAATAAAACTCATTATGGAAATTCCCGCAAAACCAGCAATCACATTCCGATTAAAATCCATCATATCAATTGTATGAAAAAAGCCAAACCCAACACCAAAATCTCAAGGCAACACAAAAATTATAGTCACCTGGTTCTTAGACTTGGTAGGAAGAATGCTACTGGGTTGATTTGATTTGATTATACTAATCCTTGATTTGCGGTTGCAATCGAAGCTCGCCGATGTTGCTACAAACCCTAAAGATTAGATCAAAATGAAAACAAACAATTGGTCAGCTGATGGTGAGAAATACGACTCAGAAAAACATTATATGAGATAGAAAAATCCCACACTCCTAACGATTGAAAAGCAGAGGAAGAATTTTCAAAAAAAGAAAAGCAGATGAAGAACTGCTGCACTTACAAAGAGCGAAGATATTTTAGAGGTCTTTTTTTATCACAAGAGTATATGTATGTATATATTTTTGAGTAATGCTAAATCCTACGACTAAGACTATCCATAATGACATACTCTAACTCAATAATAAATAGATTATAAAGTACTCAAAACCTACAATGGAAACTTGAAAGTGCACTCTACCTTTTAATTCTGCTACTCCTCCCTCCAAATCACAAGGGCCTCTTAAGTTTTTTAAAGGGCTCTTTTATCTTTTTGTTTTTTGTTTTCACGAAAGATTCTTGCTAGGAATCGGAGAATGATTAGTATATATTATATTTCTTTTCTTAACAGGGAAGAAACTGTATATATATATGGCCTGCATTTTTTCTTTGATGAGAAAATTATTTGTATTTAATTGAAGGTAATGCTATTTTTTTATTTGCTTCAAATTGAGCACAGTTTATTATATTTTTGAATGAATTAAAATTTATTTTACCATTTTTTTCCTTGCAGATTGGAGAGGCTTTGTGTTATGGAAGAAAGAGGGAAAATATTTGTAGTTGGATTTGTTAATTGAGAGAGTTTAAAAAAGATATTAAAGAATCGTATAGAGTTTTCTTATTGGAGTAGATTGTTTTATAGAGTGTTAAAAAGATGTAACTGGAACGAATGAGCTGGACATTCCAGCTGGCACGAATGAGCTGGACATTCCTGGTTATAAGGGCCAGCTAGAATGTCCAGCTCATTCGTGGGAATCTTTCGTGCACTTTAGTCGTAGGATTTAGCATTACTCTATATTTTTTATATAATTGAGTTATTATATTTGGAAATAATATTTTGCCCAAAAATAATGGAGGGAAGGTTTGCGGTCTATCATTGGGGTCTCCAAATTTTGAAACATAAAAAAATTGATAACGATACGGGTACAACGGTTATATCACAACGAATGACACAATGTTTATCTACATCTTTTATCATAATGGTTTATATCATGATCAATTTAGACTCATCTTTATCAACGGTGTAAATGATCGTTGTGTCATTCATTGTGACACAATGGTTGTGTCTGTGCTTTACTATAAAAAAAATAAGAAAAATTAAATTCGTTAATGAGAGGACCATTTTATTGTGTAAATAAGGACGGGATACGATACAAATAGTGATGGGAATAGAGAGTTTATAACTAAAACTACAACAATTAGCTATATAAATTTTTTACTCTCACAATAAGTTTGAAGTATATGATTATTGTGAGAGGATTTGAATGCTCTCACAAATGTTTTCTCACAATAAACCATTTTTCTTGTAGTGATTTTTAACATACAAGTTAATACCTATTATCATATGATTCTTAATAAAGAGGGGTAATATAGGTATTTCAGAAAATTAAGGGCATATGCCTCCCCTTGCCCCATACTAGGTTCGCCCCTGTTTATAGTTAAGCCTGAATCAGAAGAAATGGTGCAGTGGCTGCTTTACCAAAACTAAATTCGAAGGGCACATGCATGGATAATATACACAAACTACAAAGTAAATTTGCACACATGTAAAAAGTAAACAGTCCAATTTAGCAGAAGAAATGTCATGCTAAGTGTTGCCTTCCATACATTTCAATCACACCAGAGCACATATATCATAACTTAGAACAAAAAAGGTCTAAAGAAAACAAATCATACGATACATGATGATTCAATCCACAACAAAAATGACAAGCAGATAAAGCACATAAGTACAAAAAATAAGCACATGCAGACAGTCTCTAAACCAAAACACATAAACCCCTACACGGTTGATGAATTTCTTTGTTCAAACGGTAAAACTTCCTGATCAATATATTGTTACTGAAACAGAACATACATTTGTGTAGACGGCAAGCTTTGTCTAAATCTCTATCATCAAAAGAGAAAAATTGAAGCATAAACACATGAAGACAAATGAAAACATAAAAGAGATAAACCACAGCACCATCGGTGAGGTTTTTCATCTAAACCTAAAATTTCCTGATAAACTTCTTTGTTACAGAAAAAGTGCAATCCGCACCGATGATTGTTCCTCATTTTCCATACAAAAAATTCAGAACACTTGAAACTGTGAGTTTGTTTTCGTATAATCTCCTTCATCAAAGAAGAAAAAGTTCAGCAAAAACAACATATACAAATGATCACCTAACTGTAACGGCATCAATGTATTTTCTTAGCTTAAATAGTAAAAAATCTATTTCAATTTCTTTGTACCAGAAAAATGATGTGCACCGGTGGACTAGGTTGCACGGACACGAATACGCGGACACGGGACACGTGGATACGGAGTTTTCAAAAAATACAGGATACGCATACGGAGGTTAAAATGTAAATGTTAAAGATACAAGGACACTACTAGAATTTCATCTTTTTGCGTCAACAAAAAGTTTGATGCAAAAATAAAAACAATTTTGTTAGTCTATCCTATTCAAGAATGTTCACATACATGACAAATATCTCTAACACTAACCCGAAACCCATTACCAATTTACCCCAGATGACAGAGTGCTACATTTTGTTAGTCTACGTTATTTAACTTACTGTTAGAATTAATCATCATGATTAGCTCTAATACTTTCCTCGGGGTTATTAAGAGTTTTTAGTCTTTTAATTAATCCTTTAATTAGTTAATCCTATAGGGATTTGTTTGGTTTCTATCGGGTCCAAGCAATTGGCTAAAAGTTCAACTAGCCGTTGGGACTTGACAGCCAACGGCTAGTTTCCCCTTTTTCCCCTTTTCTGTTTTCTGAGTGATGGTTGCTATATATAAACAACCAGCCTCTCTTGTAATAAGCTAAGGCTTTCTTTTAATGAAATAAACAACAATTTATTTCTATCTTTCTTAAAGCTTCCGCTCTTACATGGTATCGGAGCTATAGGCTCAAAAATTTCAAAATTCAGGGAATTTCTTTTCTTGATCCATTATGACAGAATCTACTGCTACAAGTATCCCTACTATAGCAACTCCTAATTCTGATCTATCTTCCACCAACAATGGTGATCTTCAAAGCATCCAGCCTGCTCTTAAACTCAATGGAAAAAATTACTTGAAATGGTCCCAGTTCGTCCGTACTTTTCTGAAATGAAGGGCCAACCTCAGTCACCTTAATGGGACAGGACCAGCTCAAGAAGATCCTAAGTTTACAGCATGGGATGAACAAGACGCCATGGTGATGTCTTGGTTATGGAACTCCATGATCACTGAAACCAGTGATACATGCATGTTCATGGCCAATGCAAAGGAAATCTGGGATCATGTTAAAGAGACCTACTCAAAAGTCAATGATGCAGCTCAAATCTATGAGGTAAAAACAAAGATTTCAAATTCAAAGCAGGGTAGTAGATCCATCACTGAATATTCAGGTCTGATGCAAGGTCTGTGGCAAGAATTAGACCACTACCAGTGCATCAAGATGCACAACAATGAGGATGTTAATATCCTGAAAAGGATATTTGAAAAAGATAGGATCTATGCTTTCTTAGCTGGTCTTAACATGGAATATGACTCTGTTAGAGTCCAAATTCTTGGAAAGGGAGATCTCCCTAGTTTGAATGAAACTATTTCTCTTATCAGACCAGAAGAAAGCAGGAGAAGTGTCATGATTGACACCTCCCCTGTTGAAAGTTATGCTTTGATAACTCAAGGAACAAAGAACACCAATGATAAGAACCCTACCTTCCAAAGGAATGGGAATACCTATCAAAAGAATAACAGCAAGAACATGGAAAGAGATTCATTGTTCTGCTCTTTTTGTAAAAAGAGCAGGCACACCAGAGAAAACTGTTGTAAACTCCATGGGAAACCAGGGAGTGATAACACCAACAAGAGGACTGCTAACAATGTAAATGGCAATGAGAATCAACCAAACACCAATGAGAGTGTCCAGAAGGTTGTAAACCAGAATCAAAAGCTCAACCTTGGACCTTCAGAAATTGAAAAACTGAGGAAGTTCATTGACTCACTTGAGAGTTCATCAACCTCCTTAGCTTTTTCAGGTATGACTAGTTTACATAAACAATCTAAAGGTTCAATAGAATGGGTACTTGATTCTGGTGCCACAGACCATAGTTTACACTAAAGGAGATGAATTAGACATCAAAGCTTACACTGATTCTGATTATGCCGGGGCTATAGAAGACAGAAGGTCAACCTCTGGTCACTGCATTTTTCTGGGAGGAAATCTAGTGGTTTGGAGGAGCAAGAAGCAACCTGTTGTGGGAATATCCAGTGCAGAGGCAGAATTCAGATCTATGGCAATAGGGATCTATGAACTCCTATGGATGAAGATAATTCTAAATGACTTGAGAGTGATATGGAAGTGCCCTATGAAACTGATTAGTGACAACAAATCAGCAATTGATATTGCTCATGATCCAGTTCAACATGATAGAACGAAGCACATTGAAGTGGATAGGCACTTTATCAAAGAAAAACTGGAAAGTGGACTCATTGCAACTGAATTTGTACCCTCCAAGGAACAAGTGGCAGATCTATTCACCAAAGGCCTGCCTAGGAAGGTGTTTCATGATGATATTGGCAAGCTGGGCATGTTCGATATTCATCTACCAGCTTGAGGGGGAGTGTTAGAATTAATCATCATGATTAGCTCTAATACTTTCCTCAGGGTTATTAAGAGTTTTTAGTCTTTTAATTAATCCTTTAATTAGTTAATCCTATAGGGATTTGTTTGGTTTCTATAGGGTCCAAGCAATTGGCTGAAAGTCCAACTAGCCGTTGGGACTTGACAGCCAACGGCTAGTTTCCACCTTTTTCCCCTTTTGTGTTTTCTGAGTGATGGTTGCTATATATAAACAACCAGCCTCTCTTGTAATAAGCTAAGGCTTTCTTTTAATGAAATAAACATCAAGTTATTTCTATCTTTCTTAAAGCTTCCGCTCTTACACTTACTCGGTAACTTCCATAACAAATTCAGCCATGTTGGAAACAGGGATTAAGGCACAATAACAAACTATAACATTTGCTCAAAAACAAGGGATCTGAGAAAGATTCACTGTTTTGCACCTTTTGCAAGAAGAATTGTCACATGAGGGAGAATTGTTGGAAGCTACATGGAAAGAATAAGGAAAAAGGCGCTGCACACACTGTTAATTCTAGACAGAATGTTGAACATGAATCAAATCAAGACCTTGGCCTAGACATGATTCAAGTTGGCAAGCTAAAAAAAACTATTGGAAACTCTTGAGGAGCCTCCCAAATGTTCTCTCACTCTTTCAGGTATCTCTTATTCTGTGTCTTCTGATTCTCACAATAAAAATGTTTGGATATTTGATTCAGGAGCTACTGATCATATGTCTCATGTATCAAGTATCTTTGATGCTTATAAACCAAGCCCCAGTAATAAAAAGATTACCATTGCTGATGGATCTACTACTACTGTTGCTGGCATAGGTGATATCAAAATTAGTAAAGATATTATACTTATAGACGTTCTTCATATACCTAAGTTAACTGCTACCTTGATATTTGTTAAGAAACTAACCTCTGATCTTAATTGCTCTATTATCTTCTCTTCTTCCATTTGCCTCGTACAGGAGCAGGAAATGAAGAGGATAATTGGACATGATAGAATTAGGAATGGTCTTTATTATTGGGAATGTGATGAAGAACAATATCCTGTGTCTTGCCATGTTTCATCTTTGGATAAATTTTGGTTATATCATAGGAGATTAGGACATCCCTCATTCCCTATCTTTAAGCAAATGTTTCCAGAATTATGTAAGAACATTAATCCAGATTCTATTCACTGTAATGAATGTGAGCTAGCTAAGCACAAGAGGACTACTTTTAAATCTAGTAATGAAAAATCTGATTCACCTTTTTTATCTTATCCACACTGATATATGGTGACCTTCCATTATTCCTAATTTATCAGGTGCTGGATATTTTGTATCTTTTATTGATGATTGCTCTAGAACAACTTGGATTTATCTGTTGAAAAATAAGTCTGATGTGTTTGATGCTTTTTCTACCTTTTATAACATGATTAGAACTCAGTTTGATGTTAAACTTAAAAGAGTGAGATCTGATAATGCCAGAGAATATTTTAATTCCACTCCTACTCCGTTCTTAAATAAGGTTGGTATTGTACATGAATCTTCATGTGTTAATACCCCTCATCAGAGTGGAGTAGCTGAGAGGAAAAATGGGCATCTTCTTAACATTACTAGAGCTTTACTGATTCAAAACCAAGTTCCTAAATTTTACTGGGGTGAGGCCGTCCTCACCTCAGCTTACCTTATAAATCGGCTTCCCACCAGAAATCTGAACCTTAAGAGTCCTTTAGAAGTTCTAAAGACCTTTTTCCCAACGTGTCAGAGCTCTAGTGGCCTTACCCCTAGGATTTTTGGATGTTCTGCATTTGTCCATGTTCACTAACAAAACAGAGGAAAATTAGATCCAAGAGCTATTAAGTGCATAATCATTGGATACTCTACTACCCAAAAGGGGTATAAGTACTATCATCCTAGTACTAAAAAGTTTTTTGTATCAAAGGATGTCAGATTCAATGAGGAAGAATCGTTTTATAGAGCTACTTATTCTAATCATCAGGGGGGAACCTTAAAAATGATGATGACAGGGACATGTTTCTACTGGATTTACCCACTAATAATACCACTGAGTATCCAAAAGAGTCCTACCTTGAAACTGAGGAGATCCATTTTTCTGAAAGTGAGCCTATCTCTAGCAACATTCCTGAGCCTTCTGAAAATTCAGAAACAGAAAATTGGGAGAATAAGAAAGTGATGATTCTAATAAGCCAATTATAATTTACTCCAGGATTAAAACACCAAAACCTAAAGCCTCAAAAGTTTCAGAGAAAACCCTGCCCTAAAACAGAATCAACTTACCTGACTTTTTTTTTACACCCCTTACCTGACTTCCAGAATGAAGATGTGAATATCTCTCTTGACTGTAATACTGAAACCTTACCTAGTGTCCTCAGTACTGAACCCCAACTTCATATTGCTCTTAGGAAGCCCATTAGGAAGTGCACTAAACATCCAATCAAGTCTTTTCTGAACTTCCAATCAAAGGCAAAGACCAAGAAAGGGCACTAGAAACCCTATGAAGTTCTAATTAAGGCGGACTAATGTTCATTATAAATGGAATCATGTAATAAATCAACAAAAACAGAGATAAACCTTCAATAGAAGCATACACTGGGCAGGCAAGAGAACAGAAAACCAGCGACAAGGGCAGTATGGTGGGCTTAACTATCTCCGCCCTTGACCGGCGAGAGTACAGCCAACGCGCCGCTATGGAGGAATGCGGAGTAGCCTAGCAGCAGACTCAGTGTGACAAAGAAACTAAAATGGTGGTGAATGCTTGCGGATTATAGAAGAGAAGGAAGATAGGGACTTCGACGGACTTGAAGATTTTTTTAGAAGTCCAACTGAATTTTTGAGAAATCCAACCGTACTTCGTGAATTGCCCTTAGGGCTGGCAAAAAAATCCCTAAATCCCGACCCATCCCAATTGCCGATCTGTTTTCGTCCCGAATTTTCCCATCCCGAACTTATTTCCGACCCGTATTGTTCGGGATATTTTCCGACCCGACTGAGTTCGGGACGGGTTTCGGGTATATATTCAAAACCCGTCGGGGTCCCGATCCCGACCCGACTTTTATATTTTATTTTTTAATTAATTATTTTTTACAGCACAAAATATTTTCAATTATTTTAATTTTTCTTTTTCCCCGATAAAAAGCCCATTGTTTCCACTTCAACAGAAAACCAGAAGTATTTTTTTTTTCCCTTTCTCTCCTGTAGCCCCTTTTCCGAACGCCTTGTAGTAGATTTGCTATAACATATATATTTAAAGCACTTATCAAAATATGTTATGAGACTTTTAATTCATATTAAAAGATTGTTATTCTACGTTAACATAGATTGTAATATTATATGTCGAAAGGTTCATGGTGAATGGAATAGACTATTACATTTTCTTAGTTGCAACGTTAGATGACTCATGGATTGGGGCTGAGTTTCTTTGTTTTGGTAGTGATAAAGTATCTTCTCTCAACATTGTCCAAAGAGACCACTCGTTAATGTTGCAAATGTTAATAGAATTCGCTGGCTACATGACCACAAGATCATCGGCAGAGGTCCGAAAGCCTAAAGAAACCATGGATAGATGTAGTGGAATTTATACTTTTTTTAGAGGAGTAATTTATTAATCACTGTCTGCGATACAAGCGCAAATAACGTGAGAAGGTGGGGAGGAATCCCATGTGGAATTTATACTTTAAAGCTTTACGTTCTAATTACTTGGTATCGGGGAGATATTGAGATTTGGAAACTCATGAACATCGCCTAAAAAAAAACTCATGAACATGGAAATCTTTTAAGATCATAATTTTCGGGATATCCTTTCCCGACCCGACGGGATCCCGAACATTCGGGTATCCCGATTGTCGGGTCCCGACACTTGTCGGGCTCGGGAAGAAAAATTGAACCCCGAACCTTGTCGGGACGGAGATCGGGTAGAAGGGTTACGGGTCGGGTCCCGACCCGATTCCACCCCTAATTGCCCTTCAATGTTTCCCGCGCAACACTGTTGTCACTTGTCCAAATGTTTTTAAATATTTTTAAACTAGTATGAAAACCGTGCATGCATGGAAAATGTAAAATTAGAAAAACAAAACGATAGTGTGCACCATCCTCTTCAATGCCTCGGCTTCATCCATGAGACCCACTTCACCGAAAGATTTCAGTCCTTTCAACAAACTCGTTATTCTTTCCTTAAAAACTGCTACCTACTCTTGCTGATATTGGAGGAGGACCATCTTCAACATCCTCGGCATGACGCTATTGATTTCGCCTATTACTCTTCTACCCAACTCCAAGTGCAATCACATAAAAGAACCAAGAGGGATACAATCACCGAATCTCCCCTCCTGAAATATCCCCGAAATTCTAACATCACCATTCATCTTTTTTATTTTTATTTCTCATGCCAAATATTTATCTCAACCAATGGCTGACATATTATATCTGACATTGAGACTATGTGTTTCAAGACGAAGGAAAGTGCTTTTTTTCAATTTTAAAGGGTGTTAAAGGCAATAACATCAGCTGCAAGTAAAACTAAACGAACTGATAAAGAAAAAATCTCTAGTAGAACCACCGGTTTTTTTTCTTTCTGACATGAAGATGACGTTAATTGGAGAAGAAAACAAAAATGAAAAAGAAAAAGAAAAAGCTGATTGGAATCACAAATAAACAATCAAAGAGACAATTTAACACCACGAATGAAGAGAAACACTACCTCCCATGTCGTATCTAATGATGAATTGTTGTCGATGAATACAGCTCCTATGGTCGATTCTACAACATCAGCCAGCACTTTAGGAGCAACAATCGGGCCATGGGAATGCAGAGGATATTTTGGAAGACAAAGCAAAAATGTTTGAATCTGCAGAGGTCAAATATAATGACAAAAAAAACAGAGAAACATTGATCATACACTTAGACAGCTTAAGCATATTATCAAAGAAACTAAAGATGGGCTATGGACAATCAAACAGACACAAAGTCATGAAAAAGAGAAACATAGATTATAATAAACAGATCATCATGTTGTAAAAGAAAAGCACCAGGACTATGTCACATACATCAGAAACTGAATATGAAAGTAAAGCTTACTTGAAAAAGAAAATGAGTGATTGATTCTTTTTGACATGCAGACAAACAGATCCAAATTGAATTGAAAATAAAGAAAATACCCTGCATAATATTAGGACACCGAACCCAAATGTCTCCTAATTGGTCAGGAGGTAGAGCTTTATGTTTATGTACACTAACTACTTGAGCTTCTTCAACTCCTGGAAGAAGCCAACCTGTTGAACCGGAGTGCCTAAAATAAGCAGCAACAAAAAAAAAGGAACATCTAAAAACAAAGCGTACAACACCAGTGAACATCAGCAAACACCAAAAACACTAAAAAAATAGCAGATCATATCTACTCGTAGACTTACAGGAAACCCGGGATATCTCTACTATTGATTCAGATTAAGAGTGGGAAGCCTTAAGAAATAAGAACAGATTTAAGTAGAATTAAAACCATATTAGCACCTGAAGAACCTCAGCAACTGCTTCTTTGGGAAATGTCAAAACTCCTCGTAAGCAAACCTAGAAAATTAAACAGAATTAGAAAAGGTAGCACATGATCCATCGGGGTATGTATTTGATGGAAACTTCAACCCCCTCATTTCATTCAACATACTGAATTTATCCCCTTATATGATGGGGTAATTGTAGATACCTCACCAAAAACTTTTCACCATATTAGCACCTGAAGAACATCACCAAAATGTCATATGAGGAATCCGGTATGGTGGATTAATATATTTACAATGCTTCAAGCCCCCTCAATCTGGATTTCCTAATATAACATTTTGAGGAATCAGAATTTCGGGAACGACCATTTATTCAAACCAGAATTAGAAAAGGTAGCAACAAAGTGAGCAACCATCAAACTCCTCGCCCGGTCTTTTTTGAACCATATTTCACTGCAATAAACGCAGATAAGTAAATTAGTCCCACCATATCCACCATATTCGAAATCTCAAAAAAAAAAAAAGCAAAGAATCACATGCTACACAATGATGATCATATAAGTCATCCATCACATGCTATATAAGTCATCACATGCTACACAATGCTACACGGTCAAAAAATGGAAAACTAAATAGATGTGAAAACAGGAATGACACAAGGGCAGCATTCTCAACACCTATAAAGTGATGCAAATAATGGATCTTCAAATTTCGTTTTCCTCGCTTTCGAGAAGAATCGGGGAAAAAAAATCCGAAAAAGCCATCTTCCATGGTTATCAATAGCATACAATTTCCATTTTACATTTTTGCACTTTACTTATCGAACCACATTCTAACTACGACCCTGTTGAAGCAAGGCCGGTGCCTTAATGAGAGCAACCCACAAAGATGAAAGATAGACACCATGGAGTGTGGAGATGAATTCCGGTCATCACGTTCTCTTTTTTTCTTCTTTTTTTGAAGACTTTAGTTTCCGATTGGTGAGGAAAAATAGAGTATTACAATTAAAAATACAAAAAAGTGTAACAAAATACAACATCAGATAGGCAGTTTGATGTGATCCGTCCCGAGACATTTTATTTATTTTGTTTATTTTAATTTTCGGTGTTTTAATGAATAAAACGGCCTTAGGCCGTGTCAAAAGTTGCCCATATGTTAGTATATTGGGCGGGGTGTTTATTTTTAAAAATAATAGCCGTTTGGGCTTATTAGGGTTGATTTAGATTTGTTACCAAATAAAGTGGCGAAAATTACATTGTAATTTATCCCACATCGGTTAGGAGATTGTCAGTCTTTTATTTTGTAGCCTATATAAAGGCATTAAGAGTCATTGTAATCAACACACACAGACAAATTTTGATATATTTTATTTGAAGCTTTAAGCTTTGGTGAGTTTTCTCACGTTGGTGTTTGGTGGACTCCAACGCCGTTGTTTGGGAGATTCCAAACGGAACTTATCAAGGTTCTGAGCAGACCTTGTGGCGTTCATATATACCAAGGTTCTTAGATACGGGTTATCTAAGGGTTGAGGTCATACCAAGGTTCTTAGTTGCGAGTTAGCTAAGGGTCGCGGTGCTCGTTGTATTGGTGCCATCAGTCAAGTCCTCGGGCACTTTCAGATCTGATTCGGTTCTTGGATCACATCAATTGGTATCAGAGCTAGACACTGACGGTATCCAAATATCCCCTTTTATTTCTTTTTCATTCCTGTTCTCGTTCAAATTTTCCAGAAAACCAAAAAAAAAAAATTAATTATTTCCAGCAATTCTCGTTCCTATTGCTGTTCTTTGCTTTTTCCTATTGTTGTCCTTTGCTTTTACCTCTTTTCTTTTTCTAATTCGTATAGTCAAGGAAAAAAAAAAAAAAAAAAAAAACAAATCTCATTCACCCAAGTCGGTCCTTCATTGCTGCTTGTTAATATTGATTGAGGCTTCCTGTCCGGTCTCCCAATCCGATTGGTGGATTGTTAAGTTAAAAAATAAAAAATAAAAAATAAAAAAAAAAGATCTTCCTGCAATTGCGCATCTTGATTGTTTTCCCTGCTTGGCATTTTTTTATTCTGATTTATTTTATGAAAAAAAAAAACAAAACTTTGTTCGATCATTCCAAAAAAAAAAAAATTCCTTGCCGGATATATTCTTGTTTGGACATTCTGGATAATTGCCGTGTGCTATTTATTGGTGAATTTCGATCTTGAGTAATGTCAAAGGAGAGTCCTATGGATTTCTATTTTCGGAATATTGAAGATATGATGAATCAAAATTTGGTAATAGAACAACGTTTTGATGATATGATGAATAAGATGAAGAATATGTTAAAGGGAGTAACTGAGCAATTTAGCCGTGGTGGTAGAGATAACCGCAGTGGTAGAGGTGATCGTGGTGGTAGAGGTAACCGTGTTGGTCAAGGTAACAACTTGTTTTACACATCATGTTTTATTGGAGATTATGAATATGAACTGTGTATTGATCACGATGAAGAAGAAAATTTAATTAGTAAAGATGTGGTTAAGGAATTAAACTTGCGGACGGAAAGACTTTATCAGCCCTACTACATTGTTGTGGAAAACCATCGGGTTAAAGTTACACGGTATGCACGGGTTCCAGTGTCCATTGGAAGTTATAAAGTTGTTGTCTCATGTGATGTGGTGCCACTGAGTGATGTACATTTGATATTTGGGAGATCATGGCTGTCTTTGCATAATGTACGTCATAATGCGTCCCGAACTCGCTATTCTTTTTCTTTTGGTGGCAAGAAGCATGTATTGGAATCCCTACCCCTATGAAACAATGTGCTTATCAAATAGGGGATTCTAAGGCCATGGAAATAGATAGGGGTGCGATTCCTGATGTGAACTTGGTGGAAGCAGAAAATATTGAGCCAGAATTGAAAAATGGTGAGAGTGGAGGTGCGGTGGAGCTAGCGAATGAAATGGAGTGTGATGTTGTGACGCAGACCGAGGATATCGCATTAGTGGTGGAGAAAATCGAGGCAGATGAGACAGATGGTCCTACTTCACCAACCACTTGTTCGAGTTCTATTTCGTCTTCGTTGCAAGTACATGAAGATCATCTGCGTGAGGAGCCAACTTTGGGCTATCGATATACTTAATCCAACCAATATATTGCCAATGGATGTTCTTGTCCCAATTGACATTGATGGAAAACCGAAGCACACTTTCATTGATCCTTTTTCGGTATATTGTGCTGTTATTCCGGCTTCTAATCCCTATGATTATGTTGCTGCTCCAGAGAAAATAATTTGCATTGAGCACTCACGACATTCCTATGCATTGGTTTCCTTGGTGAGGTATTCATCATCAGCTCGAGGTTCTAGTCCTTTGAAGTCGTATTTACGCCTTGTATTTGATCCGGGCATATCATTGGTGTTCGTTGTTGGTTTGGCCTATTTTGTCCTTGTTGCTGCGTTTTACGACATCCTTTTGATTCGAGGACGAATCCTTTCCAACCGGGAGGGAATGATGTGATCCGTCCCGAGACATTTTATTTATTTTGTTTATTTTAATTTTCGGTGTTTTAATGAATAAAACGGCCTTAGGCCGTGTCAAAAGTTGCCCATATGTTAGTATATTGGGCCAGGTGTTTATTTTTAGCAAATAATAGCCGTTTGGGCTTATTAGGGTTGATTTAGATTTGTTACCAAATAAAGTGGCGAAAATTACATTGTAATTTATCCCACATCGGTTAGGAGATTGTCAGTCTTTTATTTTGTAGCCTATATAAAGGCATTAAGAGTCATTGTAATCAACACACACGAGACAAATTTTGATATATTTTATTTGAAGCTTTAAGCTTTGGTGAGTTTTCTCACGTTGGTGTTTGGTGGACTCCAACGCCGTTGTTTGGGAGATTCCAAACGGAACTTATCAAGGTTCTGAGCAGACCTTGTGGCGTTCATATACCAAGGTTCTTAGATACGGGTTATCTAAGGGTTGAGGTCATACCAAGGTTCTTAGTTGCGAGTTAGCTAAGGGTCGCGGTGCTCGTTGTATTGGTGCCATCAGTCAAGTCCTCGGGCACTTTCAGATCTGATTCGGTTCTTGGATCACATCACAGTTGATATCCAATCTCTTATGGAATGCCCCAGAACCCCACATAGTCTAGCAACATTTCTTCAAACTTAATGGATTTAGTAACTATATTTCCAGGCAAACCTCACCCATACAAAAACTTCAAATGTAGAAATCTTTAACTGAATTTTCTATTTTACGAATTACCTTGAATTTCTATGTTGATTGCCTCTGATTCGATTCAGCAAATCTCATTCTGCCCCAAATTCGCTGTAGAGTGAAAGCTTTCCTTCTGATATTCAGCCTTGATTGAAATCAGAACTTCGTCGATTCTTCTTCGTCATTTGAATCTCCTAATGAGTGGATAAATTCATCCATTCGCTGCTTCCCTGACGTTGAATGCAACCATATCTCATTAGGTTTGGGGAGAGGGGGAACAGGAAGGAGAATGAAAATCCGAGGACATTGGAATGAGGTTAGGGTCGTTGAGTATTAGCAACTTTTCCACCATGTTTGTCAATCTCTGCTTTCCCGTTTTCCTGCATACAAAAAAAACAGAGGATTCAATCAGCCATATGCATATACATATATGATTATATATGCACATAAGTAAAGAAATCAGCTGTTTAAAATTTTAAATAAGATAAGTGACACACATGTTTTCGACTAAGGCGCCCAGACAGGGATATCGTCATCCCGAAAAACGGGTTATTACTAAAATCCAGTTCTCTTTCCGGGCGATTCTTCAGATCTTGATTTTTCTTTATCAACTAACTCAACAACTCCAAATGTGGAACTACAAACAAATCAGTAAAAAAAAAAAACTAAAATTACTGAAAAATGAAATAAAATCAGTCATTACATATGTAATGCC
This sequence comes from Gentiana straminea, assembly GCA_036785695.1. NCBI lineage: Eukaryota > Viridiplantae > Streptophyta > Magnoliopsida > Gentianales > Gentianaceae > Gentiana > Gentiana straminea. Next base: position 19,175,753 of record JAVUPR010000314.1, read on the forward strand.
CCAGAACCCCACATAGTCTAGCAACATTTCTTGAAACATAATGGATTTAGTAACTATATATCCAGGCAAACCTCACCCATACAAAAACTTCAAATGTAGGAATCTTTAACTGAATTTTCTATTTTACGAATTACCTTGACTTTATCTGATGATTGCCTCTGATTCGATTCAACAAATCTCATTCTGCCCCAAATTCGCTGTAGAGTGAAAGCTTTCCTTCTGATATTCAGCCTTGATTGAAATCAGAACTTCGTCGATTCTTCTTCGTCATTTGAATCTCCTAATGAGTGGATAAATTCATCGATTCTCTGCTTCCCTGCCGTTGAATGCAACCATTTCTCGTTAGGTTTGGGGAGAGGGTGAACATGAAGGCGAATGAAAATCCGAGGACATTGGAATGAGGTCAGGGTCGTTGAGTATTAGCAACTTTTCCACCATGTTTGTCAATCTCTGCTTTCCCGTTTTCCTGCATACAAAAAAAAAAAAAGAGGATTCAATCAACCATATGCATATACATATATGATTATATATGCACATAAGTAAAGAAATCAGCTGTTCAAAATTTAAAATAAGATAAGGGACACACATGTTTTCGACTAAGGCGTCCAGACAGGGAAATCGTCATCCCGAAAAACGGGTTATTACTAAAATCCAGTTCTCTTTCCGGGCGATTCTTCAGATCTTGATTTTTCTTTATCAACTAACTCAACAACTCCAAATGTTGAACTACAAACAAATCGAGTAAAAAAAAACAAACTAAAATTACTGAAAAATGAAATAAAATCAGTCATTACATATGTAATGCCCCAGAACCCCACATAGTCTAGCAACATTTCTTGAAACATAATGGATTTAGTAACTATATTTCCAGGCAAACCTCACTCATACAAAAACTTCAAATGTAGGAATCTTTAACTGAATTTTCTATTTTACGAATTACCTTGACTTTCTCTGATGATTGCCTCTGATTCGATTCAACAAATCTCATTCTGCCCCAAATTCGTTGTAGAGTGAAAGCTTTCCTTCTGATATTCAGCCTTGATTGAAATCAGAACTTCGTCGATTCTTCTTCGTCATTTGAATGTCCTAATGAGTTGATAAATTCATCGATTCTCTGCTTCCCTGCCGTTGAATGCAACCATTTCTCATTAGGTTTGGGGAGAGGGGGAACATGAAGGAGAATGAAAATCCGAGGACATTGGAATGAGGTCAGGGTCGTTGAGAGCAAGTTCCATTTGTTGCAGAGAGACGTGGGTTGCTGGTTTCGTGGGAATTGAGGAGTAGTGGGTGGGTTGGGGCGTTGTTGAGTGGTTTGGGGAGTTTCTGGCGTGAATGACGGAGAAGGCGGAGTCATGCGTGGAGTGAACGGGTCGAAAGTGGGTAAAAAACGGGTCAATTGACAGAATTCGGGCAAATTGACGGTTTTCCGATTGAAATATAATATATGATGATATTTTGAGACGGATGAAGTAGATTTTGTGTAGAAATTTGTAAAAAGACAAATATATAAGGGGAGATTCGGAATTTCGTCAGAATACAAGGATCAGATACAAATAAATAAACTCTCGATTAAGCAGACTCCAGTCTCATTGAAGAAGACGCAAAACAATGGCTGTGGAGCTTCCCACCGATCTGATAAATAGACTGAAAAAGGCAACACGAGCTGAAGCAGGGTTATCCGACGACGTTTTCGCTTCTAATAACAACCATCTCCCACCTTTACCTTCACTTTCCGAAGTGGTAGCTGCCTTCGACCCTTCACCACCGTACCTCCGCTGCAAAAACTGCCATGGGAGACTTCTTAGAGGTGTCGAATCCTTGTTCTGCATCTACTGTGGTCGTGCGACCGACTTTGATCATCCACCTATTTCTTTCAAGGATAGCATTGCTTATCGCTGGCTGCTTGAATCACTTGACCTGGATGGATCGGTAGGTCACTTTTTTTCTTCTCCTTTCTTTTTTGGTATATCAATTACTAGGATCTCATTGAAATGTGTACGAATGTGATTTTCATCTCCCCAAATTTAGCTCTTTGAGACTTTACATTCATGTATTCATGTTTCTAAAGTTATCACTTTTCTAATCAAATGACGAGTGCTGTATGTTTTGTACTTTTTGTTTATGCAACGACATGATAATAGGGCGTTTGGCAGGGAAAAAAATAAAGAACTGAATTTTTCGTGGTTCCACTTTATGTAGTGTTTCAGATAGAGCAGCTATTTATTTGTCTTGTACATTGTGTTGGGTTTCTGCATCAATAATTTGCAATTTTTCTGGCTTTTGACCATTGTTCATGTTGTAGTAAAGCATGGATGCACATTCCTTGATAAATGGGCAACCTGCTAATTAGGTTCTCTTGATCTTCAAATCATTGTAGAAGAACCATATGTGCTTAAAATGATGTGATTACTTCATTTGTACCCTTAATACTATAATTTAGCTTCTTAAACGTTTTAGAAAGCTTCTTTTGCGTGGACATTAATTTCACATGTGGAACTTCATGGAAACAGTATTTCACTACTCTAGTTTAAATCTGTATTTAAACAGGAACGGGTCACACCATCTATGGAGAGAAGTGAGTCGAACATAGGGCTCACTGCATCAAAGGAGGAGATTCCTTTATCGGATCTCTTAGATTTAAAAATACAATGGCCCGCTGAGGCGGACAAGAAAGACTACGGTTCATCAGATAAAGATAATGAGAAGAGAACTTCTATGAATTTTGCTGGAGTTGACCTGGACAACTTCTTCTCGAAATCAAAATTTGAAGATCTTTCTAGTACACCTGAAGAAAGCTCACTTGCGCGTAAAAATGTGGAAGCTACAGAATTCCAAGTTGATGTTCCTCATCATAACGTGAGCCTCTTTGAGAATGTTCAGCCGTCTGAGTCAGTTATCCGCTCTTCTGATGAAAAGGGTGGCAACTCCTTTACTGGTTGGGAGGCAGATTTTCAAGGTGCTAGTGCTATAGATCAAGTTGTGCCGTTGGATCATTCTGAGTATCATCAGGAGCCTTCAAATTTATTTGACCCTGTTAGTAGGGCTGCACATGAGTTGCCTTCTGAAGTCAACTTAGCATTTGCTGATAATGAATTCTTCAAAGAAGAAAAAAGAAAGACTGATTCAGCAGCTTCTCCTTCATCCGGTGACTGGATATCTGAAGATGTGTGGGCTAATATGAATTCCACTACACCTCAACAAACTTTGCAGTCTGATGAAAATGTTCCAGCAACAAATTCTACAACGGAAGATATCTTTAGCAACCTTGCGACGGGGCCTAATTTGTTTCAGGTAGATGTGTTGCCACTTGATGATCCATATGCCCCGACCAGTAGCAGGGCAAACAATGATGATGACATGCCTGACGATTGGAATGATTTTACTAGCTCAACCGACATCCAACCGACTTCTCAAAATAGTACAACTGGAAGTCCTTATCAGTCTTCTCCTTTTTGGGGGGAAATATCAGATTCCAATATATTTAGCTTTGACAAGGATTTCAAAGAAATGGATCTGAGTAGCTTTGCACAGGTGGAACCAGTTTCTACTTCAGCCAGCAAACAACCCATTCAAATAACAGATAGCTCCTTATTAGATGTGTCTTTCCTGGACAGGTATTTGTGTCTGATTTCAGATTGCCATATAATATATCATTTTATTTCCATTCTTGCTTGATTGTCAATATAGACGTCAATGTGAAACTTCGACATAATGGTAAAAAAATGGCATATGACTTGTGGCCATGATTCAATGGACGAAAGAACGAATATGTGGTAAACCTGTGTGTGTTAGTCCTAACTCCAAGGTGGACCTGCCATTTCTTTGTCCTTGCTCGTCTAGGGTGGTTTTATGTGTTAGGCTTCCCTATCTTCACTAAACATGACGTGAAGGTAGATAGGCTTGGCGTGAAGGTATCTTGCTGGATTCTTATGTTCAAAATTGGAGAATTTGGGTTCTGGTGTGGTGGTAAGTTCATAAGCATGTCCTATGAATTTTAATAGTTTGGTCAATGTTTGTTACTTAGATGATGTTGAAGGTAGATTTTTCGATAGATATAAGTTCCACATAAGGTTTGCCCTTCTTGATTCCTCTAAATGATAACGATTGTCCCTTGGGAAGTTTTGTTAAACATAATTTTGGAAGATAAATTTGATAGCAATTTGACTTATCATATTTCTAGTTGAACCTTCTAGATTCCAAAAATTAAATGGGGTCACTTTGGTCGGAAAAGAGTAATAGAAGCTAGGTATGTGGTGCCTTTAATGCATCTTATGAACTGGTGTTTTCCTGGTGAAATTTCTTTCCATCTATTGCTTTAATTTAGTTGGATTCAAGACTATTTACACTCCCTTAGCTTTGCATGCCACACTAGTCACTTGCTTCTGTGTATTTGTTCTTCTTTTGCTTTAGTCTTGTTTTGGTAATCTCATTTTTTGATCTATTTTCATGTTTAGTGACACGGTTTTATGTTTGGCCATCCTTTATATCAAATTGGTACTTATATATAATGGCCTTCCTTTATTTGAAATGGTAATGTTAGTTCAAGAGACTCCATTAGGCATAGTTGAGATGGAACTGTGGGCATACTAAAGTGGTTAGATAGTAGACACTAGAAAGAAGAAGAAGAAAAATCCATTGTTGAGAAATTCAAGGTGTCGTGGTTGAGACTTGAGATGAGATGGCCATACATGAAGCGTCTTGTGAAAGCACCTAGTAGACATTGTGAGATATAAGAGCAAACATTTGTTAAATAGAGAAGAGGAAGAGCAAAGAAGTGGAAGTAGACAATCAACAATGATATGCCTCATATGTCCATCATTTGGGAAACGATCCATTCATTACCTATATGTCTACAACATCTTCCACTACCTTATGAAACTCTAATTTCAGTTGTTCACGTGCTTTAAAAATTTGAAATTGGACTGTTTGCCCACTGCCATGTCACCGTAGTAGAAGATATTGTGGAGATAGGTAGTGGATGTACCATTTTCCCGTAAAGAAAATGTTACGACTTATGATAGAGTTGCAATGGAGACATGTGATCCATACAGCCGACCCCATCTTAGAAAGAATAAGACTTGAGTGTCGTTGGTATCCTAAATTTTGTGTATAGCGCTGTTCATTCATTGTTTTCTTTGTACGATTTATTCTTAAGAGAAAAAGGAAAAAGAAGATAAACATAATCTGATACTCTGTACACTCAGGGTGGTTGCTTCTGGAAGTGAAGCTGCTGAAAGAGACCCCAAAAGTCAAAGCAATGGAAAAGGCAAAGATGTGGAAGAGTTGATATCAAAGATGCATGATCTTTCTTTCATGCTGGACGACAAGCTTTCTCTCCCTCAGAAATCAGACGGGTTTTAGTTTCTTTGCCTTCAATTTTAAAAAAAATCAGTAATTTTTCATACGTTTTTCTATTTAGTTCAGGGGGAGTTTTCACGTCAACAGTAAAAACCATCTCTCTGTGATTAAGAGATTATGAGTTTGAACTGTAGAAACAACTTGCTCTTACATTGAATTTATATAGGCAGAAGGCTCCCATACACCACCTCTCACGGCCTTTTTTACGCGTTTTGTGTAGTTAACTTCAAGTGTGTTGTTGTGCAAATTGTCATACACAGGATAGTGTGCTTGATTTTGTCCTTGGTTGATTTGAGCAACTTCTTTTCAATGTTTCTTTAGTTTACACCATATAATTCTGCTGCAACAAGTCCCTATTAGATCGGGTTGTCGGATGGTTGCCACGTGTACAAGCAGACAAAACCTCTTTATATACGTGACAGTCATCCAACGACTCGTTCCCTTCTAATAGGGAATGCAGAATTTTCCCATATTGTATGCTGTAACAAAGTCTGTCCAACGATGAGAAAATTGTCATTTATTCGACAATCATTTTTTTTTTGGGAGAAGGGGCTGGAAGGACGTGCAAATGTAGAAATGGGTCTCGAAGGACAATTTTCAAATTCATAGATTAGTAAGGACAAATTGATAATGTACTGACTGAAATGCCCTTTTGTAATTTTAATGGTAATTACAAAACCCTACTCTCGATAGTAGTCGTTCCCATTTACACTGGCGCCTCCTCATTCGCCCCGGCGGTGGTCCCTAAAGCTGAGAAGTTACAAAACCCTACTCTCGATAGTAGTCGTTCCCATTTACACTGGCGCCTCCTCATTCGCCCCGGCGGTGGTCCATAAAGCTGAGAAGAATAAGAAAGAGACGGTGGTGGCGGAATCTACAGTCAACGGCGATAAAGCAAAAGTCAATCCAGCCGGTGAGAAAATCAAAAGTACTAAAGCGAAGAAACTTGCTAAAAGCACCGGCGGACTGACAAAAAAATCTGCATCCATATTCGTAATAATAGTAATAATAATGAATGTAGTATGGGAACGGAAATAATTGAGTTATCCCCCATTACCATTATCAAATGGAAACAGAAGCTCTAGTTAGGGTTATTCGGATCTGAATTGTTACTTTGGGACTAAGGATCCGAATTTTTACTTTAATTTGGCAGATCCGAATTACATTGTGGATATGGCAGATCCGAATTGTTACGTTAGTTTGGTGTTACGTTGGTGGAATTATTACTGCTCACGTAATTTCGGTGATATAAATTCGTTAACGAGATGTTAATTCATGTGGTTTGTTACTTTATGCGTGATACGTAATGTCGGTTCTATAGATGCGTTAACGGGATGTTACTTGATGTGGGTGTTACTTGATGTTTATGGAAAAGAATTAAAAAAAATAAAGGGTAATTTTGACATAAAACATCAAATTTGTCCTCATTAATTTATTGTGTCCTTAAAACCCGGTTTTTGCATTATATTGTCCTTCCCACCAAAAACCCATTTTTTTGTTAGGGCTAAGCAGTGGTTTTTTATTAAGCGGCGTCACCCTCGCAAGCAATAATTACATAAGAGGGTGGCCGAGTGCCCCAGTCTTTAAAAGAATGAAGGTCAAAACCACATCGAGCAAGCAAATGAGCTTGCAAATTGCCCGTTTCTTTTACAAACGAGAAATAAATTGAGGTAAATAAAAACAAAGAGATCTTCACTCGACTTTAGAATGCGCCAAGCTTAGAAAGGTCCTCTGTTTTTTCTCAAAAAAAAAAAAAAAAAAAAAAAAAAAAAAAAAAAAAAAAAAAAAAAAAAAAAAAAGAAAGGTCCTCTGTTGGCAATCCGAGCCGCTGCCAAAAAAAAAAAAAAAAAAAAGGTAGTAAATGTTTCTACATTTAAATAGACATGTATCTACACGACTATTTAAATAAATAAATATAATTCTGCTTATATATATAAAACTTGGACCCATAATCCATATAAAATACTTTACATTTTATCATCCCATGATTCCAGAATATATGTTTCTTAAAAGTAGAACAACCTAATCCATTATCCATCGGTCATAAAAAGTGGGAGTTTGGAATAAATGTTATAAAATAAATAACTATTGACAGATATCAAGTAGTAATAAACAAGAATAAAAGATGTAACAAGAAGTGTAAGAAACTTTTATAATTTGTATTCCTTTATACTTCATTTCTACACACCCCATTGCAAGTGTCTGAGAGTTATATAATACATGGGAAAGTGAAAGATGTATTATACACAAAATAAATGTGATAAATAAGTGTGGCCTTTTAACTTGTAACTTACAAGTTGTGATTAATGTGTAATGAATAATCTTAACTCTTGATATTTTGGTAGACAAATTGACATCCACTATACATATTTTCATAACAATAAACCTTTTTTAAAAGCACGTAAAAAATTGAAAGACAGAATTCAAAAAAAAAAAAAAAAAAATTGAAAGATAAAGTATATATATGTAGAATAAAATACAATTCATTTTATAAAAAAAAAAAAAGTTTCAACCCAACCAAAAGGTCACTCACTGTCTCGCTTCGTACACATTCTTTGCTTAGAAAAGTTTGATGTAAGATATCGAAATCACAATTCAAATGCACGACTATCAATAAAGCTCTTCTTCCTTTTTACCACTGAGTTATACCTTCTGAGGACATTAATTTCAACCCAACCCAAAGGTCACTCACTATCTCGCTTCGTACACATTCTTTGCTTAGAAAAGTTGATGTAAGGTATCGAAATCACAATTCAAATGCGCGATTGTAAGTAAAGCTTTTCTTCTTTTTTACCACTGAGTTATACCTTCTGAGGACATCAATTTCTTTACCTTTACCGGTATGAAGTCTTGTCCACTTAAGTCGTTGTTGGAGCTTTGAACTACAAACTGTTGGAACTTTAAATGCTTTTAGCTTAAACCGGGTCTAAGTGTAAGTGAGTAGCAATCCACTTCAGGCTCGATTTTGAATGACTTACGGAATGAATTTTCGGGAGCTAAAAACAGTTTTAGAAACTACTAAGATAGTAGTTGTTTAGTGTTGTTAGGCTTTTGAATCACTCGATTTCGATATCGGGTGAATGAGAAATTAATACCTAAAGATAGAGTGTTTTATCTAGGATGTTGTAATGAAAATGTGTTCCATTTGTCCCACATAGGTAATAGAACTCAAGAATACTCACTATTTAAGTGATAGAGTTACAGTGAGAGGCAAGCCCCAAAGGGAAAGAGAATTATGTGAAGGAGGGAGGACGTAGATGCTTGTTGATTCAGAACCCTACACGCGCCGCCCGGCCGGCTCGGGCTTGTGGCCCGGCCCGGTATTAATATATTTGGGTCTGCCAAACGTTGATGTCTCCTGAAGGATTCTGAAAAGCAAGGGATCAATTCAAACCATCATTTACTCCCTTCGTTACTATTTAACTGTCGTAGTTGTCAAAAATAAAAATTCCTTTTTATCTGTCGTAGTTACATTTCCAAAGCATCATTTATTGTATTTTTCACATCTACCATTATTTATTAAGGGGTGAGAGATTGAAAACAACATTGCATTAATTATATTCAAGGGGTGTTATGTCATTTTGATGTTAAGTCAAAACATTAACTACTCTTATTAATATGTGTGTTTTTTGACAATTACGACAGTTAAATAGGAACGGGGGGAGTATGAACAAATGCATGTTTGAAATTTCTGTTCATGAACAGAAATAACTTTCCAAATGAAATTCTGAAGAGATGCATACTCTACCAAAGGTTGTCTCTGCTGCCTATATATACAGAAACAATCATGAATGAAATTTACAGTTTTATATAAACTGAAACTCTGCAAAATTTAAAAAAAAACCACTTTCCTATACAGAAAATTTGCATACATTTTCTTGCATAATCATAAGTAGAGATTACAAAGTACGATCAGTTCACCGCCCTCTTAACATTCAAGTGCATAACTAGAAGAGGTAAAGACTATTTTATCTTGGGAGACGTGTTGTCATATCCGTGTGCACATAGTCGGGACAATAACGTCTTAAAGACAACGTTCTACGCGCCTCAGTTTACGAATGAGTTTTCGTTTTACAATTTGTTTTCTGCATAATTTTGTTTCAATGTGTGTGCTGAAATTCATGTTATAAACGTAAGTTCTTGTTTAGAATTTTTTGCTTTCCTAATCGAGTAATTGCTTAATGTGAAACTATCAATTTTAAGCAAACCAGTACTATATTCCCAACACAAACAACTACTTAGAAATCATTATCCAAAAAGTTTACAATACTTTATTTAAAAGGTACAAGGCCTATACAGTTTCTTACTCCCTCATTCCTATTTGATTGTCGCAGTTGTAAAAACCACACATATTAAGGAGAGTGGTTAATTATTTGACTTAACAACAAAATGACAATAACACCCTTTGAATATAATTAATGTAATGTTGTTTTCAATCTCCCACCCCTTAATAAATAAGGGTAGATGTAAAAAAATACAGTAAATAATGCTTTGAAAATGTACTACGACAAATGAAAATGAATTTTTATTTTTGACAACTACGACAGTTAAATAGGAACGGATGAAGTATATCACAAGTATATTGAATCATCTATACGATACCAATAAAAATAAACCACATTCATAGCAGAAGCTCTATATGGTGCTCTATCCCTAAAATGAAGATAAAAAATAAAGTTTACCCAAATACCTCCCACAACTGAGTCTATATCCCTATTTATTTTTAGGGATATGAACAGTGCATCCCTACTTGTGAGGATGCACTATTCACGTCCCTAAACATATTTAATTATTAAAAATTATAGGGATAAGGATATAGATGCTGTTGGAGCGAAATAATAAATATTTTATATATATGAATAGGGTTGTGAGGTAGAATATATATTATTCAATAGTATTTGAAATGTTATAGGGATAATGATATGGATGCTGCTCTTGAGTGTTTTGAATTAGATGTTGTAAAATAGGGATACGTATTATGGGAGAATGAGGGAGAATGACACAAATATTTCATCAATGCATAAATGACAACACTACTTTTTTTTTAAAATTTTTCTGGCCATTTCCCCTATAAAAAAAAAAAAAAAAAAAAAAACCCAACACATTTTCTCTCTTATCAATCTTTTTTAAACACTCATACCTTTCAATCTATAACTCCAAATTTGAAAATTCTTTCATCAAATTTTTTATTTTTTCATGCTCTTTATTTTTTTTTTGTGATTTCGAAAATCCACTGTTGAAATTCACTATTGTACGAAATTCACTGATTTTCAGGATTCACTGGGAAGATTCACTGAGTGAATTTCGACAGTGAATCTCATGAAAAACGATGTAATTATATCGAACCAAGTCTCAAAACGAAGAGCATCGAAAAATAAAAAATTCAGTTAAATTTTTATCGCGTTATTGGATCTCTAGATCAAAAGATATGAGCGTTTGAAAATGGAGGAGGAAAGAGAAAAAAAAAAAAAAAAAAAAAAAAAAATCCTAGAACACGACCTGGGGCACGTCGGATGTGGTTTTTTTTTTTTTTTTTTTTTTTTTTGTACTTCAGGCTATAAAAAATATAAAAGTTGTCATTCTTCCTATAAAAATTGTGGTTGTCCTGTTACTCAAAAATATTTTTGTCCTTATCCCTAATTCTCCATTATTTTATATTATTTTAAGAATAAAAAAGGGTGATCCGGTGTGAATGCCCTAAGGACATTTGTAGCAGAAACCCTATACGGTACACTATCCCTAAAATAAAGATAAAAAATGGAATTTTCCCTCAAATACATCCACATCAGAAGCCTCATCCATATCCCTATTTTAGGGTCAATGAACAGTTAATACCCATTTGTAGAACACTATCCATATTTTAAAGCATCATCTCTATTTTAATGGTTAATGATAGAGATATGGTTGATGTTGTGGAGTGTTTTAAGTTGAGATATTGTAGAATAGAGATATGTATTATTTTATATTATTTTAAAGATAAAAAATAAGGCTTCTGATAAGAATGCCCTATGTTTTTACGAGAAAAACAGAAATAAATAGGGTGAACACTCATATTTGGTAAGCAAAAGTTTTGTTTTGCTTTGTTTTTTTTTTTTAAAAGAAAAAGTTAGATCAAGTAAAGCACGGCATATTACTAGAAAATACAACAGAGCCCATATTTCTCTTTCACAAACATGTTAGGCAAGTATACTCAATAAGTCATATTCTAAAACACGATTTAAAACATGGAATCACAGAAGGAGAGTGATGGGGGCACTGAATATCTCCACCGACTTGATCCACATCATTGCTCTCAACCATATATTAGCACTAAAAAAACAAAAACCCAAAAAACAAACAAATATGGACCACAAAAATGATACATTCGGGGATAGGTTGTGTATTTTCTCGGTGTACGTATCATTTTTTATCATAAAATAATCTTTGAAAACTGTTCATGCATGATCATTCTATTATGTTCATTCGGTGCATATTCTTCATATTATTATTATTATTGTTCAAACTATTCACATGGTTCATCAGTATTGTGTCATGTTCATTATAACACAATGTAAATGTCTGACAATAACTTATGGCAGAATGAAATGTCTATTATCATATCATGTAGACATGGCCTAACTGGTTGTTGTAGTGAAGTATGCCAACCGGATGATAAATTTCTACGATATTTTTATCCCTTTTTCTTAGTATATATGATAATTCGCTTCAATTATAGTAAAATCCGTTATGAATCGAATCGTTTATTTCATATCTATCCAATTAATATTAACATAATTATCAGCTGATTTTTGGCTCATTATGTATATGTTTATGTTTGTTTTGTAGTGATATAAGAAGAAGAGAAAGATATGAAGGAAATTGGAAAGCATTCAGTTTATTTCTATGCAAAGAGTCAGAGTTGTTGATGTCCTGGCGCAGGCCATGGCAATCCTGGCGCAAGCCATGACATCAAGGAGGCTTTTTCAGCGAGTGCATTAAATGATTGTCAAATCTCAACAACTTTGGTCACATGTGGCGCAGGCCACAACACCCATGGCGCAGGCCATGATATAAAAAATTCGAAAATTGCAATATTAACTATTGCTTATCAGAGAAGAAAAGGGGGTTGGAGAGATAGAGTTTTTGAAGAACTTGAAGGCAACTTTTCATCTCAAGGCTCTCTTAGCCAAAATCTCCATCAATTTAACACTTAAATCCTTGTAATATTTTAGAATTGTCATTTTGAGAAGCTCAAGTCTTGCATGGGTGTAGGAAACAATCAGTTATGTTCTATTTTCATCAAAAACTGGAGTGGATGAACCTCAACTCGAGTTCATCTCCCGAATTTGGTATTCTATCAACCTTTACTTTGATATAATTGTTCTTATTGTTATGAATGCTAGCTTTAGTTTGTTAGTAGTTATAATAATGAGTGGCTAGTCCTTTGTATTGACTAAGATGATATAGTAATGATAGTTAATCCTTTTGTTGTTTTGGAATTGATCGTTTATGTTGCTAGCTTCTATTGTGTTGAAAATCCTCTTGCTTGCCTTGATTGTTAATGTGTGTATTGGCGTAATTAACCATTGCATGCACCTACACAACTAGTAGATACCGAACGGAGAAGTTAGTTGTGAGACGAGGGTAAGAGGGACGGAAGGTAGAATCGACCTTAATGGAATTCGATTCCTTATCCGGGGAAATATTGCATTAGAGTGCTAATCGTGCCAAGTCATTAGGTTTAAGGTGCTTAAGCCAAGGATAAGGCATAGTGTAATTTTATACACTCGTACGAGGGAAAATTGCATGTTTAGGAGTGCACCATTCACACAATAGCACACCAATGTTGATTGATTCCAATCAACCTAAGGGAATTAACTTGAACTAAAGATCATCTTAGTCAATTTCTTTTATCGTTTGAACAACCCTTGTAACTAGTAATTAGTCTTTTAAACAAAACTGCGATTCGGATCAAGATAATGGTAACTAATCGGTGTTTAACCTCACATTTCCCTTGGGAGACGACCTTGACCACCACGCTAGACTACGATTGACCCGGTACACTGCCGGTGAGATTAAAACCCTAGAAAGTCGACATCATGTAGCAGTGGCTCCGGTCTCTTTTTTTTTTTTTTTTTTTTTTTTTTTTTTTTTTGTAGCGGTGGCTCCAGTTTTATCTCTCAATTCTTTCCATGCATCATGACATGATACTAGCTTTAAGGAAATCAAACAGGTTGCATAGCGGAAATTCAAAAATTTGATTTCCTTAACTCAAGATCTGACTCTGATGAACAAGTAAATTACAAAATATAAGATAAACGCCATTATCAAATTGATTTAAAAGATCGTTGCTTTATCTTCCGGTTGATAGTTTGAGCACGAATCGTCTAAATGTCCGGCCTCTAGCGGTGATTTACACGTTGGACAATCTTGTTCATAAACGAAAGAAAAATTACAAAGAAACGAATAACAACAAATTCGAATTACAATTGCAAAGAAAACGAAAAATGATATATGATCCGAGCCCTGTGTTGCACACAGTTTCCTTAAGACTAATTCGTCCCCTCACCTTCGTGTGCCGTGAGCTTCAGCGGGACGTTAATCTCCCAGGATAGAACGGATAGCAATGACAGGAAGCACAACACCTTCAATTGCTTAAGAACCTTGTAGTTTGAACTCTCAGTTTTCATGTAGAAAATAAGTAAGAAGTAGCAGATTGCTGGTGTATCAGATATCAAGAACTGATCAAGTTGTCTGTTTATATAGGCTTTATCATGCAGAGAAGAGCTGGGAACTGATGGAATATGAAGTGGAACAGCCTCAGCATCATTATTTCGAAATGAATGTCATCAAAGCTCAGGATTGGAGCTCAGGCACAGTATCAGCAGATGCCATAAGTGTTGTCAGTTGGAAGGTCACTCTGAATTTGATAATTCAGTTCGAAAAATAAATGTTCAGGTTTCAAAACCGAACCTTCACTGGGAGCCTTTGAATCGAGTTGCATTCGTGTCCGCAGGATGCACGCTCGCACACAAGTTCAAGCTGAAATCCGGATGGATTTGCACCCCCCCTGCGCCCGCGCGTAGAGAACGGTGTATAAAGTTGGTAAATTATTACCACTACACTAATACAACATCATATATATGTTGGCTCTTTTCCTTCCTTCCTTCCAATGTGGGATTGGTTTCTCCAATTTTCCCTTTATTACTAACACTTTCCATTCACCACTTAGGCCCAATAGGCCCAATATGACATATCATTTAACATATCCATTTTAACCATCATTTTCCAACAATCCCCCACATGAATGGAATAGTGTTTAAACCCTAGCAAAGGCTCTAAGAATGAAATTGAGAGTTCGGCGGTAGATCAATGCATAGGATAGGTAGGTGTGACCCTTTGAACCTTCCCTTGATTAAATATGTTTACTTTCTTGGTGACTAGTAGACACGATGTCCTTGAACTATTCTGCCGTTGATGTAAATGATGACATATCAACCACACTGCATCTACCTATCAACATAGGTTATTGCGGTTATGTCCATTTTGGCCGTGGACATCTGCCTGGTTCAGCAAGAGTTTCTAAGAATTGCGCCCTCACAATTCCCTTTGAAGTGGCCCCTCTTCTCTCTTACATATGTGATTCTGTAATTCAGAATTTTCTCAAATATTCTTCTTACACAAATCATTAAAAGCTCTTCTGTGAGCTTATCCTCGTTCAATCTCACTGTTTCTTCATCTTAGGAATGAGCTTGAGGGTTACCCCCCACAGTGACTTTACTTCGGCAATTAGGTTTTCCCATTGAACCAAGATCTTGGGATCTCCAATCTACAAGGTTGGGTTTTCCTTCGCAAAAGTTTTATTCCATGGGCTTTAGTCCCATTCCTCTTGATGATTTAGCAACTACCTCTCTATTTAACCCTTTGGTTAGCGGATCCGCAAGATTGTCCCCTGACTTAACATAGTCTAAGGTAATCGTACCAGTTGAGAGTAGTTGTCTAATGGAATTATGTCTTCGGCGTATGTGCCTAGACTTACCATTATACATTATATTCGGTGCTCTTCCAATCGCCGATTGATCGTCACGAGTGAATACATATTCCTGGCACTGGCTTCGGCCATTGAGGAATATCCTCTAGGAATTGATGCAACCATTCTGCCTCTTCCCCACATTTATCCAATGCCGCAAACTCAGATTCCATTGTGGATCTGGTTATCACGGTTTGTTTGGAAGATTTCCAAGACACGGCTCCACCGTCTAACGTGAATACAAAGCCACTTGTGGATTTTGAATCCTTTGAATCTGAAATCCAATTTGCATCAGTATATCCTTCTATAACAATTGGTTCTCTTGTATAATGAAGGCCATACTTACGAGTATATCTTAAGTATCTCAGTAACCTCACTATAGCTTTCCAATGTTCATGACTCGGATTACTAGTATATCTACTTAGCTTGCCAACAGCGTAAGCGATATCCGGTCTAGTACAACTCATTAAGTACATTAGACTTCCAATGATCCTTGCGTACTCTAATTGAGATACACCCTCACCTTTATTTTTGAACAAAGGTTGACTTTGATCTATTGGAGTTCTAGCTTCATTTGAGTCATCTTTATTGAATTTTTTCTAGGATTTTATCAATATAATTAGATTGACTCAAAATGAGACCATTAGAATTTCTTGTAATTCTAATTCCCAATATCATCTCTGCTAAACCCATATCTTCCATTTCAAATCTGGCGTTTAACATATCTTTGGTAGATTTGATCATCTTATCATTACTATCAACTATCAGCATGTCATCCACATAAAGACATAAGATGACATAGCCATCTTTTGTTTCTTTCATGTAAATACATTTATCACATTCATTGGTTTTGAACCCTTTTTCAAGCATAACATGATCAAACTTTTGATGCCATTGTTTTGGTGCTTGTTTTAAGCCATATAATGACTTAACCAATTTACACACTTTCTTATCTTGTCCTGGACTAGAAAAACCCTCGGAGTTGTTCCATGTAGATTTCTTCTTCGAAATCTCCATTTAAGAAAGCGGTTTTCACATCCATTTGATGTACTTCTAAATTACGCAAAGCGCCTATAGCAAGTACCATCCTAATGGAAGTTATTCTCGTCAACTTTGGAGAATATGTGTCAAAATAATCAAGACCTTCTTTTTGACTATAACCTTTTATTACTAGTCTGGCCTTATATTTATCAATAGATCCATCGGGTTTCATTTTCCTCTTAAAGATCCATTTTGATCCTAGTGGCTTACATCCTGGAGGTAGATCAACTAACTCCCAAGTATGATTTTGCAATATAGAGTCTATTTCACTATTTATTGCTTCTTTCCACATTGGACCTTCAGAAGAAGTTGTTGCTTCTTTAAAGCTTTGAGGATCTGTCTCTATCATATAAGCGATAAAATCTTCACCAAAAGATTTTTCAGTCCTCGACCTCTTTCTTCTTCTTGGCTCAACCTCAGTTGGCTCTTCCTCATTCACTTGTTCAGAAGGGTGATCCTGAACATGAACACGCTTTAATGAACTAGGTTCATTTGTTTTAGCCGGGAATACATTCTCAAAGAATGATGCATTTCTTGATTCCATTATCGTATTTTTGTGTATTTCAGAGTTATCTGATTTATACACAAGAAACCGATAAGCACTACTATTGTGTCATATCCAATGAATATACAATCAACAGTTTTTGATCCTATCTTTACTACTTTGGGTGTAGGTACGAGCACCTTTGCAAGCACCCCCACACTTTCAAGTATTTGTAAGAAGGTGGTTTACCTTTCCACAGTTCATAAGGAGTTTTCTCTTGTTTCTTTCGGGGTATCTTATTTAAAAGATAATTGCTAGAAAGGATAGCTTCACCCCCACAAGTTTTGAGTTAAACCTGAACTTAACAACGTAGCATTCATTAGCTCTTTAAGAGTTGAGTTCTTGCGTTCAGCAAAACCCTGTGACTGGTGTGTCATGTGTATATGGTGTAGTTGTTTGATGAATGATGCCGGCGCCTCAGCAAGACTCATGAAACGGTACATCATATCCACCACCACAGTCACCACGGGTAGTTAAATCCGTATGCTAAGTTGTTTCCCACCTTCATTCTTATAACATTTAAAAGCATCAGAGCCTCATTATCTTCAATGTCATTAAACAGTTTGTAGAATATCAATATTCTACTTATTATCTAGGTTTAGTTAAAACCTTACATTCATTTTAATAGTCATCAACACCACTATTAAATCCCGTTAACTATGACAGTTGAACTTTTAAATAATCATAAATTAATGATTACTATTCATAATCTCTGAACCTTATAGACGTTTTAAGAATTAATAATCATCAATACCATGATTGCTATTAGTTCTCATTAACTTTGACAATGAAACGTTTCAATAATCATTATTGCAACGGTTCATATTCCACTAACCGATCATCCGGTCATATACTTGTATTAAGTTCAACACAATTTGTATTTCACAAGATACAACCCGATTTAAATCAAACCCGATTTAATTCACACAAATAATCATACGGTTGCACACACGTTATTTACAATGATGCACCTCAATGATTGTTGTAAATACATAAACTCAACAATTCCTCCATTATTTGGTTCGAACACGACGATACCAACATAATAAAATTTGCATTATAGACAGTATCCTCAGACTACCGCTATAATTTTAAAGCAAATTCATTTTATTTCATAACATGTATAGAATTAAATTTTAAATTGATAAAATTTACATCTATTTTATAACATGTATTAAAATTTTGGACAAATAATAAAGTATTGCATTACTAATAAATTCATTATAGAATATTAAAAGTCACAACACTTTAATTATAATATACATTAATAAATCATATGCTATCTCATATGATTACATGTATAGATCCAATGACCACAAAATGGACTACATCCATTAATATACATACACTTAAATTTCTCGAAGAAATTTAATAATATTTTATTATTCCGTGAATATCAAATAAAATCACTCAACGAAATTTGTGAGTATTAACACTCCACATCTTATGTCACAAAATAATGTTGTGTCACAACAGATTATAATACTATAATCAAATAAAGAGTTATAATTAAATAATTCTCAATCGAATAATTATTTCCTTCCTGAAATAATAACAACAAAACTCATTTACACAAAATGATTTTGTGTCCACAAAAATTTTCCTCAGAAAATATATCACATGCGTCACAACAAACACAATTACATGTATAAATTTTGATCATATTCATGTGATCATGTATTTTTTCTGTTGATAATATTTACTCATAAATAATATCATAAAATATGCTCAATATGTTAAATGAATTGACAAACTGATTATAAAATGTTTCTTGAGTATCTATTATGACCACTCCTAGAACCAGTTTGTTTTCATTACAACTCGATTCGTTTTCTTCAAGAACAGAAAACTAAACCATTTAATCTCGTTTCGTTTTCTTCAAGAGCGGAAACTTCAATGAGATTATTTTATCGTCACAAACCGATTCGGTTTAAAGCCGATTCGTTTTTGACTCGTAATGGTTGTCATATCTGAAATTTAACACACACGGATTAAATACCTTTGAATACTGTATAGAACATTCGTGAACCGAACTATACACAATCTCGAAATTGTTTCTGTTAAATTTCTTTCAATAATATATAAAACAATCTCGAACTTGTTTCTATACTGATTATTGAACAAATCATTTGAGAATCCTGTATGATTACTCAAAATATTCGTGAGTATCTTAGACGATCACTCCACGAAAATTCTGCTCCGTTTATAATTCTGTTTTGAAACAGAAAACGAGCCTTTGATTCGTAAACAACAGTTTACTGTTCGTTTTCAATTCTGTCAATGAACCAGAATTATTCTGTCATCGGCTCACCGATACAGAAACACGAATTAGTCTTAAGATTGTTGGACAATCTTGTTCATAAACGACAGAAAAATTACAAAGAAACGAATAACAACAAATTCGAATTACAATTGCAAAGAAAACGAAAAAGGATATATGATCCGAGCCCTGTGTTGCACACAGTTTCCTTAAGACTAATTCGTCCCCTCACCTTCGTGTTCCGTGAGCTTCAGCGGGACGTTAATCTCCCAGGATAGAACGGATAGCAATGACAGGAAGCACAACGCCTTCAATTGCTTAAGAACCTTGTAGTTTGAACTCTCAGTTTTCATGTAGAAAATAAGTAAGAAGAAGCAGATTGCTGGTGTCATAAGTGT
Organism: Gentiana straminea; assembly: GCA_036785695.1. Lineage (NCBI taxonomy): Eukaryota > Viridiplantae > Streptophyta > Magnoliopsida > Gentianales > Gentianaceae > Gentiana > Gentiana straminea. The sequence goes on from JAVUPR010000314.1 coordinate 19,195,363, forward strand.
TGGAAGGTCACTCTCGAAAAATAAATGTTCATGTTGCAAAACCGAACCTTCACTGGGAGCCTTTGAATCGAGTTGCATTCGTGTCCGCAGAATGCGCGCTCGCACACAAGTTCAAGCTGAAATCCGGATGGATTTGCACCCCCCTGCGCCCGCGCGTAGAGAACGGTGTATAAAGTTGGTAAATTCTTACCACTACACTAATACAACATCATATATATGTTGGCTCTTTTCCTTCCTTCCTTCCAATGTGGGAGAAATTGGTTTCTCCAATTTTCCCTTTATTACTAACACTTTCCATTCACCACTTAGGCCCAATAGGCCCAATATGACATATCATTTAACATATCCATTTTAACCATCATTTTCCAACAAACGACCACCGGAATTCTCTAGTGATTGTTTGTCTTGAAAGATTTTCATAATCATCAAGAATCAAATTAATAGTATCACAAGATTAAGCAGTGGCTTCTGTAGAAATCAAGTTGTCGTTTGCTAATGATAAATGTGTTAGCTCGCAAGGATTTTGCCTCTAAAAGTCACTCCACGAAAATTAAGAGAGGGTGATGCACGCCTGATCATCGAAGAGAATCCTTTTCTTTTTTTTTTCTTTTTTTTAAGCTGTAAATTTCATTGATGAGTGAAAATTTACAATTTTTGATGCCAACCATGGCCACCTCACTTCAAGACGTCATCAATGTGCCACCCCACCTCCTCAAAACCCTAGTCCGTAAAACCCAGTGTGGGAAAAAACGGGTGCTAGGGAAAGAGTATGGGCATGCAAACACATTGGCATAAACCCCAATCTCCAAATATTGTCAAAACATTTGAAAAACCTATACATCAAAATTATTGAGAAAAAACATAAAAAAACTCCACGCAAAGAATCTTCATAGCAGCATCAAGCAGCAAGAACATAGGAAAATAGCAGCTCCAATAAGCTTTCTTTCAACCACTTTTCTCTTCCAAATTAGAAAACCTCACTACAGCTCCTGGCCAAGGCAATAAAAGGAACACATCGAAGAGAATCCCTCAGCACATAAGATGAAAAGAAAATGAGATAGAGGGTTTCTCTGTCGCATCCCCTTCTAGGTTGCACTGGTGGTGATGGATGTCCATTAATTAGAATCATACGAAGAAGTCGAGTTACATGCCATAATACCTAAGATAATCGATTGTGGGAGGTTTATTGCTTCCATAACCGATCTCAAGAATCCTCATTCCAATCAATCAAAGGCGTTCAACATGTCCAATTTTAGTCCTCTCTTACCAAGCTACATGGAGTGAAAAGCCTCAAACGCTGCAATTACGTACATTGTCGGTTGATTAGCCGGCCCTTAAGCAAAAACAAACTGATTTTGGGGAGATAATAGAGTCCATGACCTTCTTTAATTTATTGACCAACATGCATGAAATGAACTTGTTAAAGTTGTCCTGCATTGGACACTTGCTATTGTATCACTTATTATATTAAGAGATGGACTTCCCTCACCTCACAACCTAGGTTTTGAGGATGGGGTCCCTTCTCTTATATGAGTTTGGGCCTAAATTTACTAAAGAACTTATAAATTGAATTCCACAAGATGATAGGCTGGAAATCTATAATGATATGAATTGTTTCTTTTCTCGTAATCTAGAAAGGGACGATCGCCACGATTGCTTCTTTTCTCGTCGTTTTTTTGGTTATAAGAGCTTAGATTTTGAGGTTTCTTAGACAAGAGGATTTTGATTTCGAATTCGACTCAGCATTGAATAACCGTTTTTTTTTAAATCATTGTGGATTTTTATTATGGAGTTTTGGTGATCTGTAAGATGTTTTAATAAGACGAGATTATATGTTGTGGTGTTATGAACTTTATAAAGGTGGATTTATTCGCTTATTATACTTCTTTTCCATCTTCATGAATGAATATAAAAAGGTTGGCTGAAAAGAAATGTTGTACTCCCTCCGTCACGTATTATAGAGTTTTTTTTAGAAATTTAACACAAAACATTATAAATGAGTTATTTTTTAATATTTCGAGTCAAAATATTGTATTCCCTCCGGTTTTTTTAACCAGACACATACAGAAAAATCATACAAATTAAAAAAAGTAATTAACATGTCCAAAATAAAGTATAAAATGACTAAATTATCCTTTGATTTTTTGAATATATGCACACCCAATAAATGTTGATTTCTTGTTAATTGGAGTAGCGTATTGGAAATGTGTATATGCATGGATAATACTACTGCATATTGACTTTTAGAATTTTTAGCATTGGAAAATACCCCCTCCGTCCCAATTTATTTGGGATATTTTGGAAGTCAAAATATTTAAAGAGACATCATTTAATATGTTGTCTGATCATTTAAAACATGACTAATTTATCTTTTTATCCTTTTTATGTGTAACACCATTTTCATTTTATATGTACGTTGGGGCAATTTAGCCAATTAAAGCAAAAACTTTGAGTCTAATTAGAGTTATGAGACTTATGCTATAAATGGAATATGTCTCAAACAAATTGAGACGGAGGGAGTAGCATTTTTTATTGGAGATGTAAATATTTTGTTTATATATTATAATTAAATAGAGGGGAAAAGATGGAAAAATAATAATAAATGATTCTTTGGTATTTTAAAATGATACATTAATAAAAACAGAATAAATTCTGAAAAGTGGCGGTTAAAGAAAAATGAGTATTGTGTTATGGGATGACTTACTATAATATTGCATTGTTTAGTTTCTCAAAAAAATATTGCATTGTTTAATGTGAAAGTAAAAACAATATACTTATGTGGGTTCTATTGGCAACCTCAGTTTTATTGTTGACACCCTTTTTTGATTTCTTTTTCTACATCCGGCACAACACATATATTCTTGTTTTTTACTTTCAGCACCACACTAGGAACGTCAGTTCCTTTTCGATATCAACGTCGGTGTCACTGACTTTCGTTTTTAAACAGCAACGTCGGGGCACTGTTGTTTCTATTGAAAACCAACTGACGTTGCGTTCATTAAAAAAAATCGTGGTGTCGAAGTAACTTTTTGTGGTGCCGAGAATAATAGGTGACGGTAGTAAAATAGGGGTGCCAATAAAACCCTTTATACTTAATATTAATTGTATGGGGATGTTAGAAAACCTCGTAATCAGGGCCAGATCTAAATATCTCAAAGGGGGTGATGTAACCCCACTTAAATCCGGAGAATTTTTTTTTGGGTCATCCTGGTGTGGAGCTTCCGTAGTGCGGATATGTAATGCATACGACGACGTGTCAAGTTTTGAGTTTTAAAAAAAAAATCTCATTCGCATACGTTATCCCATTAATTGTTTCTCACCTCATTTTCTCTCCTCAAACCTTCTCCATCTCGGCAACCACTCCGGCAACCTCATCCTTTAAACAATCACCAAGGGGAGGTTGAAGGGGAGGTTGTCGGAGATGGAGAAGGTTTGAGGAGAGAGAAGGAGGTGAGAAATAATTAATGGGATAATGTATGCGAATGAGATTTTTTTTTAAAACTTAAATCATGAAACGTTGTCGTATGCATTACATATCCGCCAAGGACGGAGGCAAGTAGAACCTTTAGGGGGGGCTAAGTCCACCCGAACAAAAAAATATTACACTAAAATATATATGTAGTCCAGTTCTATCCATAATTTGTTTTTAATCCAGCCCACCCAACGAACCGGATATAGTCCATTAGCCTACCCAAATTTTAAATCCTGGATCCGTCATTGATATCCGCACTACTGAAGCTCCACATCAGAATGACCATTTTTTTAGTATTAAAATAATGTTGTTTTGTTGTTAAAAAATATAATTTTACGGGTGAAACGACAGAAATGACTATAAAAATAAATTTTTGAATAAAAAGTATAGTTTTATAGTCTGGTAACCCCACCGAAAAGTTTTCTTTGAATCCGCCCCTACTCGAAATATATAAAAAAAAGTAAAAAAAAATCAAAATGTCCTATATTACAATATAGAAGTAGTATGTAGTAAAGATTTTGATACCAACTGACAATATTTTTTTTTCCTCAAAGAATTTTTTTTATTAGCTTAGCCGGTGGGGCAACAATAAAAATTGTCTTTACATGCTTATCAAAAGGAGTACTAAAATAAAAACTACTGGAAACTGCTAATTGACATTATTTCTGTAAAAGAAATAATATAAGTAGTAGCTTGACGCCGTGGCGTGTCTTTTGTAAATGGAAAGTTGAGGTTTTATTTACGCGTGTCAGCACCTGCACTAATACCATGGCGTAGCCTAGGTAGGGTAGGGGTTTTGGGGTACATATGTTTTTCCTAGGTAATCCAATTAGAATCTCAACTTTTTTTAAATAAAATAATAATAGTACTAGATTAAAAACATACGACTATTATTCGGATGCATGTTGTCCTTTTTCTTTCTTCTTTTTTTTTTTTTTTAAGGTTCTCGCACCTTCTTCCAATAAAACAAACGAAAAAAATTCTCGTACCGACGCAATAATACACTTAGGCCTTAGGCCATACATTAATAAATATAATAACAATAATAAAAAAACACACGTATACAGACAAAGTCAGATGCACCGATAATTCTGTTGACAGGTGTATCTCATACAGGTCCGGTCCTCAGACAAAGTCAGAGACCGATAATTCTTATATCTCAACAGGGCCAGCCCTCGGAGAGGACCGTCTTACGTCCAACGTATCGGGAGGGCGAACGATATGTTTCGTTAAAAGAGAAAAAAAAATTCGTGTAGATTCAAACCGATCCAACCTAATATAATATGTTTTTTTTTTTTTTGATAAAGACCCAATTTTTTTTTTACTCCAATCGATAAAGGTCCCAACAAAAAAAAATTACTTAATTGACCAAAAAAAAAAAATTAGAAATACAAACAATTTTTATTAATTTTTTGTTTGGAAAACTATAGAAATTAAAAAGAATTTCCCATTATTATTATATTATTATGAATTTGGTTTTTGTTTCTAAATATGCTAAAAAATACTACTTTATAAGCATGTTTTGAGACTATCAATAAATTGTATTTTGTATTTACGGGTGTTAAAAACACGATAAACATGTTTTAAAAAAAAACAAGTTCAACTAAAAGACCCAATTCAGGGACTTAGCCTTAAACCAAAAAAATATCAGGGCCGGTCTTGATCTCATACATATGTAACACTGATATTTACTGATATATATATATATATATATATATCAGACCCGTCCCTGCGCATAGGCAAACAAGGCCACGGCTTAGGGCCCTCCGCTAAATTATAAAATTTAGGGCCTATAATTTTTTTTGGTTCAACGAGCCTATTATACTAAACACGTATTATATCTACCGACACCATTTGTTTTTTCTTTCGGGCGCCCATTCGATAAATTGGGCAGTGGCTTAAAACACACGGGGACGGCCCCGATCTATATATATATATATATATATATATATATATATATATATATATATATATATATATACACACACACTTGAGACTGAATTAGTAATTTTAAATATCGGGTATAGAAAATTCATATATGCATATCCATAAGATAAATATGCTTAATGATAAACCATATTGAAAATTTAATGCTAATATTTATGCTAGAGTTGTGTAAAGAAAATCACACAATATTAGAATTTTGTAATGAATAGATATATTTTGCCAATGAGTTTTACTTCAATGGTTAAACTATTTTTTGATGAAGATATTTTGTTTCGATGAAAAAAAATTACAGATATTTTTCTTCGGTGGAGTAATACTGATTATAGTAAGAAAATGGAAGGTTAAGTTGAAATACATTCTAAATTTTCTTGAATGATAAATAAAAGAGCATGAATGGAGTGCCAATGTAACTTACAATGATAATGTTTTTAATTTTTTATGAGGTAGATACTTGCATCATAGTAGTAGAATATTCATATAATAACTTCTTCTATTATAATTAAATAAAAACAATAATAAAAATTGCAAAAAACTCCCCACCCTTTTCTGTGTGCCACGACAGCTGCTTGTAGTTTGTTCTTGCTCACATCAGAGGAACACATCAGAACCAAAGCTCAGAGCAAAGAAAATTTGGAGTCTTGTACATTAGAAAGCTAAAATCTTTATGGGATTTTGAAGCTCTTCAAAGCAGTCCCTTTTTTGAGGTAAAAAGACTGTGGAAAACCCAGTTGAATATTGGTCTTACTCTTACTCTTGGCTTTTCTTTTTGTACACTTTTTATTTGTTCTTGTTGCATGCTTGAAAGTTTCACTGATTTGGTTACTTGACTCTTTTTCTATTCAAGCATTTATGAGATCTTAAATTCATGGATATGGGTATTTTGTCTGCTAGGATTTGCATTTCTTGCATGTCTGCAGAAGGAAATTTTGGCTATTCTTTTTAGTATTTTCTCTTTGGGTTTTGTTTCTGAAGTCAATGAGTTTGTTTCCTGAACAACTGGGTTGAAAATATCATTATTATTTAAAAACTGTCATGTTGCAGACTTGCAGTTTAGACTCTCTATTGAAATTTCAGCTGTGGTCATATCTTTCATTTTACCAGATTTTTATTGTTTGAATAATATCCTTTAATTTGTAAGGGTAATGAAGTGATTTGGTTAGGGATTTGCTTATCCTTACGATATTTCTTATATAATCCGAATTATCTCAAGAAGTTGGATAGTACTTCAGCTTGAAGTTTGCATGTCCAGCTTTAGGAAAAATGCTATTGTTTGAGGAATCAGATCAGTGTTTGAACTTTGAATCGATTTTTTTTGCACCTAATAGAATCCCTTATAGATAGAAGGAAGGAACTTATGAAATTATTTTCAATGAGTGGACCGGTGTCAATCGGCTTGTCTATGACTCTATATCCTAGAGTTGAAAATCGACTTTCCGGTGGTCAATTGTGATGATTGACCCGTGAACTTCGATTCTCAGATCTATAATCGACTTTCCGGTGGTTGATTGTATTTGGTGTGGCGTCATGCTATAAACAGTGTGGTCTCACTAAAGACACTCTTTTTCTAAATGCTTTGGTTCATGGTTGTTGTTGACCCTTGGGATATATCTCATCGGGGTTACCGGATTTAACCTAAAACAAGTGCAAGGACACACATAGACATGTCGTGTAATGGTGGTGCAAGACATAGTGACACATAGGCATGCACATAAAGGTGTACACCATGTGCAAACAATCAATTTCAAGACCATATATTAATGACCAGAGTCGCCACTATATATATCTTTTGGTTGTTAATGCAAAGGTTTATGTTCTGCAATAGAATTTTGCTGTGTTACTCTGTATGAAGTTATTTGTTTTTTTTTCAAGAAGTGGCATAAAAACAATTACTTTCTGCATAAAGGTAATGTTTTTTCTCAAAAAGCAATTGAAACTCGACTTCTACGTGGTTTGATAGTAAGTTTTCACACTTAGCCAGTCATCTTGGTCCGAATGTTAGTAATATCTTAGTGGAAAGCTAATGGGGTTGGATTTCATTTTTCAATGAGTTCTGTGGAGTAGAAATATCAGTAATGCCACTAATTGCATGTTTGAATATGAATCATCGGTAAGTTTCTTGATTTCTGTAGTGCTATTGTTTTGAGTACAGATCTCGTCGTCAGAGTAGGAAAGGATGCAGCCAAAGCCCAAGAGTCCTGATAACGAAGATGCAACAAATCCTTCACATTCTTCTGCACATGCTGAAACTTGGTGGAGCGGTATGGGCTATAATTCTGTATCAACCGCTATGAGGAGGGGAAGCACTTCAGAGTCGACGTCTCAAGAACAGTCCACAGATGGTCAATCACATTCTGACAGTAAAGTGAATGACGAAGAAGATGATGACGCAGCTAAACTATGTCAGACTACTGTCGTTAACCAGCAGCTTGGTGCGTATTCATGTATTCCTTTAACATATAGTTATTCATTTGTTGTCTTTCTTTCATTGTCTTTCTTTCATTCACAAAAGAATAATGATTAGATTCATGAGGTCAGTTTTCAAGAATCTAACATTTTCTCTGGTTTCTGTAGTCGATTTCTGTTCATGATGCATGTTATAATGCATAGTGTTTTGAGGTTATGTCCATAAAACAGTCCATTGTTTTAGGGGTTGTTGTAGGAGCGTATGCATGCTTGATCTAAGCGGCTTGTGGTATTGACTTTATACATTCATTGCTAAGATCTTTTTTATCAATATTAGATGGAGATTACGTGCAACACGGTACTAGTTTTTCATGTTTTCCATCAAGTATGCTGCCAAGAGGTGATGTGAGCATTCCTCAGCCCATGCAGTTCGAAGTTGTTGGACATTCAATCGTAAGTATCTATCAAAACATGCATTTAAAAGCATCACATTATTGAGAAACGTAAACTCATTCGCTTCATGGTTCTTTTACAGGCTTGTAATTCCAACCCTTATCCTGATCCTTATTTTGGAGGAATAGTGCCGCAATTTGGACAGCCTTTGGTGAGTGAGATTCGTTGTATGTATTTGACACATGCGTGCACGTGTATTTCCTGATTGTTTCCCTTTCTTTCTTTCCCCTGTAACGTTGGAATACTTTATGTGGGAAACTCGTGTTGAACAGATACATCCTCAACTGCTGCATACAAGGATGCCTTTGCATCTTAATGTGGCACAGGAGCCTGTTTATGTGAATGCAAAGCAATATCAAGGGATTCTACGGCGGAGGGAGTCTCGTGCTAAAGCTGAACTTGAAAAGAAGCTCATAAAAGTTCGCAAGGTTTGGTTTTCTTACCACAACAACTGGTTTTCAAGCAATTTCATTGATTATTTCCGGTTTTACTATGCGTTGAGTTGCAAGAAACGGGGATTTCAGTGGGTTGGATAAGCTTCTAATACTTTGGGTGCTTGGATTTTTTTGCAGCCATATCTGCATGAATCCAGACACCAGCATGCACTTAGAAGGGCAAGGAGTTCAGGGGGGCGTTTTGCAAAGAAGTCCAATATTGAAGCTTCAAATAACTCGGGTTCGGGTTCGGGTTCTGGGAGCATGTCTACAGGTCTTGATTCTGCTGGAATCTCAAATAGCAGTGGTAGTTTTGGGAGACAAAGTAGCTTTCAAGATGGCACGAATGGCAGAGAAGAAACCTCGGGATTTCGCAGATTGACTAAAAGCTCCCCAGGCAGTACCTGGGGACATATATCCTTATAACTGAAAACCAAAAACAGGGTTATTGTGCAAAGATGAACACCAAGTGGTATGCTCTGATTTAGACAAACTATAGCATATTCTTGTGTAAAGAGTCTCTGTTGTGTTGCACCGAAATGTCACACGAGTGTTGTTTGTACACGTGTCATCCATGCAATGGTGTGGTGTAATAGAGACTCTTTATACAAGTTTTTGCCATGTGTCAACATAGTGTGGGGCCTGCGTGACGTGGACCCACAACGACAACACATGAAGCATCCCTTTTCAGGATGATTAAACTAAATCATCGTTCTACTTGGTATAACAATCGATGCACAATGACTCTTCCCTCATATATATATATATATATAACCTGCTTGTTCAAGGGGTTATCTTTTTCAACCGGGTTTTTTTTTTAAACCGTCGGTAGGCTGGCAATTCATTCTTGGCTTTTGGATCGTATGCTTGGTACGGGTTAGGACCCGTATAAGTTGTAGACAAAGAAAACTCTTTTTCAAATGTTTTGTACAAAGGACGTGTGTAGACGATGTCACTAGAAATCGAGTGCTTTGCTCCTTGTTGTTATTAGTAGTATGGACGTGTGTGTGTGTGTGATCTTAGAACAATGTAAAATCTCCTAGGTAGCCATGTAATATGAGGTGTGTTGTATTTCATTGTCTTCCTAGCATTTATCAATGATTGATGTGGTTTGGTTTATATTTCTTACCACTTTCTTAAAATCTAGGAATCAAAGGATACTTGTTTTTTTTTTTTTTCAAAACTTTTAGAAAGTATCAATACTTATGTAATAAAAGACGGCAGCCTTCTATAACACTTCATAAAGCCGAGAGGTTTCCTCCCTCATTTGTTAGCTTTTGGTAGACGGTAAGTGAGTTGCCTTGAAAGATGGGATTGGGAATCCCCACGTGATCGCAAATAATATAGCGTGGTAGATGGCTAAAGCTTCTCCAAACACTATATCAAATTTCCTTATAATCTTCATAGAGTAGCTTTGTAGGATCTCCCCCCGGGAGTTTCTGGCTAAGCCCCCAATGGTGATACTTTGCTACATTATGCATGCCATCTAGGGTCTGGTCCCCCAACTACTCTCTCAACAAGTCTAAGGAGATACTATTGGGGAATTAATTACTACTGACGATGCTGGATTTTGTCATGTATAATTTCGGGTCAATTTAATCTGGGGATGATTGTATCAAGGATGATTTCAGACTGAGCCTGAGAGTCTCTCTCAGGTTGCCTACGTATCCTGTTATGTCCCAGGAATCAAGTCACACGTAGTTCCTGGAAGTGTATATTTATAGAGAGTTTATTAACATAACCCTAAACCATGTTGGTTTGGGTAAAATACAGTATTAGCCCTTTGGGCTTTTACCAGCTTATATGGACTTTACCCACTTATGCAAGTAACCACATGGATAATGGGCCTGCGTGTTTAGAGTGGACTTTGTCCGCACCCCGAGCTTTCCGACTTGCGGTATCGAGCTTTCCGACTTGCGGTTCTCTGAGTCGGTGGTCGATATCTCAACCCGTAATTCGACCCTTGGGCTATCACTTATTCTTGTTCAGGCGGACCATCTTGTGACGCCACGTGGAGGTGCGAGATTCGGTATTGTCATAAGCCCCCCAGATCTATCTGAGCTCTTGAGGTCAGGTCTGATCTGTCAAAGGTGTATCTCGGCCACTGTCATCCAATGCTCTGAACTTAAATCTGCCCTGCGGACTTACTTCCCGTGGAGTCCGACATACGGACTTTCCATGTCTGCTTTGCAGACTTTTTTGCCTTAGTATTATCTGTCCCTTGGACTTATAATGTGTGGCTAAGTTGACATCGACTTCGATGCCGTAGCTGTCGAAGGAATGATGAGATGTCTAACTTGGGACTGTCTCGGTTGAATTTGACTTCGATGCCGTAGCTGTCGAAGGAATGTATGAGATGTCCGCGCGATTGGGACCGACTCGTCGAGGTCGACTTCTCTGAAGAATCTGATTTGCCCTGATTTTGGAGTACGGCATGCGGATCTCGAATGTCAGTCTAACAGTCTTGAGAATTTTCCTTAGCGCCAAAGATGATGCTTCTTCTTAGGCTTTGCCCTTTTTAACCAAACATTGTCGTTGGCTTCCATCTGTATAAACAATTTAGCCGGTCATTTGGACTTGGCTTATTTTTTCCTTGAAAATTTGTTACATTTTTCCTTCTTTTCTTTGGTCTTTAATATAGACTATCCTTATTTATTGCGGCCTTTGGCCTTATTCGCACATCAGCTTCTCTCATGTCGATGCATATATGTCGATATCTTCATGCCCAAGATCAAGAGAACCGTAGGATGTTTCCTTATTTTGCTTGTATCTTCGTTTCGTCGAGATTGATAACTTGTCATTTATTGATCAAACTAACCTTGTCTTTTCGTTTTGCAGTGGGGAAGTTCTCAATGATCAGCGACCCCACCCACCTTCCGCTGTCGAAGAGCAGAGTTGGTGAAGCTTCTTCCGAGACAGATTTTGACATGAACTGGGTTGCGGATGATTGTGCGACCTTGGAAGACAAGGCTCCATCTCACGCGCTTCGGAAGTCGTCCCGCCTCGTAAGTCGACTGTTTTCCTTTTCCTTAAGTGATTATTTCTCTCGAGGCATGTGTCTTGTCTTTATAATTTGACGCCTTTCCTTTCTTTCGACAGAATAACCTTCTTAGCAGAGAGGCTGCCCGACGATTGGCTAACCCAGTCGATTCAGAAGAGGATCTGCGGAGGGAAATCCGCAAGCTGATTGAGGAAAACGTTAAGAAAAGCGCTGCCATAGCCGGTATAGAGTCTCAATTTGAGACTCTTAAGCGCGAGGCGACTGTCGAGGTCAAGAAGCTGCAGGACGCGCTGACAGCTACCGCCGACGACTTGACCCGAGCACAAAACGAGCGGCACGACCAGGGTAAAAAGGTTAGTTGACCTGGCCGTGGACTTCGAGAAGGTGCAGCAGGCGCACAAGGCTTCTCTGGCCGACGTGGCAATGGTTCGACAGGAGAGAGATGCCCTGAGAATCGATCTGGAGAAAGAGAGAGATGCCCTGAGAGCCGAGCTGTATCAGGTTCCTGCGCAGATCGAGACGGCCAAAACAGCTACGGTCCTAGAGTATCGGAAGTCGAATGACCTGGACGCAGATCTGAATCAAGGATGATTTTAGACTGAGCCTGAGAGTCTCTCTCAGGTTGCCTACGTATCCTGTTATGTTCCAGGAATCAAGTCACACGTAGTTCCTGAAAGTGTATTTTTATAGGGAGTTTATTACCATAACCCTAAACCATGTTGGTTTGGGTAAAATACAGTATTAGCCCTTTGGGCTTTTACCAGCTTATATGGACTTTACCCACTTATGCAAGTAACCACATGGATAATGGGCCTGCGTGTTTAGAGTGGACTTTGTCCGCACCCCGAGCTTTCCGACTTGCGGTATCGAGCTTTCCGACTTACGGTTCTCTGATCATGTCGGTGGTCAATGTCTCAACCCGTAATTCGACCCTTGGGCTATCACTTATTCTTGTTCAGGAGGACCATCTTGTGACGCTACGTGGAGGTGCGAGATTCGGTATCGTCAACTACTATATTTTTTTTTATTGGGTATTGTGATGCTTCATTAAAGAGGTCTGTCTTCCTCCTTCAAGAAAAAGGAAAAAAAAAAGTTGGCCCGTCACCACTAACTGAGTATAAAAAGTTGGTTCTGGAAGCGCATTTACTCTACATCAAGGGCGGACTTATAGAGGGGCAAGGGGGCTCGTGCCCCTCTTAAATTTTCTAAGAAATTACTAAAACAACCTAGATTTTTTATAATGTGTCGCAACTAATGTAATATATATTATTCGTTCCAACAGACTAAGAATTCTGTATTCGATCTAGTGGTCTAGTGTCGAATTTCCTTATGAAAGGAGGGGTTGAGTTCGATCCCCCTTGCCCTTGCCTGCAAAATTATTCTTTTTTATGATTGCATCCAGGAAGTTCATGAGTGCAATACCCGTTCTAAAACATCCATTCAACTCTGTCAAAAGCTTTCATCGTGTCCAATTTGATTGCAATATGGGACGAGCAACCAGACAAGCTTTTGCGTTATCACATTGTCCGTTATAAACCTGCCTTGCACAAAACAAAACAAAACAAAACAAAACAAAACAAAAGCTGATTGCGTAGTGGGGTGGGGATAACACATCCTTCACGTTTTGCATTAACGTGAGTATCGAAAAAGTTTTTGTGATTAGTTTATAAACTTGAATTGCATAGGCTCATTGGCCTCAACTGTTTGATGAAAATGAGATTTTTCAGCTTTGGGAGGAGGGCAATACAAGTTTTATTCATATCACAAGAAATTGGCAGGTTTTATATTCCTATATGTATATATATACAGAGAGAGAGGAGGGTGGGGCAGCCTGATAACAAGAGGTCAATACACGTACCTACCAAATACAGAGGCAGGGTAGATAGGTTGGAATGCAAATAGCAAAATTATATTAGTATACACTAAAAAGTTGATCCTCCAATCCAAATATTCAGGTAGGGCTATAAGTTTTATTTCTCACACTTCATTACAAGGTTCAAACCGGTCGGATAAGTTATAACTTAAATCGAATGCCAAAAAAGGAAAGATTTTGTAAGCCAAAAAAAGCTCTTTTATAGTATTGCTTACAAATCTCCATCATCATGCAGTTGGTGTTCATTATCAATCTCTTCATTGCTGCTGCTTTCAGTTACCTCTTCTTCTTCTTCAACCTCATCCCCAGAATTAACCTCCTCGTTTTCGTCGCCTGCTTTACTACCACCACCACCACCACCACCACCACCTTCAGTAAAGTTGCTAGGGTCGGTTTCATTAACACCTGTCTGTTTATCCATCATTCCTGACAACGCCAGGCTCGGAGACCATTCCAGAACGTCGTCAATTATGTTGGAAACCCGCCTTTGATACCTGCCAACAAAGAATGTTTGTACATTCATTAACCCCCAACTGCAGTTACATGCTTGATGATGTTATAATAAAAGCTACAATATTACATGTCTAATTACAATCTAAATATTTTTTGTAGGAAAATTGGAGCAGAAAAGACTAACCTGGCCCTGGCTGCCTCATCAGGAGCATGATGCTTCAATACCATTATAGACAAAATGGATGCAACCAAGTAGAACAGCCTAGCTGTCCACTTAGGTCCCTCTTCTTCATCTTTCTTTGGCCATAACTGAAACAATTCCTTAAGTGTTGCTTCCTCTGCAAGTATATTCGGGAAAAACCATACACGTTTTCCAAGAAGGATCCAAAGAGTGCCAAAAATTAAGCCCCTCACTGCCAAAAAAAAAAAACAATTAAAAGAAGAAAAAAAAATTAGTACTTTGGGCTGGTGACGTAATATGGATTCGCGCAACAGATACACAACAACAAAAGAAGGGAATGAAAATCAAAGCAAATGCATTTCTCAGATGATGAAGATTTCCCGACACCACTTTCTGAAACGATAGATATAAACCTTCCATTTGTGTGTCTGTTTTTTAGGGGTGACCAAGTAAATGATGACATGGATGTACACCAGCCATTAGATCAGACATTTATGACTCTAGAAACTAAATCATTAACAATATAAAGACATCAGCACTCACAAGCTTTCACACGTTGTGAAAAGGCACAATGCTCCTTCTCCAATAATTTTAACTAACAAACAATATGAAGTTAACCGATTCCTGGATGTAGAGCCTAGCAAATATGTCGCTCATTTAGCACCAAGTCACTTTCTCTTGCTGCTGTTAGAAAATAGCAACATCACCCGCCCCACATTGCTTCTCACTTATGCAACCTTGAGTCGATTTTGACTATTATGATAATTCATCAAATTACATATATCTTCACTGTTGGTCAGACTATATTTCTTAAACAATATTCTATGGCTTCTAAGCATAAAGAAAATATAAACACCTGCTGAGAACAAGTCAGTGCTTTGAAACACACTTGATTGTCACACTTAATCATAACTTCTGATTAAAACAATCACACAAATAAATCCTCAAATTGAGATGACTGTAGTAAAAGCTAGAATTGCAAAGCAGAAAGAAACTTGAAAAAGCGGTTTAGCAAAGCAAGCCAAAGTACACATACCGAGGAGCACGCAAAGGATGATAAGGAGGAGAGTAGCACAAGTGTAAAGAATCAGTAACTTGCACCGATGGGGATACACAGGAAACAAACAGATTGCCAGTGTCAGCAGAGGCCATGAAAAAGAAAGAAGGGTTTGCCACAAGGGATGTCGTTTTACAAATGCCCACGCAAAGAAGGCATCATTATCACTGAAAATCTGATCCTGCAAAACATGAGTCAATAAATTGACAAAACATAATTGTAGGTGAAATCATGAGGCACGGGACTAAGAACAAACATAACTCATTTCAGCTACAGTAATGGAACAAATGCAAATATAGGAGCTCAATCTACAACAAGAATAACCAAATATACAAAGGTAGCAACAGATAAATGACTGTCATTGAGCTGAGAGACTGGACTAGCTCAGTTGGTCAATTTAGTCCAGTCATTATTTAAAGAAAAGTCAAGGGAGTTTGGCATCTTGATCGAGAAAAGGGGCAACTTAAAATTTTGATATTATCAGTCATGTCTTACACTGATGTTTGCTCCTAAGCACATCTCTCTACTGTAATGTTAGTTCATTAAACATTTTCTCTAGCGTCTTAAATCACACTTCAAAACAACAAAAATCCCTTCATAAATGCATGCAAAGAACCAACAGTTTGACATATCTAGAATCAACACATGGCCACATTGCCTATGACTGCAGTTTCAAAGATCAAGAAGACATGAAGCAATTATACAGTGCCAAGCATCGAAATAACAAAACATTGGTGAAAATTCTATGACAACTACAATGTTTCTAGTAAACAAGTATACAATTAATGAGAAGATAAGGCTAACAAAGTGACAAACGGAATCCGAAAGCAAAAGCGATCTGCCATTTCCATAAGAATGGACTCTGGCAGGATCTTTTGAATTCAGAAAAAGTTCATTGGTCAGTAAATGATGCTTATGACAATCATTGTTAAAAATAATGTCCTACAAAAAGTGATTATACAACACCAAATCCTGGAATTACATTCCATTTAGTGCTTCACATATCATTTGGGATGCCTGTTTAACCGTCAATGCGATAAGCATGAATAACCATTGTCAGTCGTGTTTGTCATCATATAAATAAATAACTTACAGGATATATTTCCAAATGTGCAGGCCAAGTAGACAACTTCTTCTTGCCAGGTCGAACAATTTTAACTACTCGATCACATCGGACGAGAAGATTCTTTCTGAGCAGTGTGTTGGCAATATCTTCAACTTCTAAGTTCCTGTCTAAATCCAGTATATCTTTCAGCTCTGGATGATTTCTCAAAAAGCTAACAAAATCTTTTCCCCTAAAATATTCGACGCGTGTCTCTTGCAAGACAGCCCACCTAGATTCAAGATCCTTATGATCTCTAACTTTCTCCGCAAATAGTTGAAACGGATCCTTTTTTGCAGCCTGTTTCTGTTATAAGAAGAAAATAGTGTACAAAATGTATAATACAGGTGATCCAAAAAGAAATAACAATAATTATAAAAATATTAGCAGTACAATCCTGGAAGAAGATGAACACGCACACACGCCCCTTCTTTTCACTCGTCTACATTTTGTGCCAGGTAAGCGCAAATATACAAACCAGAAGCAATATTTACAATCATCTAACACATATGGTCCGTTATCTAGCTGGCATGCATTACAAATCCGCAATCACATATATGCATCATGCTATCGTTAAGTGGCTCAGACAATTCACACAATATGCGTTAGAAGATTGCTAACTAAGAAAGGTATCCATCTCAAAATGAAAAGGGCTATCTGATCAAAGATATATCCAAAGGAAACCATTTAAACAACCAAAAAAATATAAAATTTAGAAGAAACCACAGTAAATAAGCTAATGTGTGGAAATCATGTAGAGAAATTAAAATACACAATAAAAGGAAATCCCACACACAGCGAAAATATAATCAAAGAAGGTTTCCTCTAAAAATGTGTACAGGACATTTGGAACTTATTAAGCCATACTTTAATCTCAAACAACTCCTTTACATCATCTTAGGGGACAGAGTACGCCGGGAAACTTTATGCGACGTCTTGTGAACCCGTGAAAGAATGAACTGCAGATGGATTTTTCATTGGGTCCCCAAATAATGGTTAGCCTTATCTATTCCACAGGAAACTTTTTTATTAACAAATAATATAGTGACAGTTACGCTAACCAACTGAACATCAGGCCGAAGTGGTTATATTTCAGGACTCGGTCAGAGGCAAAACAGGGGAAGGAGCACAAGAAAAAAGTAACCAGAAAACTAAGCACAATGACTCGCTTCATTTGAAACATTGGCGTTGCAAGTTGCAACGTTAGGAGGTTAAAGGATCTCCGGTTTCAGGATGCATGCTTAGCACGGACACTTGAGAAGATCTAATGACAGCAGGATCTTCATCATAACTTTTAATCAAGACCAGATGATTTTTGCTTGAGATAACTAGCCTTGTTGAAGCAAGCTCTCCTCTTGTCAATGTAACGTTTAGATAACCATTTTATTGGATCGGGGGTGGGGGGCCTTTACGGTTTGGGTTTAACCGTTTTTTTAGATAATCATTTTATTCTAGGAATGTCCTTCTAGAATCCTAAACCTTGAATAAATTTATCTAGCTTACGAAAAGAAGATAATTCTCCATTTTCTAGCTTACAAAAAGAAGATATTTCTCCACCTAGAGGGAAGGGAATAAGAGTTTGTGTAGTTGCAAAAAAAGATGATACTGCACAAAACCACATGATCATCTATCCTCATCCAAACTACAAAAAATCTGATTAAATGTTCTAGCTAATACATTGTGGATTCTCATGTCCTTAGAAATATAAAAAGATTAAATTTTGATTTATACCCAAAAAGTAATTAGCTGGTGGTGGCCGTCAAAAAACGATGCAAGTAGGGAACTAGAGTTAATGGAATTCCAAAGCTCCCAATACATCTCAATCAGCAACATATCACTGGAAGAACTACCTACGTATAACAAATGAATAACAAATTTGCCGATCAAAAAAATTAACAACAATCTATCAGCTTTTATCCTCCTCCTTTCAATCCCTTGATGAATTCACACCATTCTCATAAAAATGCAGCTCCAAGAAAACGACAAAAACTAGCAAAGATCAATTCAAGAAGGAAAAAAAAAAAAGCAAAACAAAGCAAGTCAGGTGAGGAGCTGATGAACTAACCCTAGGAGGGGTATCGCTGCTAGAGGCATGACGGTTGCCCTTCTTCTTGTCCGTTGCTCCGCTCCCTCCGCCACCGGTCTTTTTCATCTTTCTCGCAGCCGGTCTGTATGTAAGAATGAGTGTATGTATCTCAACAACACCTTTTTCGTTTTCGTCCTTTTGACGGTGAGTACATTTAGCCGGCCATTTCACATTTGTGTTTTCTTTCCATTTGGAAACCGGGTCCCGCCCGTTATGATTCTAAAGGGTCTTTTTAAAATGAATTTTAATTGAAATATTTTTTGGATTATATCGAATTTGTGTTATAAATAAAATAGATGTAATGTGTTAGGATGAGAAACTAAATTTATTTGTTTTCTTGGCGAGGTGAATAAATGAAAGAACATTCTTTGTCAAACATTTTGACGATTCTGGATATCATCTGATTAACAATTCGGGTTAAAATTACTTCAGTGATAATTGGACAAGACTAAAACTCTATAAAAAAAAGTATGAAACGGGGGTGATTTGAGTATTTTTAGACTGAATCTGATATGTTGAATCACAAGTTGTCTATGTATCATGTGTATGAATCAGGAATCAAGTCTTTTCGTAATTCTTTAAATCGTTTATATAGAAGATGTTTTGCCCTGGGCATACTTGTGACGCGTCCATGGTGGACTATATTTCGTATCCTTTAAGGATTTCCTTATGTCCACCCCTATAATTTAGGGGATAATCTCGGTATTTTGAATAATATGATCAGAGTCTTAATGACTGATGATTATTTCCATATTTATCGTTTATTATAAACGTGTGTAGATAACCGATATGGCAAGCTCTGGGCGACATGCATCGAGGCCCCCAGACCGTCTCGGCCTAATATGCGTTTACTCGACCTATGTTATGAACGAGCCGACATGCGGTGGGCTGTTCGGAAGGACGGGTCAGACCTCCCACCTGAGGCTCAGGTCTGCCATCAAGTTCGACAGAAGGCACCTAGCCTTTATTGATATTATTTATCTATCTTCATTTATCACTTAGTCATTTCGTGAATAGCACGTGGCAAGGGTTAATTCGATCTTCATCACACTTATTTTTAGATGTTTAAAAATTACCTAATAATTTATAGTATATGACATATTGATCATGAAGACTCATCATGATCAAGTGCAAGAACTAGGTTGTTTTCCGTCATAACTCATTTGTTATGCATATAATATTACGTTAATATATCATCATCATCGATTATAGAAGAGATCATGCTCAAGAATGTAGCAAGGGGAAATGTAGACTTGCTTAAGAATGAATCGACACTTGAACCGAACCGATGACAAAGTACATAAAGTCAAGTGACACCTAAAATTAACAAATATAATATGAGTGAAACGGTTACTTTTTGTTTCTATAATTCTGATGCATTCCACATGGCAGCTGCCTATATCCATCTATATTAATAAGAAGACATTACATTTGTTCTTAGTGACACATGTTTTTTTTTTCATTGGTCTTTTTTTTTTCATACCGTTCATGGCCTAGTCCAAAATGTTTTTTTATTTTACTGTTTATGGCTCAGTCCAGAATTTTTTTTTTTTTTTTTTTGAGAAGAAGGATTTGAGTTAAATTGTTTCATTTTGAAGGACTCAATTGTATCACATTTTAATGAGCGAATATATGTAGCAAAGGTATAACTATTTTCAAAATATAATGCCACGACTTGTTGCCGACACGATCTTTGTATCATACAAAAAAACTGTGTTGACGTTTACATGAAATCTTATAAATTTCTTAAAATTAATTCATTTCATAAAAAAAAAACATATTGTTTGTACACGGCGATATGACTATTTTCAAAATATAAGGCCACGACATGTTGCCTACACGATCTTTATATCATGCTTAAAAATATTTGGTTTGAAGATTACATGAAATATTAAAATTCATGAAATGAATTTTTTTTTGTAAAAAAACATATAGTTTATATTAAATATTAAATATCCTGAAAAAAAATTATTTCGGCCACAAATATTGTTAAACTGACTATAGTGTATTGTTGATTTAATTTCTATGGAAATTCGAATTATGTATTTTACTATGGCCGTTAAAATTAGCCTAGATCTGAGAATACAAAAAAGGGTTCAGTAGTGTCGAAAGGTGTCGATTTTGTGTCGTGGAGTATTGACAGTGTGTTAGATTTTGATTAATTTTTAATTAATATTCATTTCATCAACCGACACTTGTTGGATATGGTGTTGGGGTGTATCGGATCGTGTCGTGTCGTGTTTTTGGTAGAACACGTGTTGTTGCAGATAATGTCGAAGATAGCTTCATTTTTTCGGTTAAAATATATTTAAGTTGAAATTGAAAAAAAAAATTAGTAGTGTCGAAAAGTATCCATACGATGTCGGGATGTGTCGAAGATGGGTCGGATATTCATTTCATCAGCCGACACGTGCCGGACATGCCATCGTAATGTATCAGAGTTAATTAAATACAAACCGGGACAACGCTCGTGCGGAGCACGATTGTTTATTTCCCTAGTATATATAATAGGATGAGCTGAGTCAAGTATCGTAGTGCATTTTCACCATGCAGTATATATGATGTGTGTAACAAATTCCTTTGCTCGTTGACTTGTGCTAGCTGGATTAGTTGAGGGATGCATTCGAAACATATTCTTGATAGTATTCTTTATGGTATCCGTAGTTGTTGTTTGTTTGATTCGATGTTTCTACGGTTTACTTTTGAAACATACTTGGTAGTATTCTCTATGGTATCGGTGGATGTTGTTTGTTTCATTCAATGTTTCTGTTAATTACTAAGTTGTAACGCCCCTAAACTCCAGGCCTGTTAGCGCTAAATGAGTCATAAATTGTCCGGTCAACTGTTTAGAGCGTCGTCCTCGCTTGGTCTAAAAAGGCTAACCCGAGTTGACAAGACATTTATGTCTCACACTTATATGAGGGTGAGTAGGACATTACTTTACCGATGTGGGATTTTACATTCTCCCCCTTTAAAAGGGTCTGGCGTCCTCGCCAGGAAGACCAAGACTTGTCCCAGTTCGTCCATACCATAAGTATCTAAAGGTGCCCCCCACCGCCTCTCACAGTGTGACACTTAGTTCCATATGATAGTCGGCTCTGAATACCATTCTGTAACGTCCCGAGACCCCGGGCCGGTAGCGCTAAATGAGTCATAAATGGTCCGGTCAACTGCTTAGAGCGTCGTCATCGCTTGGTCTAAAAGGGCTAACCCGAGTTGACAAGATCTTTATGTCTCACACTTATATGAGGGTGAGCAAGACATTACTTTACCGATTTGAGATTTTACATAAGTACATTTGTAGCTACCTTGTTATTTTGTATATTTTTTCCTCCATTAGAAGATTGACATGTTGATGAAGCGTGAAGTTTGAACATGATGAAAAAGTTTTGCTCCCTTCTTATTTCTAATGTTGAAACGATGTAAATCACTCAATTTCAATGTTGCTTTGTTTTTGTCGGGATGGTGCAAGACTACCTTGGTTTTATGTCGTTTTGTTTTCTTGAGCTTATCATTTCGATTTCTGCTTTATACTGCTTTTTTTTGGATAAGGATTTGGTATTCGAAAATAAACGTCACAAAAACCAAGATTTTTTTTTTATGAAATTTACTCAATTTGCTGATCTATATATTTATGTTGATATCCACTTGAATTTCACCATGACGGTGAATTTTTACACCTATATTAACATGCATATTTGCATTCACACAGGTAAATAATGACATGCATGTCCAGGGATATTAGCAGGTGGGCGGCTTTACCCTTAATCTGGGTTGCTGTCGACCCCCTAAAATAAAATATATATATATATATAACAACAGTAGATAATTTTCTTTATAAACATATATTTATGTGTAATTGACTTCCTTATTTTCATGCATTGACCATTTATTTTTTATCTATTAATTTATAATTACATGTATAGAATTAAATATGCAAATATATGTGTGATATGAAAAAAAATTGATAAATTTTTGACATCATGTCAAAATTTCTGTAGCCGCCCCTGATTACCAGAGCTGTTCTCGTTGAATTTAACCCTCATGTGACAGGATTCGGTCTTCTAGATTTGCACACTATCTAATTAAAGGATCCGGTCTTCTAGATCTGCACACTTTCTGAGCCGTTTAGAGAACCCCTTTGAAACCCTCTATAATCTCTCTAATGATGGGAGACAAAAGAGTCAAGAATAGTGTGTGATTTAAGAACCATGACCTCTTTATATAGGTAATTATATTTTAGGTATTTTCATTATACCCATCAACGAAATAGAAATTACTCAATAATCTCTATACATAAAATGCTCGTATTTTAAATGATACATTATAGCTCAATAATCGTAAACCGTATTAGATTACTTTTACATCGGTTAATATTTATTGACAATCCATAATAAACAAGCCCATGTTAGATTAATGATCCAACAGTTCTATCTGTTGTCCCTCATCTATTGATGTACCATATCATTTTAAAAAGTATCGACCATATAAAAGTCTATAGCTAACAAACGACTTTCCGTAGTGTTGATGAACCAGGATCGACAGACATTAGGAATAGGAATGTTGAATGTTAGCTATAAATTCGAATGTTGAATGTTAGCTATAAATTCAACTTTTAAATGACCGATTCTATTGTGGTGCACATGTAATATGATAACCGGTAGAGTCGCGTGATCCAAATAAATGTGCGGGGCATATTCGCATTCACACGGGATATGAATGTAATCTAAAATACGTGTAAATGTAAAACAAATAAAACAGCATCCAAATACTAGTATAAATTAGAATTTCAAATGCATGCAACGACCATTTTTACCGTTGATTATAATGAACCTAAATTGATCATGATGTAAATCTAATATGATTAACGCTCTAGATGGTCGTCGTGTCAGTAATATTACTATAAAAATAAAAAAAAAAAACCCTTAAAACCGCCTGATATATCTTGGTGGTTTAAAATTCAAGGGATGAGTTTGAGGGGGTAGCATTGTCGTCCTCTTTCCACATCTTGATGGTCTTGTCTGCACCGCAACTAATCAATCTTGATCCCGTAATATCATAAGCCATGGCATATACTACGGCCTCACTCCCCAATGATCCGGGCTGAACAATATTTTGAGCTTGTTGAAAGTTATACCCACTCTTCCAATCCCAGAACCACAAGCTTCCATCATCACCTGCTGTAGTCAATACACCTTCTTCATTAACAGTCATAGCATTGATGATTGTATTCTGTTGGGAGATCATGTTGTGTAGAAATTCTCCTGTAGGAAGATTGAACTTTTTAATATTATCATACGACGCAGAGGCGAATCGATTCTGTTTGGGATGAAGAGCCATAGCTCGAATCGATTTCTTGTGGTGGGTAAGAGTAGTAATTGTTCTTCCCATTCTAAGGTCCCAAAGCTTAATTGTGTTGTCATGAGATCCGGTTACAACCTGTGGATCCGTATGTCGACTAAAAACAGAGCAAACGGTGTGGTTATGTCCACTGAGTGCATGAATTTGCATCTTACTACGTATATCCCATACCCTACAGACCGGAGTCACGGCCGCCGGTGAAAATAAGGTCAATAGTTGGATGAAGTGACAAGCAATAAACGCCACTAATTAAGATGGCCATTGACGATACCGGGTTACGCACCTCGAGATACAGTCATCGGGTAGGTCCTACAATGTGTACACGTGTTAAGGAATGCAAGCCGATTAAGGCCAGCAAGTCGAACGATCGACATGGCAGCCATGGCAAGCACGTCGACCTCGAGGCCAAGGCAAGGCCGGAGACTCGAGGTTACGACGATCGACTTACGAGCAGTGCAGGACGATAGTTCCAGACTCGATCACCCTAAGTCGGGCAGATCTCCAAGTCGGGAACAGAGTCCACACCAGCTACGTTAGCCCATCTATCCACATGATAACTTGGGCGAGGGGTAAGGCCCAATTAAGGGTAAATACGACAATAGCTAATAGCCGACTCATATTAGGGTTAGGTCAGGCATTGTCTCTATAAATACTAGGTTCCAGGAACTACGTAAGGCTTGATTCCTGGAATAATAACAGGATACGTAGGCACTCTAAGAATTCCACTTAGACTCAGCCATAAAAATACAAAACCCCTTCTTCGTTCTTGGCATTAGGGTTCTTGATTATTCACCAATAACATAAGGAAACGCCCGGATCTTTAAGGTGACATAATTTGTCATCGTCATTGGCTCTAGAAGGAGGGCCCTTTCTTTTGCTGAATACGTCAAGATCATCATGCCTCCAAAGGACAAAACCGCCAGAAGAACCACCTCCAAAAACATAGATCCGCGAACCCGCGAGATAAGTGAGCGAGCGGTATGGAGACTCGGGGAGACAAAGATCCGGTCTTAGATACCGTCCAAGAAAATCCGCCAACGCGAGCTCGGGAAAATCCACCAAAGCGAGGCTCGGGGCCTCGCCCGAGCATCGGGCTATAGTGGATCGGTTGGCGGCGACGGATCACAATGCCACGAGAAAAATAATGGCGGAAGCATTTACACGACGAAACTTCAACAACGGCGGCATCGGGCGGAAGGCGGTCCGAATACCGCCGCCAATAAGCCTAAGCCAGTTCAGTTTGAAGAGATCAGCGCCTCCTCGAGTTCGGTTGAAAGAAGGAAGCGTGAAATCCAACAGAAGCACATACGCATCGATGAAGATAGCGTTAGGCGGGGAGTTAGACATAATCTAGGGAAGACCCAGGGTTCGTTGTGGTTAGAGTCTCCATTCACCAAGGAGATTGAAGATTATCCTAAACCCAAGGGGTTTAAGATTCCTAAGATAGACCCGTATGATGGCACCACCGACCCGGAGGACCATCTTCACAGGTATCTGTCCCAGATGAGGCGGGGACCTTGTGCACCAGACGAGATGCGATGCCGGGCATTCGAGACTCTACTCGTAGGTCGAGCAAGAGAGTGGTTTACCAAGTTGAAACCCGGGTCCATCTCCAATTTCACCGTACTCGCCCGAAAATTTAGAGACGCCTTTATCGTCAACAAAAAGTTTCAACTGAGCGAGACGCACCTCACAAATGTGAGGCAGCATAGGGACGAGTCGGTGTTAGATTATCTAAAGAGGTTTAACCTAGAGGCCATGCAGGTCAAGGACCCACAGGATCGAGTCCTGATCACTTCATTTGTGGGGGGATTGCGCAACACAAAGCTATATGAGAAGTTAAGCAGAAACCTACCACGAAACATGGACGAATGTGTGAATGTCGTCCATCGATTTTGTCAAGGCGAGGAGGCAGTGCGTAGACACACCCAAGCCGAGTGGATGGACAACTCGAGGAAAGATGGTCGAGGAGCAAATAAGAACCAGTCTCGACAGCAAGATGTGGAAAGAAAAGCATCGGTGTGGGATCGCATCGAGGCTCCCGTTTCGGGCCGGTCAGAGAGAAAGGGGGGTAAAAAGGATAAAGATTTCACTCCTCTCAACCGGTCACGTACAGAGGTTTTATCAATCATGGTCTCCAAGAACCTAGCCAAGAGGCCACCTCCGATCAAAAAACCTCGAGAAAAAAGAAGGTCGACAAAGTATTGTGAATTCCACGAGGATACAGGCCATTCAACGGAAGAGTGTTTCGACTTGAAGAAAGACATCGAAGCCCGTATCCAAGAGGGGAAGTTGGATGAGGTCGTCGACAGATCACGGTATTCCGAGCCCAAGGGGCAACGAGATTTTAAAAGGAAAAATCCTGACCAGGATAGAGGCCGAAGTCGAGAGAATCAGAGAAGAAGAGATCGATCCCCCAGACGAGACCGGTCTCCTGATAACGATAGGGACTACTATGGCCAGGACCGTTACGATGATAATCGCCCAAATAATTACGTGAATATGATATTTGGGCCAGGGGAGAGTGAGAAGGAGCGAGCCAGTCGAGAACCAGACGACAGCTCGAGACCACGCAAGCAGTCAAGACTAACCACGGAGGTCGGGTATGGCCCCAGAGACGACGTCCCTAAATCGACGAGTCATAGTGAGGGTTAGTAATTGAAGCGGTTATAAGTCGCGCCGAGTATCGAGGGTTTGCGTCGATAATGGTAGCGCCGTAAATATCTTGTACTACTCGGCCTTCCGGGGTATGAAGCTCAAAGAGAAAGACTTAGCGCCTATAGCCTCTCCCCTTTGTTCGGTTTCACGGGACAGGCAGTCCATCCCATGGGTTCCGTAAAGCTACTCACGACAGTGGGTGATGGAGAAAGAGGGAGGACACTAGAGCTAAACTACGTGGTCGTGAAAGCTCCCTCCGCATATAACGTCATTTTGGGTAGACCAGCCCTTTTCGAGTTACGAGCTATAATTTCGACGTTTCATAATAGTATGAAATTCCCAACTCGGAATGGTTCCCACGAAGTAAAAGGGGATATTGAGATCGCCAGAAGCTGTAACTCGATAGTGATGAATGGTAAGATGGCGGTACAGCAGGTCCTCATCGAAGAGCTTATTCCGGAAGAAGAGGAAGAGAAATCTTGGGCCTCGAACGAGGCAGTCGAAAATGTTGACCTATGGGGGGGAACAGAAGAGCAAAATGTCCAAGTCGGGGTTTGGATCCCGTCTCAGGAAAAACAGTCATTGATCGACTTGCTGACAGAGTTTAGAGATGTTTTTGCATGGAAAGCTTCAGATATGCCCGGCCTTCCAACAGATATTGCAATTCACAAGCTCGAAGTGGACCAGGCCAAGAGGCCAGTCAAACAGAAGAAAAGGAATTTCGCATCAGATCGATTGGAGGCCATCGAGTCAGAGGTCGGCAAGTTGTTAGCGGCCAATATAGTAAAAGAGGTGTTATATCCAGACTGGCTGGCCAATCCAGTGTTAGTAAAAAAACCAGATGGCAGCTGGCGCATGTGTGTGGACTTCACCGACTTGAATAAGGCCTGTCCAAAGGACTCTTACCCGTTACCCAAGATCGACAGGTTAGTTGATTCGACAATCGGTTTTGAGGTATTTGCTTTCTTAGATGCATACAAGGGGTACCACCGGATCTTAATGGACCCTCGGGATGCGAGAGAAGACGGCGTTCATCACGAAATTTGGCACCTTCGTTATGTAACCATGCCATTCGGACTTAAGAATGCGGAGCTACATACCAGAGGGCAGTCAATAAGATTTTTGCTAAACAGATCGGCAGAAACATGGAGGTATACGTGGATGACTTGCTCATTAAAAGCCGATCATTGGAGCAGTTTCTAGTCGATGCTCGAGAAGTGTTCGGGGTGCTACGAGATACTCGGATGAAATTGAATCTAAGAAGTGCACCTTCGGGGTAAGAACGAGCAAATTTCGGGATACATGATATCGAGAGACGGGATTCGAGCCAACCCGGACAAGATCGACACGTTAAAGAATATGCCGGCCCCTCGAAATACAAAGGAAGTACGAGAGGCTTACGGGTCGAATGGCAGCACTAAACAGATTCTTATCTCGATCAGCTCAGCGTGCATTGCCTTTTTTCAAGATTCTTCGGAAGGCCAGTCCTTTCCAATGGGATGATGAATGTCAGACAGCCTTCGAAGAATTAAAGACATATCTATCGAGTTACCTACCCTCACCTCACCTCGAGAGGGGAAAGATTGTTGGTTTACTTGTCGGTATGCGAGGAAGCGAGTGAGTGCGGTCTTGGTCCGAGAGGGGAAAAGGGCCAGGTGCCTATTTACTTTGTGAGCAAAGCCTTACACGGTCCCGAAGTCCGGTACTCACCAGCTGAAAAACTCGCGCTAGCCTTGGTACACGCCTCGAGAAAACTCAGACCCTATTTCCAAGCCCATCCAATCTTGGTAGTCACAGACCAACCTCTCAAGCAAATACTTGCGAAACCAGATACATCGGGTCGACTTGCGAAGTGGGTAATCGAAATGGCGCAGTACGATATAGAGTTCACTCCCCGAACCGCGATTAAAGCTCAGGCCTTGGCGGATTTTTTAGCGGAAGGTATTTCAGTGCAGATCGACCAGGAAAAACAGAGTCAGGAAGTCAAGTGGATTCTGCACGTCGATGGAGCCTCGAGCAAAGAGGGAGCCGGAGCGGGTACGTTGTTAGTCGGCCCGAAAGGAGAAGAGTTTCCCTACGCTCTCCGATTCAACTTCAAGGCAACTAACAACGAGGCCGAGTATGAAGCAATGATAACCGGGTTGAAACTCGCTCAAAAATTTGGGGGTCGAAGATTTGATGGTTTACGGTGACTCTCAGCGGTCGTTAATCATATGAAAGGGAGTACGAGGCCAAGGAGGAGACGATGAAGAATTATTTACGAGTTGTTCAAGGCCTAAAAGCGAAATTCAACTCGATACAGATCGAGCAGGTACCTCGAAGTCAGAATAAAAGGGCCGATGCACTCTCAAAGCTCGCCTCGAATTTCGTTTCGAGTAAAAAAGTTACGGTTGAATTGCTAAGTAACGAAGTTACGAAGAGAAGGAGGCCCGGCCGATCACTCGGCGAGCCACATGGATGGACTCAATTGTTCATACCTAAGGGACGAGATTTTACCGAATGACAAAGTACGGTCGAGAAAGGTCCGACTTCGGTCGGCAAGGTACGCATTTTTCAATGGCATACTTTATCGCAAATCTTTCACAAGTCCATGGTTGAGATGCGTATCAGAGTCGGAAGGCAAGTATATACTTGAAGAGATTCACAAAGGGGCTTGTGGAAACCATTGTGGAGCAAGAATGTTAGCTCGGAAAAGCAAGTTGGCTGGACTGCGGCCGTCAATGCAACGAGATGCGAACGACTTAGTTCGGAGGTGTAACACATGTCAAATTCACGACAACATCTCTCGTCAACAAGCGCAAGAAATGAACGTTATCTCGTCAGCTTGGCCGTTCGATATGTGGGGCGTCGATATTGTAGGTCCTTTACCTCGAGCTCTAGGAAATAATCGATTTGTGGTGGTCGTTGTAGATTACTTTACCAAGTGGGTAGAAGCCAGGGCTATACCCGACATCAAAGCAGCCACCATCAAAAAGTTTTTGTGGGTCGATATTTTGTGCAGATATGGCATTCCAAAGGTCCACGATTTCGGATAATGGAACACAATTCGAAGATCGAAGAGTTCAAGAATGGTTAGCGAGAATATCGGATCGACCAACATTTTACCTCAGTAGCGCATCCGCAGGCAAATGGTCAGGTCGAACAGACCAATCGACGAGATCAAACTCGGGCTGAAAAAGGCGGAGGAACAAGGTCGAGGCGGGTCATTGCAACTTCCGAGCATCCCTGTGGTCATACGGGACGGCTCCAAATTCATCGACGGGCGAAACACCTTTCTCCCCCAGCTTATGGGTGCGAGGCAGTTATCCCCGCAGAAATCGGAGTCCCTTCTCCTCGAGTTCTGGCGTACAACATCGAAACGAATGAACCCGATATCCGACAAGAGAAAGATAATCTTGAAGAGAAGAGAGAAATAGCCTCAGCCAGAATGGCAAGGTATAAACAAAAAATTTCTCAGTACTATAACGAAAGAGTCAGAAATCGATATTTCAAGGTCGGAGATCTAGTTCTCAGAAAAAATGAAGCCAGTCGACAAGAGGAGATGGGCAAATTAGCCCCGAATTGGGAAGGTCCATATCAAATTCTAAAAGTCCATCCCAAAGGGTCCTATCAGCTAGGTCGAGCAGATGGAACAACAGTACCCCGACAATGGCATGCAAACAACCTTCGGAAGTATTATGTTTAAGCGTTAGATCGACTAGCTCGTGTTTACTTTGATCTTATGAAACTTGTAATCAGTCCAAGGGACAATTCAAAAGTTATCATAATAAAACGTCTACTTTTATGCTTATTGTGTTACAAATTTTATTTAACTGCAATATTCTAAGTCCAAAGGGACACGAATAAAAAAAAATTGAATTGAGCAATCCGAAAATCGGAACTCGGGGGACCAAGCCAGAAGCCAAGTTAGCCCGAGTGGCAACAAAGCTAAGGCAGAGTCTAGATTCGCATGGTCGGGTCAATGTCCAAGTCAGAAGCCCAATGACACCTAGGGTCAAATAAGGCAAAGACAAAGGACGGTTCGCAATGTCGGGCCACCGTGTAAGTCGGAAGTCTATTTAAGCCCGTGAGGCAATACGGCGAGATAAGCACGATTCGCAATGTCGGACTAACCTACTCAATTCGATACACAATAAGCCGATTATAGGCGAAAGCCAAGGCAAAAGGGTCGATTGGGGAATAATTAAATCCTAAGTGTGTTAAGAACCAAAGGTTCGAAACAACGCAGAGCGAAATACTCAGTTAAAGCAAGTAGCCAACAGAGTCATAGGCTCGACAAGCGAAAAGCTAATAACAAGTGAAAAGCTAAAACAAAATAAATACCATGAATAAAGGTAAAATTGCAAAATTCCAGAACTGGGCTAGGTCGATAAGACCAACCCATAAAGTATGATAGTCACAAGACATCATTAAAAGTTAAAGTTGCAGATAAAGTTACAATTGAAAGATGTAAAGAGCAAGGAAAACTAAGAAGCAGCATCGAGACTAGAACCAGCATTGCCGGAAATCGAAGTCGAACCACGAAGATACTTTGCGAAAGAGAAACACCTTCTTGGAACTACGCAAAGCATTGGTCGTAAATCGCTTCAAAGTTGGGGTCGTAAAGCCAAGGTTCTTCAAGCTTTCTACATCGACCCCAACCTCGGGATATGCCTTCCGAATCGATCCACGGACCTTGGTAAACCCACCAATAATGGCCTTGTTCATGATTACGGTTAGGTCCTCACTCATTGCGTCGGACTTCCGATACTCGGCAACGGCGTCGGCTCAGATCTCTCAATTCGACCGGGGACTTGGCTCAAGTCGAGCTTCGGCGCATCCCGTTCTTGTTCCGGGTTCGCACTTCTTTCTGCTCCCGCCCTAGGGTCTCTTGGACATCTTTCGAGCTTTATCTTTCTCCCCGGACGCCTCTCAGGGGGCACTGGGTCGGGTTGTCGGTCGCGGCGGCTAGCTCATCCTCGAGCCTTTTCTTCTCGTTGACGACTGTGCCCGGAGCTCGTCGAGCGCCCCTCGAGTGCGGCGTAGGCGGCGCTATGGGCGAGCTTTTCGAGAGATGAGTTGTCGAATGTGCTTGTTCAGCCCCTCTATTGTTTTCGAGGGCGCATTCGGGCGTCGAGCAACCTCCTTACCCATCGGATAACGCCACAAGAGAAACGCAAGTCATGAGTTTTGAAATCGAAATGACGAGTGTAAAAGGGAATCGAGTGAAGAAAACAAGTGACATACCGCTCGGCCCACTTCTCGGAAAGAGTTAAGCAAGGCCTTGTCCTCCATGACGGTATATTCCTCGGCGGACACGGCTCTCAATTGCGAGTCGGAGGGGGAACCTCGCGGACTTGGCCGCCCGGCCCTTTTTTGTTGCTCTGCAAGCGGTCTGCGAGGAGACGGCCTCTTCACCCCGGAGGCCTCAACTTCTTCGAATTCGTTTCCCTCCTCGGGGACAATCACAGCATCATCGTCCTCATCCCTCAACGAACCGTAGCGGACCGTGAGCTCACCGGAAGTCGATGGGGGTATAGACGTGTCGACAGGGGTATCCTCTGTCGGAGCTACATCAATAGAAGGTGGATTCCCCTCGACCTGAGAAGCGACCTGGTCTCCCCCGACCTCTGAAACTCGAGGAGGAACGACTGGGCGGGGGATGGAGGGATTGACGAATTTCTTGCCAAATTTTCCCCCTTTGCAAGACGACAATGACAGAAGAAGTTAATATATGATAAAATGAAAAAGTACAAGATTGCGAAAAATAAATCGAAATCGAAAATGTTAAGTTTCCTACAGCTCTCTGTATCGACGGCGGACAGTTGTATGTAAGGCACAGGTCCGGCATCATCAAGACGAGCCAGAGGATAGAGTAGACTCAAATCCTTAGTAGTCACCTCGAACTTAAACCTCTCGAGATGACGAGCCTCGTCGGGTATCTTCCCAGGGCCCAGTTTATCATCGACACCTTCTCTCAACCTCCGGTACCGATATAAGGATTATCCGGTCCGTGTCGGAGGAAAAAGAACCTAGGCTTCCAATTACCGTGAGATGTAGGTCCTTTGGATACGAACTCACGTCGAGAGGGTCGCCTAACGAAGGAAAACCACATCTTATCGGTAAGGTGGTAATCTTATACCACCAATGAAATAGAGGGATTGAAAAGCAAACACCCGCAACTCGGCAGGCTACTAAGAAACCCATTACAGTCCTAACTGCGTTCGGACCTAATTGAGATATACTAATCTCATAATGGTGAAGAATAGCAAGGACGGCCGGACATAATGGGAATCGAAGCCCACTTACTAACTGGGCTTCATACACAGTGCAAAACCCCACGGGGGCTCGTCGGCAAATTGATGGAGGCCGGAAGGAAGCTGCGCCACCAGTTGAGGGGCAGAATTTAAGTATTTCCGCCGTATTCTACCTAAATCTTCCTCAGTTAACGTAGAAAGACAACCCTTGGCCCCTTTCCCATCCATCCTAGTAGACATCTTCTTTGGTTCCCTAACTACACCTAAGGGTTGATTGGGAGAGGAAGGCTGGGGAAGATGATCGGACAGGGTGGCGGAGGGAGTTTGGCTAGCTTTGGAAGGGGAAGCCTCAATCCTATCAGAGATGGTTGTGCTACTTGACATGGAGATTTATGCGAAAGAAAGGTAGGAAGAAGAAGAACAGTCCAGAAAATGCGAATGAGAAAGAAGATTTGCTTACTTGTATTCACAGAAGAAATAGGGAGAAATGGATAGCAGAAGTTGTGTGCGTCTGGACTCCTCTCCTCCTCTTTATGCGTTTGGATGGTAAATGATTTCGAAAAGACGTGATTAGGGGGGTTACTTGCAGTTATAACCCCCAAAAAACGCATAAATCCAGGATGACGTCACTTGTGTCAGAAAACGAAGCGTCACGATGGACGGCCACGATTGGCTACGGAAAAGGTGGTAGGTGAAGCGTTCACACTACTTTCCCGCCCAAGTTTCCGTCCAACTCGATGACAAGTTCAAAATAGGCGATTTGACCTCGGACAACGGGAGTCGCCTCTCTCGAGTACGGGGGCTTATGACGATACCGGGTTACGCACCTCGAGATACGGTCATCGGGTAGGTCTACAATGTGTACACGTGTTAAGGAATGCAAGCCGATTAAGGCCAGAAAGTCGAACGATCGACATGGCAGCCATGGCAAGCACGTCGACCTCGAGGCCAAGGCAAGGCCGGAGACTCGAGGTTACGACGATCGACTTACGAGCAGTGCAGGACGATAGTTCCAGACTCGATCACCCTAAGTCGGGCAGATCTCCAAGTCGGGAACAGAGCCCACACCGGCTACGTTAGCCCATCTATCCACATGATAACTTGGGCGAGGGTAAGGCCCAATTAAGGGTAAATACGACAATAGCTAATAGCCGACTCATATTAGGGTTAGGTCGGGCATTGTCTCTATAAATACTAGGTTCCGGGAACTACGTAAGGCTTGATTCTGGAATAATAACGAGATACGTAGGCACTCTAAGAATTCCACTTAGACTCAGCCATAAAAATACAAAACCCCTTCTTCGTTCTTGGCATTAGGGTTCTTGATTATTCACCAATAACATAAGGAAACGCCCGGATCTTTAAGGTGACATAATTTGTCATCGTCAGCAATGATAGGATCGAATTATCTTATTTTGTTGTTCCAAATCCCAACATTTGACTTGTTTGTCGTCCCCTGCAGAGAACATGTATGTGTGTTTGCTACTCACAGAATTAGACCTCGTATCTGTTCAGTATGTCCAGTCAGGGTTAGTTTTAGCCTTCCGCTAGCCAAATCCCAAATCTTGATGGTTCGATCTGCTGATCCAGTACAAAACCAATTGTTGCTTGGGTCAACAGTCAACTGCAACACATCTCACCCAACCTAAATGCCCACTGATCACCCTATAATTAATTCTTCCAAGGATCTTATGGCTCACACGTATTTAATTTTCTTGCTCTCAACATCTTGAGGCGGAAAATAATCATGAGAAAACTCGACGGACCTCTTTAAGGATCTAAAGCATAGTGTTTGTAAGGTCTGCGGCTCCACCTCCATTGTTGCCCCCTGTTATATATCTCTATACGCTACTGTAGCGGCTGATGGCGGACGGAGGCACCGAGTGAAAGTTTTTTATTTTTTTTTTTAGATGCAGTAGTAGCCGCCTTATATACACAAATTTTATGTTGGACCTAGTGCAAATCCTAGTTGTTGTAAAAATCAATAGAAATCCAACATTCTAAAGGCCCCTACCTGTAAAAATTTTCCACCAATATATCCTTTTAAAAGTGCTGACTTGATGATCCAAAACTTACACTGGATCACCTTAAAATTTCACCCTTATATAAGCCTACAGGTTCATTCAATGTAAAGTGCAAATTTTAATTTAGTCTTTGATAAGTATGATTTGGTAATGACCAATAAGAAATCATAAAAAAAACAGATGGGCCTTTCCCAGTAAAATATATGAAAATGATATGTGCAATACATATTTGTGTAGTGTACAAACCACAACATGGTGTGTATCATTGATTAAAATGATAAATTATTTATTGTGATGGGTCCCAACAAAATATGTGGTATTGATTGTGTTGTGTAAGATGTTGTGGTAGAAGAAGTAGTGGATGTATTATTACTCAAAATATATACGAATTCTTTTGACAAATTTACTTTTTTTTTTAACATTTTATTAGTAGAACAACAATGACATGTTGAAGCAGAATTACCATAAAAGAAATAATACAACCACAACGAAAATACATAATCAATTGACACAACAATGATCTATACCATTCATTTTTATGCCATTAATGTTGATTGATTTATGATCCCACAATAATCAATGATGCACATGATTGTTGTGTCAATTGGTTGTGTATTTTCGTTGTGTCCGTATCATTGCTCCATCCATAAAACTACCTGATTGTGTAATTATCCTTAGATCAGGTTCGTTATAACAGTTTGTGTAATCATCCTTTTGTCAACTCAGTTTTTTTTTTTGTTTTTTTCATGTGTTGTCAGACAACCAACCAATGGTTGGGATTAATCTTCGGTAACCTTTTGTGAATTTTTTTAGAAGGTGTAGCAATATTTGCGATTTTCAACATGGCACATCTCTGACCCTTTACTTATCCACACCCTCAAACATCCTACACAAATCAACCATACTACTTTCTATAAGAAATAGCCGTTGCTTCAAAACCATGTTCTCTTACTCCAATCTTATAATGTAGATCATTCATAAGCTCTGTTCCATCGGCTGTGCAAATATTTGGGCAAAGTAATTAGCAACGTTGTTATTGCCGTCAAACTCCTTCCCTACCCTCCATAAATCCAGTTGCAGAGGGCCATATCCCGAAGCTCTGATTCATCCTATGTTGTTATTGTTTGGGTGGATTAGCATTCCTCAACATCTGGAAAGATGAAGATCAATTATCTTATACTTTTACCATTTGATGGTTTCAAAAGCTACGGATCTAAGAGAATGGAACGAGCATTATATTACATTATCTCAGATTCGAATACAAAACCATACCTAAAAGGGGAATTGAAATGAAATAGAAACATGGGTGTAATTAGAATTCAATTCTATGCAGAATCAACATTTAACCATATGTAGTCAAGATTCAAGGAGTCTTATTTACCTCTTCATTTTCGTGCTCCACACCTTTTATTTTCCATTAAATACTCCAACATCATATTCAAAGCACCCATTCGAGTACAAAAACTCCCCTTGAATTTAAAAGTTTAAGTTCATTTTTTAAGCATCACTTTCCTCCTATGCTTGTTGAAGAATTTCCCTTTCATTAAAAATAGCCATTTTTTAAATTTGAATATCATCTTGTACTCTTGCATTGCGGAGCTTCCCTTCGTCATTTTCCACTATATTATTGTCCTTATCATCGATTGTGCCATCCAAGAGATATTTGGTTGGTCTGTAGTTGTCAAGACTGGGATGAAGATCATCCAACGGCTAGATGGAGCTAGACAGTTCAGAGGCAATTATTCTCTTATCTAGCTGTTAGGAGGTAATAAAACTCCATTCTTCGCTGTTGTTTCCCTTTTTCCTTGCTCTTTCTTGTTCCCAGTTTTGTACTTTGTTAGTTGGATCCTCTGTGGCATCAAAACGATTCCAGTTTTCGCTGATAACATCAAGTCCATTACCAAGACGGTTCCATAGTTTTCACTCAACCTCAAATCAATTATCAAGATCCAAAATTTCAATCGTTGAAGCCTTCTTATATTCAACCTGTTTTCTTACCCTACCCGGCTAATTCAAGAAAATGTATCCTCCGGTGTGAAGTTACCGTTGGTGTAGCAGAAGGGTAAACTTTTCCTCATATACCACATAAAAATTGTTTAAGTAAACATGTGCGATGATACAAATAATAAAGGTCGGCTTAAATTTTATTGAAGTAGAAAATTCCTTATATATATTTTTTTCAGTAATAATATGAATGTTATTTCCTATTTTTGTACAAAAAATTGAGGCCCACACCCTCGCCCTATGTGTATATTCGCTTGTACTAATAAACTTTAAATTATATATGCGATTGCTCAAAATGTTAAGTAACGAGCGTCTGTAACATCACATATGATTTACGTTAAGGGTTTACCCCGAACGTAACGTTGGCTACACTTGTTTGATTGCTTGGGCGGTAATCATATATAACCATCTATTGCTACTTTAGCTGGTAGCAGGGGCGTCTCTAGGAATTTGATGATACGGGTCGAAAATTTGTTATATTTTGTAATTATTAAACTTAGTCTTATAAAATTTGTAAATATATATTTTGTAATTATTCGAAAAACTTCGAGTTCGATTCGAACCTTTATATATTATAGTCTATCGAAATCGAACACGTTCGGCTCGAACTATTGTAAATATATCGAACAAAAATGTTCGAACATGTCGAACATGTTCGAACTTTCGACATATATATAAGGTTGTCGAGCCGAGCCGAACCTTAGGTTCGAAAAAAATTTATCAGTGTATTATTTTTTTAGCGGGTCGGCTGACCCAAATGTTATAAGGTGGAGCCGCCCCTGGCGGGTAGAAAGTGGTTGGCGCCTATTGTAAAGGTTCCTGAATACCCGGTTGTGACAACGGCCATTTTCTATTGATTTGAGTGTTGATATTACCGTGTTGTAAGATATTAAAGGTTGACAAGAAAGTGAAATCGCTACAAACATGAATGAGATGGACAAAAACATGAGATGGAACATGAGAGACAAGAAAGATCCATAGCAATACATAGCGTCCTTATGGCGAATAAGCGGCTCATGAGACTTGAAGTCACAATAGTATGATTGCTATATCCGACTATGTTGGGTTCACCGCCATAAAACTCAACAGTTACACTAACTTGTTCAATAATACATTTGACTCTGCGGAACATTTGCTCGAACAATTTCGCCTCCGTCCACTAAAACAACTGGAAAAGTTTAAAAAATATAGGCATACGATTTACAAAAAGTTCACGACAATCCTTATTTCTAATTATGTGACGTCCTAACCACCCAACTGCTATTCCATCCATCGAGCATGCCCTAAATAATCCTCACTTTGCTGTGGATTACTTGCGATGCAATCTTACTCAATTTTTTTTAGAATTTTCGACCGCTAAACTTTAATTTTTTGCTAGCCCCGTACTAACTCTTCGATATATCTCTTGCTAAAAGTGTCCATGATCCCATTGATAACGAGTAGGCCCATATAAATATGATGAGGAGTACGCAAACACATAATAAGTGGGCCGAAATAACGAGTGGTCCCGAATTTTCTTTTGTGATTAAGGTGTAGTGTAGTTTAGGGCTAAACCCCCGATCACAACCAAGCGGTTTAGATTGTCAACCGCTAATTGAGAAAATCACTCTCGTTTCTGATAACAAATTTTCCCAGTGAGAGCTTTTAACGAATGCACAACATTCACTTGCATTGTTGATTATGATATGTTTAAAATGATCATGATATAAATCCATCAATATAGATGATTGTTGTATTATTTGTTATGACAAACACTTGTGTCCTTATCATTACTAGCAAAATATACGGTAGGTATTACCAACAAGGTATTTGTTCAGTGGTTATTATTGTGGTCCCAATTCGATGGTTCCCGGGCCCCGACAGAGGAAAAACAATGTGCGTGAAGGCTG
Organism: Gentiana straminea; assembly: GCA_036785695.1. Classification (NCBI taxonomy): domain Eukaryota; kingdom Viridiplantae; phylum Streptophyta; class Magnoliopsida; order Gentianales; family Gentianaceae; genus Gentiana; species Gentiana straminea. The sequence goes on from JAVUPR010000314.1 coordinate 19,233,997, forward strand.
ACCACAATGATACTCCCCATTAGACTCTCTCCAATGGTATCACTCAATTTAACTCTCCAAATACATTATTTTCCGTTTAAGTTACGCTTTAAAACTCAACTACTACAATAACATCCTTTATACAACACTCTTACATCGATTTACGTACAATGTCTAACTATGTTTTTTTTTTTTTTTAATTGAAGGAGAAAGATGGTCTACAAAATAAAAAAAATGTGTACTTTTTATACTAAAGTCTCACTTGTTATTTAAAGTAATAGGTAACATATTTACAAGTTAGAGTGTGGTTACAAATGCTTATTGTGAGTATCCAGCACTCCTTATCACTCCAAAAACAGATTTTGAAGTTGTTCCAGTGTGTTGCTGGAGATAGTCTAACACTCCCTATTTATCTTATTTTTCGTTCCAAATTCACTTTTTCAACACCATATAAAACAATCAACTCCAACAAGCATTCCCTATACGATTCCTCAATCCTACATAAAAAAGCATATTTCGTCCGCCTTTTGTTATTTGGGGAAGGAAAGCTTTCTTTTTTGACGCAAGTGGATAGATAAATAAGATACTATTCTCCTTAATTTAAGAGAGACACTTAATTTTAATAAAGAATAAAGAATTGAAAAGAAAACCATTTGAGCTGAATTTCACATCTTTTCCATATGTCTAAGGAAATTGAAAATGGAACCATTGTGGTTACCCTTATATTTTAGTATTCGGAAGACAAAAAAAAAATTATGGGCGCGTGGCTAGCCGTCACTGTGAGAATCCACCAAAGCTAGAACGCTAGACAACAAGAGAGAATATATCCCCTGGTTGCTGCAGCTTCACTGCTGCAGTGACTGCTCTTCATCTTCCCCACCACAAAATTTCCTTTATTAGCTTTGCTACTTTCCCTTGTTTTTTTTTGAATTTTCACTCTCATTTTCATCGAATTTTCAGTCTATTCGAGTATGGCGGCGTCTTACGGTGTCGCGGCTGCTGTTGTTAGTGGTAACTGTCACGAGGGGAAGCCTCAATTTCAGAGCTTCAACGGCTTAAGGAGCGCCGTCGTCACTTCCTCCTCTAATTCATTTCTTCTCAGCAAACGACTGAGCGTGTTTCCTTCCATATCGGCTCCTTCCTCGATTATCCGAGCTGTTTCCGCGGTGCGCTTTTTATTTATTTATTTATTTTTATTTCATGGAGTGTTGATTTTTCTAACGAGGATTGATTTCAATGTGAGCTGGTATGATTGAAATTGAGGGTCTCTTACATTCTTGAATATGATGGGCAATTTGATGGGTGCTGCATGCTTGTGCAAAATTTTATGAATCCTTTCACTAAGAAAATTAACTTTGGAATTTGATGAATGATTTTGAAAACGCATTGGTGGTTGAAGTTGGTAGTGTACCTGAAACACAAATTTCATCCATTTCTTAGTGATTCTTTTTCGAAGTCTTTGTTTCATGGTTTTGGCCTTAGAGGTTTATGTAAAGAGATGATGCACAATTTTATGCCGTCTGGGATTTAGGAAAATCTTATGTTCCAAGGGAGGTAAAGTTATGAAATAGTTACTTCAACAAGATGACTGCTTTAATCTTTTCTTTTCCTTTTCTTAATTTGTTCTCCTGTGTTCAACCCTCCAGCTGAGGAGTTATGTCATGTTGTTTCTTCATTGTGATGCATTCATTTCCAGTCAAAAAATACGGATAAACCTATGTTCTTGAAATTTATCTTTTGCAGCCTGTGAAGCATGAGACTGCAACAGAGCACAAGCGAAGTAAAGTTGAAATCATCAAGGAACACAGCAATTTTATAAGGTACCCTCTTAATGAGGAGTTAGAAACAGATGCTCCAAACATAAATGAGTCTGCAACTCAATTAATCAAGTTCCATGGGAGCTATCAACAGTATAACAGAGACGAGCGTGGCGCAAGGTCTTACTCATTTATGCTTCGTACAAAAAATCCTTGTGGAAAAGTTTCAAACCGACTCTACCTGGTAATGGATGATCTTGCTGACCAGTTTGGAATTGGAACCCTTCGTCTGACAACCAGACAAACATTCCAACTTCATGGTGTTTTGAAGAAAGATCTGAAGACAGTAATGAGTAGCATCATTCAAAATATGGGCTCAACTCTGGGAGCATGTGGTGATCTCAACCGCAATGTCCTAGCTCCAGCTGCCCCTTTTGCAAGGAAGGATTACCTTTTTGCACAGGAGACTGCAGAGAACATAGCTGCACTGTTGGCTCCTCAGTCAGGATTTTACTATGACATGTGGGTGGACGGGGAGAGAATTATGTCTGCTGAGCCACCCGAGGTAGTCAAGGCCCGGAATGACAATTCTCATGGAACAAATTTCCCTGATTCACCTGAGCCTATATATGGCACTCAATTCTTGCCAAGGAAGTTCAAGATTGCAGTTACTGTGCCGACAGATAACTCAGTTGATCTCTTCACGAATGATATTGGCGTTGTGGTTGTTTCCAATGATGATGGAGAACCTCAGGGTTTCAACTTATATGTAAAATTCCTATCCACAGTTCCAGTATAATCTGAAATCGGTTTTGTACTGCTGTCACATACTGTCTTCATTGCAGGTTGGTGGTGGTATGGGAAGAACACATAGGGTGGACAGCACTTTTCCTCGTCTAGCTGAGCCATTAGGGTATGTTCCAAAGGAGGATATATTGTATGCCGTGAAGGCTATTGTTGTTACCCAAAGAGAGAATGGGAGAAGAGATGATCGCAAATACAGCAGGATGAAGTACCTACTCAGTTCTTGGGGGATTGAAAAGTTCAGAAATGTGGTAGAAAGTTATTATGGGAGGAAATTTGAGCCTTGTCGGGAGTTACCAGAATGGGAATTTAAGAGTTATTTGGGCTGGCATGATCAGGTGTGTTTTTCAATATTGTTTTCAGAGCTACTTTTTAAATTTTCTTCCCTCGAAAATGTTTTCCTCCAAGTATTTGTGATGTCTTGTTAAGATCTGGGCAACTTAAAGTTCATGCTTTATTTCAAGACTCTAGTTCTTTTTAGCGTATAAATGGTTTTCCTTCTCGGCTTCTCGTAATGTTGTGAAATTTAGAATCATGGGCTTCTTTCTTCTTGACTGCACTTGTGATTTTGTTTTTTGGCAGGGAGATGGTGCCTTATTTTGCGGTCTTCATGTTGATAGTGGTAGGGTTAAAGGAACCATGAAGCGCACGCTGAGGGATATTATTGAGAAATATAACTTGAATGTCCGCATTACTCCTAATCAGAACATCATTTTATGTGGGATTCGGCGTGCATGGAAGCGCCCCATTACTACAGCTCTTGCACAGGGTGGCCTTCTGGTAAAGAAGTTCTCCTTCACTTGTATCTTAAGACTGTCTAAATTATGAAATTCTACAAACTAATTTTTTGGGGGCAAAAGTCAAAAACTAATGCATTAAGATCCAGCCAATTTTTACCGGTATTCGGTGTTCTTGAGATATTAAGTAGTTAGCTGATGGCAGTACATTACGATGGAATTGTTACTCTAATTTTGTCTTCATCTTTCGCTTTTCACTGATGCCTTAAATTGCTTTTTGTTTGAACTTTGAACAGTAACTGTACGAGTAGTAGTAGTAGTAGTTCCCTGTGGATGAATGGATTGAAGTATGTCTGCATCTTTTTTGCTTTTCGTTAGGATGGGAGGTGTGCAACCGTTTCTGTTGATATTTTAATTTATTCACACTTGGTGAATAACTGGGGATTTGTGGTTCCTAAAGTATATGCTACTTGTCAATTTTAACCGGTCTTACTTTCTAAAATATTTCCATATCCTTAAATTAAAATGCTTTTGGTGAAATTTTTTCATTGGACTTTGATTAAACATGATATGCAAAACTTTATTATTGGATTTATATCAGGTTAACTCAGCCACACATGCCTAAATTAAATGGTATGCACCACCTCATATTTCTCCTTTATGTCATTTCTGACTCCTGTTGAAAATGATGCCTGCGGTATTTGAAATAAGCAAAACAGTTCCCCAATGATGATATAAACCGCAGGGTTTCAGCTGGAAGTCAATATAACACCTGAATCCATTTCCGATTCGTAATATTCCTCTTATTCTATTCTAGTTTAGTGAAGCAAGAAAATTTCATCTAGTTTCCAGATTGAGTGTGGTTGTAATAGTTGTATTGATGTCTCTTTGTGGTTAAGGAAATGTTACATGATTTGGTTGGAAGTTCATAATTGTGGAACTTTTGGGGATACCCTTAAAATGCACATTTTGGTTCCTCGAAGCTTAAATGTTAAGGCGAAGTATTACGACAGAATACTCGATGCCAACCCACATTACCGGTACTTGTAAAAGAGATTTTAAGCTCGGCATCTGAATTTTACAAACTGATGGCTCAACTCTCAAAGCAAGTGGGTAAGAGATAAATATCCTTTACTGCAAACGCCAATAGATGATGTGCCTATTACTAAATTATTGCAACTTAATAGAAGGATCTCAGTTTTTCTTAGCGCTTTTAGCATATTTAGTAGCAGAATACTGCATCATCATTCAAAGGGGCATTTCAAGGCATTATTTTTATATACTTCAGTACATCTACTTCTAGCATTTTTCGTGCCTCAGGTGTTTTCTAGTGTTGCAGTTAAATGATATGCAATAGTGTTGAGATTTAGTGGATGACCAGCCAACCCTGCTGCGTGTGGGGTGAAATGATTTGTCTGCATGTTAGTATGATTCATCTAAGAGTATCATGCATTTACGATTCTGTATATGCTTGAACTTATCACAAAAGATTATGCCCTGCGGTGGTGACGTCCATTGCACTTAGCAGTGCCTCTATGGTCACCCTGACTTGGCCGGTGTCATAATTTGCAACTGCAGGAGGGCTGTATTCATGCAATACCTTTTCTAATTATAGAACACTGTTTATTGCATGCATTTCCATGCAAGCTTCACACTTCAAGGCAGGGTAAAAGTGACACAAGGGTGATTTTGTGTTGTTTATTTTGTCATGCGCAAATCATGTTTCTGAAAATCTGATACTGAGCCTTTACTTTGCACTAAAAAATGCAATTTAAACACTTTATTTTGCTTGGGGTTAAGGCTTTTAATAGTTTTCCTGTAAGATTCTCATGCCATTTGAATAAATGAATCTACAGTATCCTACTTGACATTTACTCCTACTTATTTCATGAACAGCAACCCAGATTTGTAGATCCACTCAACTTAACAGCGATGGCTTGCCCAGCATTTCCGCTGTGCCCTTTGGCAATTACTGAAGCAGAACGGGGAATACCGGATGTGCTTAAGAGGGTTCGAGCTACATTTGAGAAGGTATTTATATGAAGAGAGTTTCAAGCAAATAAAGATGACATCGTGAGTAGAGAAATTGTGCTGTAAACTCTTTCTATTTGGCCTTTTCTGAATTCAGGTTGGCCTGAAGTACAATGAATCAGTGGTGATAAGGATTACCGGCTGTCCAAATGGTTGTGCTAGACCCTACATGGCTGAAATCGGATTTGTTGGTGATGGTGCAAATAGTTACCAGGTAGCATTAGCTCTATCATTTTCTTACACATCATTTTGTTCCTACTAATATATATGATGCTGGTTTATATGTATAAATAGATATGGCTTGGTGGAACCCCAAATCAAACGTCATTAGCAAGAGTCTTTATGGAGAAAGTTAAGCTACATGATTTCGAGAAAGTGCTGGAACCTTTATTTTATAACTGGAAAAGGAAGCGCCAGTCAAAGGAATCATTCGGTGGCTTCACCAACCGTCTGGTGAGGATGTAAATTTTGTGTTTGACCCTTTGTTTCGTATAGAAAATTGATACGAACACAACATTACGCCATAATATAGTGTCACTACACACTTGTAGACCATGATCAATGGGTCCCATCAACATCAAAGGTTTAAAATTGATCAGTGCCACAATATACTGTGGTAGTATCTTACTCGTTTGGGATTCAGCATTGAGAAATTAACGGTGTATGGCATGCTTTGTCAGGGTTTTGAGAAACTCAAGGAGATGGTTGACAAGTGGGAGGGTGTTCCTGAGACAACTACAAGATATAATTTGAAACTATTTTCTGATAAGGAGACGTACGAAGCAATGGAGGGACTGGCTAGAGTTCAAGATAAAACCGCCCATCAGCTGGCAATTGAAGTCATTCGCAATTTTGTTTCTTCCCAGCAAAACGGGAAGAGCGAGTGAACTCATGTCGGTTGTATCTAAAATAAGGGGGTCTTTAGATGAACGAAACTAGTGTGACACCTCACCAAAAATCAAGTTTTAGAAAATGTCAATTGTATTGTATATATTCGACTTTGAAAAAGTTGATTATACATCTTTGACTAATTAAAAGTCGATTTTTTGGTGTGTGACATCATGGTAGGTTGAGTTTGATGCTTTTGAAAGGTCCCTTAAATAATCCCCCTGTTTCTTCGTTACTGCACAGTAACTTGTCTAACAATTGCACCGACTTTATCATGTAGTTTTTTTTTTTTTTTGAAATGAATTCCCCTCTTAAGCTGTAAAGCTTGGAAATTGAAGGCATATTTTCTGGCCCTCGGTTTGACACAGGCACCGGCACCAGGATTCAATTCTTAATCGTGGCCAGATGTTGCAGATTTCAAAATGGTACTCCTAGAAAGTCGGTGATTATGTTGTTTTTCCAGTTTTTTTTTTTTTTTTTTTTCTTTTGTTAGGCTGTTGTCTTTGATTGTTGTTTGAACATGGAGTTGCTTCATGTGGATTGATACTTCCAGAAGTTTTTTTTGCATGTATCATGTATTCAAGAATCCCTTCTTGTGTTCATCATGTATAATGTTTTGATTTCGAGAGATTATATTTTATCGAGTATAAAGTCACACAATTCTGATGTTAGGGTAAAAAATTGGAAAGCCCCAGGAGGTATATTAAGGAGTATGAATTACAGGTGAAGTTGTGATATGTATGTCTGCAGAATACAATGATGAAATAGCCTCTGTACGTATTATAGGTTTGGTGGATGCTATGTTAATTGTTTTATGTATCAATCTATGTTCTTTTGGTGTTTTAATAATTTAACAAAAGGGGAATGACGGAGAATGATATAAATATTTTATCAATTAGAAAGAAAATGACAATTTTTTGAAACTTTTGCGTAAAAAAAAAAAAAAAAAAAAAATTAAATTAAATGTTTTGGCGCATATTTAAAAAAAAAAAAGCCAACACACTTTCTCTCTTCTCCATCTTTTTGAAACACTCACATCTCTCAATTTAGAACTCTAAATTTGAAAATTCTTTTATCAAATTTTTTATTTTTTCATGCTCTTTATTTTGTGACAACATTCAACATATTCCGACGTGATTTCAGAAAATCCACTGTCGAAATTCACTGTTGTTCGAAATTCACTGTGAATTTCGACAGTGAATCTCAACAAAGAGGATCAAAAAATAAAATTTCAGTGAAATTTTTATCGCGTTTGAATTTCTATATCAAAAGATATGAGTGTTTAAAAATTGAGGAGAAAGATTAAAAACAAAAAACAGCAACAACGTCCCAGACCAGCAGCGGATTTTTTTTTATTATAATTTATTATTATTTTTTTTTTGTCCTTTTGCTATAAAAATCATAGAAATTGTCCTTCTCACAATAAAAAAATTGTGGTTTTTGTCCTATTACTAAATAACATTTAAAAACTGTCATTATCCTTAATTCTCCTAAAAAAAGTCCAGACCAAAGAGATGTTGTTTCGATGTTTTAACACTATTACATCACGGTCTCACATCAAAAAATCAAGGGCTATTAACCAATTTTAACTAGGGCTGAAGCACAAGTATTTTGAATAGGATTATTAACTAATTTTAATTAGGGCTGAAGCACAAGTATTTTGAACTTGAGCTGAGATTTGAAAAAGTCCAAAAACTAGCTCGAGCTTACTGATTCGAATATGGTTTGAAGGTTAATTTGAAAATAGTTTGAATTATGTCATCCTAATAATTTTTTGGTTACAAATATAAACGATATATATATATATATATATATATATATATATATATATATATATCATTATCATTAATATTATTATCATCTTCAATTGTTTCTCCCTTAAAAATTGTTATAAAATCTATTGAATAAATAATCACAAAGTTTCTTCCTTTGGAATCTGAAACATGATGCTTTGCCCACGTATGATTTTTTGGTCAAGAGGCACATTATTCCATCTCCTTTGTGCCCTTTGTGTGGAATGGAAAATGAAACACTTCTATATGCCTTACGTGATTGCCCGTGGGCTACTCAAGTCTGGACACTGATTCTGCCCCAGCACCAGTGGAGAGACTTCTTTGCGTATAACTCAGTGGACAAGTGGATTCAGGACAACATACAGAACCAAACTAGATTTGGTGAAGTGCCCTCACAATGGAAATATATTTGGCGAGAAATTGTCAACGGAGTTTGGATATGGAGAAATAAGGAACTCCATAATCATGACATGAAGAGGCCCCCGGCCTGTGTTTTTATCCCACTCGGTGGACCGTGCGAGGAATCTTCGCTTAGCATGACATATTGTATTGCTTTGTTTTCTAGATTCTATTTTCGTTTAGAATTTTTTTCTTGCCTTCTGGCTATTTTGTAAGCCTGAATCTTTTTCCGGGTTTTGGTGTTTTCAACACCCCTGATGATGAATAAAACTGTGCGCTTCCACAAAAAAAAAAAAAAAAAAAAAAAATCACAAAGTAAACACGTTAAAAAAAAAGATATTGAGAAAATAATGAAGGTTAGGACTCGTGAGTTGTGATTTTTTTTTTTTTTTTCTTCCCCAAAGGACGAAAGCTTTATTAGAACCAAATAAACAAAGTTTACATCACGGCCAAAGCCATACTACAACGCGGCCTATTGCCGCACTAACTACGCCGGTCAAGGCTATCAAGACCCAGAGTCTCCGTGAGACAGACTTGATAAAAGGGGTGAAGAAGCCAAAAAAGGCCGAGAGCTTCACCCCACATCAAAAAACTAAAAACTAGTACAAACTGAACAAGTTACAAGACAAACTTAAACACTATTAACAACAAAAAACGGCTGAACTGCGACCAAAAACCATGGAGGGCGCCACAGGAGTCCACCGCCACCGGCCGCCGCCTCCGGGCGGAGAGAGGAGCCCGTAAGAGATGACTATCTCCTCCGTCAAGAGAACGACTACCATAACCGTCAGTTAAGAGCCCGGAGCCTTAACGGAATTATGAAAGCCGCATAGCAAGTGGGTAGCTCCACCAACCGGAAAAGGAAACAACCAAGCCGCTTGCCCGAACCATCCACCACCACCACGAACCGCCACACGAGAATTGAAACACCATTTCCAAGCCATTTCCGACAAACAAAAGGATCAGCAAGCAAACAAATGGTTAGCCAACTGGTGGCCGGAAACAGGATTCCGGCGAAGATCCGGCAGCCAAATCCATCGCCAGAAAACATGCTCTCCACGAACAGCAGCTCAAACCCATATATCTTAATGAAGATTCAAGCCAGAAAACGAGAGAGACAACACCACCACTAACCAAAGCGGAAGAGGAAGGAGATGGCAAATCAGATCAAAACATGCCGATGACGGAAACGGAATGGAAATGAATGGGTCGAGACACATACTATTTCCTTCGTTTCTAATTATATGTCGCGTTTGAGAAAAACACACATATTAAGAAATTGATTTATTGTGTTAACTTTCATTACAAAGTACTAAAAAATCTTGAAAAGTGTAGTGATGTATTGAATATGAAATACTGATTGGTTGAATGAGCCTAGAAAATTAAAAAAGTAATATTGAAAAACAAAAAGAGTATTAAAATATATATTAAAAATATATCTACGACATATAAAAATGATATTTTAATTTTGGTAACTACGACATATAAATTGAAACGGATGGAGTAACGTTTAAAGAAAAAAAAAAAGAAACTCAAAAAAAAGACTACCACATATTTTTGGTCTTTTCCCCGGTATGTTTTTTTCTGGCGACATTTAAGGTGGGTGCTGAGGGAGCACAGCGGCCCGACGAGCAAAACCCAGCAGCAGCTTCTTCCCCAATTCTCAAATCGCGTCCAATACTTTCTTCCCAAAATTAAAATGGGTACAAATGCAACTGATTCACATCATCTGCAGTTCAAGCAATCCGAATCCACCTACCGAATCGACAATCTTTGCAATTTGACATCTGAATTGTTAACTGATGCTCGACTTCCACAAGAATTGATTATCGAAATCCTTCTACGCCTCCCCGTGAAATCCTTATTGAAATTCAAGTGCGTTTCAAAATCATGGCTGTCTTTGATATCAAGCCCTCAATTTGTCAGGTCCCATTTCTCCATATCTTCTGAGGCGGACCGGTATTTGAATTCTCAGGTATTAATCACTACGAAGCCTTCTACTTCATTATTCACTACGTTGCCTCCTACTCCTGGTATCAAGCAGTTTTCTCTTTATTCTGCATTGTATGAGGAGCCCTCTTCGTATGTTTCTGATGTTGAATATCCGTCTCAGAAGCCCTTTGACGATCCTTCGATTGCTGGTATAATTAATGGTTTGGTTTGTTTGGTTATAAGGGGAAGTTTCTTTTTATGGAATCCAGTTTTGAGAAATTATAAGCATTTACCTACGTCGAATGTCACTCGGAAAGATTTTGCATTTTTTGCATATGGATTTGGGTATGATGACTCAAATGATGATTATAAGGTCGTTGTTTTGGTAAGTGATAACTATCTTCTTGGAAGTGATAATGTGGCGGTTTATAGTCTCCTCACAGATTCATGGAGGAGAATTGAGGACTTTAAGAGTCGTCTTCCTTTTGATTTTTCTGGAAAGTATGCCGATGGCAAGATCCATTGGATTGTTGGTTCTTCCGCGCGCGACTGCTGGAAAATTGTTAGCCTAGATATGGTGAGTGAGAAGTTTGGGGAACTGCAACTGCCAGAATGTGAAGACGGCGTGTCTCGTACGGTATTCGGAGTGTCAGGTGGACAGCTTTCCGTGCTTTGTAATTATCACCTAAAGAAAGTGGATTTGTGGGTGATGGATAAGTATGGAGTTCAAGAATCTTGGTCTAAAGTGGTTTCCATTCCTTATGATAATCTTCATCCTGCCAAGTCCAACATGTACTCCTACTTACCCCAGGTTGTTTGCATTTTAAGAAATGTCGAAATTGTTCTGTCAGATGGATCGGATTTGCTTGTATACAATTCTAAGCACAAAGAATTTAGGAACATTGAGTTGGGTGGTTGCGGACGATGCAAATTTCATGTGTATGTTGAAAGCTTGGTTTCACCTAATGGATTGCATAGCTCTGATGTTATCAGTGTGGTTTAGCTTCAATTTCAAAAGTATTTCAGGACAATGTTCTAAGCCTCTGCACTCTTTGTAAGAACTGAGCCTTTGAACTTTAATGACTCTCTTTATTATGACTGAATTTTTAATCTTTAATTAATGTAAGTTGGGCTTATATTTTCCCGTTATTGCTTCTACACTATGATATTTTGTTTGCACTTAGCTCTCTTGCCCCATTTATTTTTCAAATTTTGAATTTCTGGACGAGTGTAGTATTTTCGGGGAAGATTGGTGGCTTTTTGTTTTAGTTGTTATATGATCAGCGTAGAAGAAAGATAACTTACAGGACAAATGATATGCATTGAATCTTGGATTTCTTTTCTCTGATCAACAAATCACAACCTCTACATCCTTTAATGGAAAAAAGCGCAGGAACATCTGTGGACATGTTGGAAATCTATTTCCATAGCTAGTGTGTGACTCAACCGGGCGTTGCACATTCATTTCGTCGTTGTCCTTGGTAGGGTTGCAAAGATGATATAAGCATTAGTTTTTTTGGTTTGTTGTTGTTCTTGTTGTTAAGTGGTACTTAGTGTTTGAAAGCTAAGATAAATAGCGTAAAAGATCGGGTAACTATGTAGATTTTATTAAACGAAGTACGTTAAAGGTTCTTACATAGATCTCTAGCAAATTTGCATCATGTTCATTACTGCAAGTAAGCCCTTTTATAATGGAATCTGTAAAATAAACATCTGTTGTTAAGTGTTGACCATATTAATGTAGTGTTTTATCCGACTAGACTACCCCCCTGCAATCCCCTTTTACCGACTTCTATCTCCTCCATAAATATTGAAGCATTATCTAACAAGTAATGACGAAGAAATCAGATTTCACAAATGCACACTTTTTGCAATCTCTTTGTAAGCCCTTAAGACCTAGTTACCCTGTTATTATTTTTTATTTTTTAATTGTTGAACAGGCAAACGATGCCGTCCACTGTTGCTACCTGCTTTTCGTCTCTCTCTCTCTCTCTCTCTCTCATGAAAGTTTGGTGATATCGAGTGATCATCTTGCAGTATGTTCTTCGATTATTCTATTTCTATGGCCAGTACGATCAACCTGATCAGGTTTATGTCTCTAAAACGGTACGTATGAGATACTGCAAGGACCTTGATATATCTTACGTCCCGTTCTTTTCCGGCATTCCTTTTAATTAATATGTGATGTAATGTGATGTTTTGTAAGTCAGATAGGATTAATATTGAAAGATGATTGAGATTTTCCTGAAAAAAATGCAAAAAGAGGTGATAAGGATCTGTTGCCCCGCACCCGCTGTGTGCGGCACCACCCCTATATAGTTGCACTTGCACCGCATTTATGTGAGAAAAATCTTTGATCCAAATTTTATGAGTGTTTCTGCAGTGAATTAAGCTACTCACGGTTTCCTTAGACATCGAACCGAGGAGCTAGATCGAGCTGGACACATAGATTCCACAATGGCATCCATTGACCCTGCTGTTCCAAAGAAAAATAGCAAAATCTAAAAAAGAATTATGCACCCGTTGAAAAAACAATTTGACAATTGAGGCCATTTGCATGGATTGTTTCCATGTTGTACGTATTATACTTTGTTTCTACCGACGGTTGTGTTTCTACTTACTATAATCGCTCCTAGCCGGTTTATCTGAATATATGATGGATATAACAAAGGATAGTTGAGATTATCCCTATTTTTTTTCATGTGGTGATTGAACTTCCGACCTTTCATTAGCCATTATAGTCGATTAATGCAACTAAAATAGGAACGTCTTTGATACTATCTACTGTAATCATAAACATAATCATCTATATAAAAAACATAATCATAATATCTATCTATTGTAATCATAAACATAAACATAATCATCTACATGAAACTAAACATAAAAAAACCCAATAAAAAATTATCCACATCAAATTATTAGAAAATATAAACATAGCATTAAACTTATTATATAATATTTATTTCCATTAAATGTGAAATATAAAAGGTTTGGTGGATGCTATGTTAATTGTTTTATGTATCAATCTATGTTCTTTGGTGTTTTAATAAATAAATAAAATTCCATACCAAAGCGATGTTATTTCGGTGTTAACACTATCACATCACCCCTTCAAAAAAACAAAAAAAAACATCATCACATCACGGACTCACAACAGAAAATCTTTTCTCCGTTAAGGAAATCAATAGGGTTATTAACTAATTCTAAAATTTTCTAGGGATGGAGCACAAGTACTTCGAACTTGAGCCGAGGTTTAAAGAAGTCTAAAAACTCGAGCTCAAGATTTGCATCAAGCTTATTGAGTCGAATGTGTTTTGAAGATTAATTCGAAAATAGTTTGAATTGTCATGTAAATCGGTCAATGATGCGATTGGGTAACGTTTTGTCATTTTTTAGAAGTTGAGGATTATCCATGCCCAATCCCGATGGATACATCTTAAATTTACCTAATGCTCTATAATCCACCCGACACCGTCTTCCCCAAGCCCTTCAAGAAGCTTCTACCTCTTTCTCTCAACTCGAGTCTTGAGTTCAGTAGTATTCACGTTGACGAATGCATGCGCTACGTGTGTGTATATAGTATATATATGCCTTAATTATATATAAATATGTGTTAAAGCTTGCCTATTCATATTCATCGAGTGAAGTATTAAATTGCTCATATATTGCTTATTTAATACTCTCTCCGTTCCGTAATATTTGAGCCAGTTCTTGCCAAAATACACACAGATTAAAAAAACAGTTTATTGCATTGACTTTCAAGTGAAATAGACTAAAATACCCTTAACTAACATTAAAGAAAAAAATAATAATAAAGAGCCGCTATATTTGGGCTTGGAATGAGGATTATGCATTAATAATGAGTAGTGTAACAGTCACTCATTACTACTCTCTCCTCCAAATTCACTCATTTTTTCTCAATCCAAACCTTTGGAGTACAAAAAAAAAAAAAAAAGGAGCATTTAATGAACACGGATGAAAAAAATTAAAAAAAGGGTAAAATGAGAATAATATATTAAATATTCCATTGAATTATGTATTGCCTCAGTTATTTTGGAACGGATATTATTGATAACTGCCTTAGATATTATGAAACAAAATGAGTATTTGAGTTGAGTTTGACACAACTATCATCATAGGTGTAACTGTTGTGACATTTATAGTAATTGATTGATTGTATGACACTTACATTACTCATATCTCATAGCACCAAAAAACAGTTCTCATAGACTAATTTGCACAGAAAAAGAAAAGAAAATACTAGTAATGAGAAATGGTTTTACATTCAATGTTCATTTTCTCCATTCCAGTTTCAACAGGGAAAACACATCATCATCAATTAACAACATAAACAATACACTTAATTATAATAATATATCAGCAGCAATAATAATACATTAAATAATAATATCATTTACGGCAAATGCGAGCAGTAGGCATGGTGACACAAACAGGTGCATACTTCTTTTTGGCTTCTGGACTTCCACGCGGTGGCTCTTCCGCCATAGCTATCTTGCTAATACCGAATGCTACTACCGCCGCAGCTGCAGCGCCGCCGAAAACCAAGTCCCTTCTTCCTTTGGCGCCCTCCTCTTCATTGTTGTTGTTGTTGTTGTTCATCTCAATCTTTTCACCTTCAACCACCACCGCCTTCATGGAGGCCCTGCAGATCGCCGATGGTCCACGGCGGTGGTTGGCGGTGGGAACAACTTGTTTGGAGATATGTGTGGCTGAACTGCCAAGGAAGGTGGATGTCATGGTCATGGATGCCATTTATGATAGGAAAATAATTAAAATTCAGCTGTTTGAATTCACTATGGAGGGAGGAGGAGCTAAGCTTTACTATGGGGGATGACAAAAAAGGAATTGTGCTTCATAATAAGTCTTGCATTTTTTCTTATCTTAATTTGTAGATTTCTGGCCAGTGGATTTCAGCCACGTGGTTCTCTCTATCCTGATTGGTAAATTAGTGGTAGTCCCATATATGTCGCCATGCATGTGTAACATCGATCAAAGTTTGCCACAACAACCAGCTGGTCAATGTTTACATGCATTCTAAATTTACCTTTAGGAACAAGTCTTTTAAACAAAAAGTCTTGAGTTCAAATATTTACGGATGTAACTAATGTTATTGTGAGATGTTCTCAATTTTGGTGTTTGAAAATGAAGAAACCCCACCTCCAGAGTCCAATAGTACGTTGGAGCTCGAGTTATTTTAAATGCCCCAAACCTTGTTGGAATAAGATCGACCTTATCTTTGGTGTCCGACAGTAGCTCAGAGAATTTGTTTCAGCGGTTTCTATATAGTTTGATTGGTGGCATCACTGGCATGGGTGCTTTAAGTGTAAACTGAAAATAAATGTAAAGTTTATTATGATTCACCAAGTTATTACACTAACACATTGTCTCTGAAATCCAAGCCTTGAACTAACGTGACTCTCGGCATGTATTACTTACACTTAATTTCAAAGTTCACGTCAATTTGACGTCGAAACAAAATAAAACCCACAAAAACAATAGTAACGACATAAAAACTCGGAAACGGTTCTTCCAGATCATGTTTCAGTTATGCTAAACTACTGCTACGATAACGACCTCTTACACTGTCACAAAACCATAAAATACAATTGATGCAAATTAAATCACAATCAACAGAATCTAAGTACACCGGCCGCATCCCAAACAACGACAAAACTCAAAATAAACTTTAAACTAAGAAAAATTGCTAAACATCATAAAGCCAACAATGGTAGAATTTAGGCAGGCTCTAGTAAGGCAAGGCAATTAGGCCTGGCCCAATCTAGAACCCATCTACCAGGCCTAGTTTTTCATCACAATGGGTCATTCAGCAGGCCTTATGAAAAGGTTCAACCCACAACCCAACTCTTAATACTGCCATTACACTTTTTTTTTCCTGCTTAAAGCCGGCCCCCAGGTATCCGGAACCCACTGGCCCGATTAATTCGGAATTCGGTTCGGATAAGGCTATTAATACTGGAAAATCTGGAAAATTTAACCAACTCGGATCGTGTCTACATAATCTGACTCTTACTTAATCTTTTAATACGACGCCTTAAAAGAGAATCGACGACATCTCTAGCATAACTTCACTGGCGCAGTTTTACTTGCGCATACTACGTTTAACAATCACAAATAATGTGTTGCATTAGGATAGTCAAATTGTGTAAAATTAGGATAGTCAAATTAAATCATAAAATGTTGCCAAAAAAAATAAATTAAATCATATATTCATACTTCCTCTCTCCGTCCCAAAATATAAGCCTATTTAATGTTATCACACAATATAAGAAAGGGATTAAGTGTTATTGATTTTAATGATAAAAATCTAAAAATATAATTTACTATCATTAATGGCTATTAATCATAGAATATTGACAAATTTTACGATATAACCGTTGTATGAAATTTGAAAAAAATTGACATACATCACAACCTTTCATATCTAACCTTTCTCATACGATAAAATATGTATTATATAAAGAAAGAATAGAAATAAAAGAACTCTAATATATAACAATAGGTACAATCTTTCTACGACCATTCCACCGTAAAATCTGGAAAATACTCTATACTTCCGACATTACTTAATTATAATATAATGATAGTAGTAAAAAGGAACTAAACGGAACATAAAAATATTTAAACGTAAAATAATTCCTTAGGGAAAGAAGGAAATCATAACTGCAACATAGCGGTAGGACGATGTAGTTTGTCGTATTTTCCGCAATCAGAGGGTGCTGCCCTCGCCCTCGCCCTCGCCCTCGTGCACGTGGGATTTACAACCTACGTCAATTCCAATACCTTAAACTTCAGTTTCTCCGCCCCAAGGCTAGTGTTCTGTTCTAAACAGTGGCTTTATTTTTAGAAAGGAGCAACCTTTACCAATTTAAACTAATACTTCTGCAGAGCCGATCCTCGAAAAGAAAGGCGAGGGTGGTGAAGAAAACTCTTGTTAATTTGTTTGTTACTAACAATGGCGATCTCCATCACCAGCTCCATTGCATCAAAACGCCTTCTTTCTTCCTCCCCAAGTCCCCGCCAACAACCATCTTTTACCGGCCTCCACCATTTCCCCACCACCAATGTGGCCGCACACTCTTTTTCTATTTCATTTCCTAAGTATCATGTGTGCTCCTCCACCCGCTATTCTCCTGTATTAGCTGCCTTTTCCACCTCACACCCAGGCGACACCGGCACCGTCGATGCTGCCGTGGCGTATGAAGACGGTAACAATAATGGAAATTGTGATGGGAATGGGAATTTCTCCGGTGGTGGAGGTGGTGGCGGAGGAGACGATGATCATGACGGACACAATGAAGAGAATAACAGTAACTGGAAGGAGGTGGTAATGGCGTTGGCGGAGGCGGGGAAATCAATGGAGAGCTTGCCAAAGGATTTGGTGGCGGCAATTGAAGACGGACGGTTACCGGCGTCGATAGTTTCGAAGTATTTGGAGCTGGAGAAGACGCCGTTTTTGGCATGGTTGATGAGATTTGGTGGGTTTAAGGAGCGGCTATTGGCTGATGATCTCTTCTTGTTCAAAGTTTTCATGGAGTGCGGCGTTGGGATGTTTACCAAGGTACATCTCTTTTTTTACCTTTTCTTACTTCTCTTCTTCCACACTTGCCTGTTTTAATTTTTCCTTGCTTTAATCGAGCCGAGTCCAGTCAATACTCTTTTTGGGCTCAACTCGACTATATAGATATTTAGGTTCGAGTTCAATGTACGTTAGTGTTTGATATAGCTCGCTGATCGAAATGATTCGTTTAGTACTCGACTTGACTCGATATCAAGCAGTAGTTAATATTCGTCACAACAGGAGTGGTTAAGCCCAAGTCCATAGACCTTTCCGTTGTTGCCATTTTGCCACTATTGTCTGGTGGTACGGCCATGATCAATGGGTCCTACATGACGACGATATTGGTTCTTACAATCTTACCTATGGCCTATGGGGTAGATTTGCAGTTTCATTTCAATTAGGAGGCTTTAGGCTCTGTTGATAACAATGTATAAATTATTGTGGCTATCCAGACTGCAGCAGAGTATGAGCGCCGGAGGGAGAACTTCTTCAACGAGCTCGAAATTGTGTTTGCAGATGTGGTGCGATATTTCTTTCTTCCTTCCATTTCTTATTTCTCTTTTAGCTATTTTGTCTTCAATTACTTGTTCTTTGGATAAAAATTAAAAAATACTAATAATTACCGGAAACAACGTTTAATCTTGATAGGTGATGGCTGTAATTGCGGATTTCATGCTTGTATACCTTCCAGCTCCAACTATTTCACTTGGATCGCCTATCGGGATGAATGCAGGTCGTATTGCTAAGTTCTTCTATAGTTGTCCAGCCAATGCATTCCAGGTACTAATACTACTACTACTACTACTAGTTTATCTCATATTTTTATTTCTCCTTTTCCCTACCATTTCATATTATGGAATTAATATTATGAATGTGTATATATAGATTGCATTGGGTGGTGAATCCTACTCGTTGGTGCAAAGATTAGGATCCATAGCGGTAACATTCTTGTTAATTACTCAAACAAATTATGAAAAATATCATTTATACTTAAAAATGTTTAAGAATATCTTCTTCTTTTTTTCCCGGTTCACAGCGCAATGGGGCAAAACTTTTTGCGGTCGGCACAACTTCATCTCTGGTAATACTCTACTTTCATTTCATTTCGAACCTTTTTGTGTCTGCTTTCTTTTTCTTAATAATGCAAATACTTAAAATTGGAAATGGTTTTTTTTTTTTTTTTTTAAACAGGTGGGAACAGCTGTTACGAATGTAGTAATAAATGCAAAGAAGGCTGTCAATAAGTCATCCTCTGATGAGCTTGAAAATGTACCTGTCCTATCTACCAGCATTGGCTATGGCGTATACATGGCTATTTCCAGCAACCTCCGGTATGTGGAATTCTAATGAACAACATGAATTTCCGTTGCATTGTGTGTCACTCACTAGTCACTAGACTCACTACACAGTTACAGACCATTTGATCAATGAAACTTATGGGATTTTCGCTTGTACAGATATCAACTACTGGCAGGTGTTCTTGAGCAACGTATGATAGAACCGTTGCTACACCAACACAAGCTATTGTTAACCGCAGTTTGCTTTGCTGTGCGGACCGGAAACACCTTTTTGGGTTCATTATTGTAAGACTCACTCACTCACTCCACTCTGTCTTCTTCCCAGCACATTTGAACATTCTTGATGCATGCATGCATTGCCATTTTCAATGAATTACACCCTGAAAACGGGTTTTAATTATATCATTCTTTTCCTTTCCTTTCCTTTTCTTTTCTTTTCTTTCAGGTGGGTGGATTATGCTCGTTTGATTGGAGTTCAAAAGGCTTAATAAGGTCAAGAAATCGGTAGGATAATGTCTTACAAATCGTGAAATGGTTTTTTTTACATCAAGTGTGATAGGGTTGGTGGTTTATATAGTGAGTTGTTTTATTGAAAATTTAGGAAAGATTACAATTAGAATATTTGGATACAATGCTTGTATTAATTTCCTGTTATTCTGAAATCTGAACTCGAAATTAAACTGAGATTTCGGTTATTTGAAATCTAAAACCAAAACCGAACTGTATTAAGCTAAAAGCTAAATGAACCTCTGTTCGATATATATCACTAAGCGAGGACCTCGCCCAACCGGCATTCTCGATACTTGATCGTCACCATGTTCATCCCCTCTGCATAAGCAATATCGCAACATTCACATCTATCAATCTGCCAAAAAAAATAAAAAAAAATTAAAGGACACAAAACATATATCATATATAAATAGTAATATAAATAAATAAAAAGTAATTCCCACAAATACAAATGCATATATACCTCTGTACGTTTTTTTGCTGGTGAAAAAACTTGTATCTCATTCACACCATCAGCAGTATGGTTCCCATTAATCATACAAGGTGGCAATCCTCGTGGAGCAGACCGGTAATAAACCGTACGAATCATCGTCGAATTTTCGTTTATTCCGTCAATCGTTTTAAAGAAAAAAACATGAGGGGCTTCACATGGATCACTGGAAGGTAATCTTGTATTGAACATATAGTGTGGTGGTTGTCTTCCAAGTTCAAACCATGGTTGAAATGTTTGAATAGGATACTGTATCCACCATCTTGGCATGATATTTTCATATAGATAAACAGAGTATCCCCATGAAGTTGAGAATGTCCAGCTGTTCTGTCTTAGGTGGCAGATGGTTTGCTGTAGCATCCGGGATTGGTCGGAATCCGCCGCTTTGAACAGGTGGCGGATGGCGGCGGACCTGTCTATTCCGGGGAAAATCGGCTCTATTGTGTCTAGATGGTGGAGGGAAATTAAGGGGAATTTTGGATGAGATGAGAGAAGGCCAGATATATCCCCATGTAAGTCCATCTGTGAAAACAATTTATTTTTCTTTTTGATAATTTACATAACAAATCCACGTACTTCTGGAGCATCACAGTGACATTCAACCTTTTGAAAATCGAATGTAAACTTCACATTCGATTTTGGAGAAGTCGAATGTCTATTTTTCGATCTCCGTAAAGTATTATACACAGTGACTAAAAAAAGGTAAAGAAAATATACCTGGTGACTACCTTGTAAGGTAATCATATTGGTTCCAATATCAGAAATACAGGCAAAAATGATAAGATCAGCAGAATTAAGCTGAGAGGTTCTCCTAAGGCAACTTTCCATATCATTTGCTAATGCTTTTGCCAATGGGTAGCTCATTATGATTCCAGCTCCACCAAATGCTTGAATAAACGAAAACCAGAAATTCGACAACACGAAATCCGACGGTGTACCGAAATAGTAATACTTAGTATGATCATACTTAGCAAGAACATCCACTATATTATCAACGAAGAAGATCGAATCGTCGTCCCCTACAACTAGCCATCTGAACCCTTGATTATCTTCTCTGATTACTTCCAGTATGCCATGTACAAGCCTGGTTTGCATAGGTGTGGCAGCATGGATTTCCTCGATAAACGCGGTAATGTTTTCGGAAACCCTAAAAGGAGGAGAAGCTTCAGACCAAGGAAGAAGGTCTCCTATGGGGGATGTGTCAAGATATAGGTACCCTCTTGTTTTCCCTGGCCTCCACCATGATTCTGTGTAGCCTTTTCGGTTGTGATACGCGGGTTCTGAACCGAGTAATCCGAAGAGAAGATGGGAGATATTTGTAGTAGGGGTAGTAATGGAATTTGATGGAATATAATCATGTGATGATGGATGTTGTTGAGAGAAGAAAAGAGAAAACTTTGGTTGATGTGAAGAAAAGAGTATGATTCCAAGGTAAAAGATTACTCCAATGAAAAGAAGGGTTTTGCTTCGGTTTACCAAAGTTAAAGTATTATTATCTGGGAGTTTTTGTTTGATAACATTATTAGCTGCATTGATGATTCCCATTTGAAATGAGATTAGGGATAATGTTGAATGTTGAGTACTTGGAATCCTTTTATAGAAAGTATCCTCCTTTTTCATGCATTCCTATAATTTGAAATTTTTTCTCACACGAGAAATGCTACGACCGCAACCCAAATAACACAACTAATGACATAACATTTACATACAATAACTACATTCATCTCTCAGCTCTTATAACTCGTTGGATGAGTCTTTCAACTTTGAAAAGTCGATTGCGAGGTAATTATCTACTACGTAAACTAGGCACGATATTATTTTGACGCCCGACTTGTTAAACAAGAAACATATCGATCTCTCATGATTCAAGACGATGTCGTGTTTATTAAATTCATGATACAATGCATGTTATAAGAGACCGTGTTTTTTTTGGCAAAAAACAAGTGTAGTGTAATTTCGTTTTGTTTCGGTGGAGAAAAAAAAAATTTGTTAAAATAACAAAAACTGTACTCTAACATATAACAACTTAATCGGTGGAGCGTGGGTGCGTAAAAAAAAAACTGTTAAAATAACAAAACTGTACTCTAACATATAACAACTTAATAAGGGGGATATGTAACTATTATTTAGATATCCAATTTTAATGGGTACAATACTTAATGCTGAAATAAAAGGAGCATAGGGTAGGGTGGCTAAGAACTTCAACCATTCATTTATTTATTAGTTACCTTAAGTAAAGGTAGCCGCCTTACATATACTTTTATGTAATTTTATTAGAGGAATTGACATCAAAGTAAGAGTATCCCACACGTAATACTACGAATCGAGGGTTATGTTTCAATGATTTAGATAATAAATTCTGTACATACATAAGAGAAATCAATCCATTATATATAGAATCTCTTTTCAGTTTTAAATTTTGTCTTTTTTAATGGGATTTTTATTATTATTATTATTATCAGTTTCATAGAAGTTACAAATGCTTTGATTTCAATGAAGCATATGCTACTGCAACGATCCAACCTAAAAGCCAAAACACATCTGAATAATATAAGTGGGTGAATACACCATTTAGAAAATCTAGTTCAAAGACATATAAGAGAAGCACCACATTCTTAAAAATATTCTACTTTTTTGGGGCTGAATAATTCATCCTTTTTTCAAATATATGCCAATGCAAATCAAACACATGAATGAATGTGGTCAGATTTTCTTTTGAATAATACACACACCGGAACCATCGTCCATTGCTCTACTGTATTTTTGCTAGTAGCTTATATTATATATTCCAAGAGGATAAATCGTCGAAACTTGATGATTGGTCACCGCGTCTCAAAGGAGGAGTCACACAATCAGAATCTGCAGCAGCAACCGTCTTTTGAGGAGGGCCCATGTCCATTACTGCTGAGGAAGAAGATGTGTGTCCTCCTCCTCCTCCTCCTCCTCCTCCTCCTCCTACTCTCAAGTTTTGCAGTGTAGCAAATGATTCTCTCATTGCTGACATTGCTTCGAAAAACCGTGTACACGATGCTAATGCAACTGGTATCGGCCTTAGCATTTCCTGCATTCCAAACCCATTTGTCTCAAATTAGAATTTGGTAGCAATGCTTGAGACGACTTCTAACTGATAAAAAGCATGTTTCGAGGGTGGGGAGGAAGCACATGGTGTTATAAGAAAGAATACATACCCCCCATACGGATGGCGGTTCTTTAAAATTCTGAGTCCACTGAAAATCAGCAACAGATGCAGTCAAGG
Organism: Gentiana straminea; assembly: GCA_036785695.1. Classification (NCBI taxonomy): domain Eukaryota; kingdom Viridiplantae; phylum Streptophyta; class Magnoliopsida; order Gentianales; family Gentianaceae; genus Gentiana; species Gentiana straminea. Next base: position 19,257,474 of record JAVUPR010000314.1, read on the forward strand.
CACCATAGTCACTTGCTGCTTTCATCAGCAATTCCGAAAATTGTTTCTGTCAAAATTTTAGTACATGTAAATGCACAAGGCTGACTTGATCAGTGGCTTGGGAATTAGTAGTTGGAAATGAATTAAACGAACAAAAAAGCTCAAATTGTTCAGTTTTCCAAAGAGATAAAGTAACCAAACATGCAAAATTACATTAAAAAGATCCTCAATAAACCCCCCAAAAATGTTGGTTTTGTAACAACACACACACACACACACATCCTGTAATGTTTGGAACCCTTCATCTTTTGGAACATATGCTCACAAAGTTTTCAATTATTTCTGCCTATAATCATGACTGAAGCCACATATTGACACAGAGAGAATCGTATTTCAAATTTTCAATTCATGTACAACTTAATCCTCTCTTGAAGAAAATAAATCAAATGTACTGCTATTGAGAGAATCCCTGAAGGCTTAGCACCACCAGATTGGTAAGCAATTAATTCTAGACCCAAAATTACCCCACTTTCATGTGAATGCCATTTACTGTGCATTCATACTAGTACAAACTATCATAACGCTATTATGAAATGCATTATAATATTATAATTTGCAGCTAACAGTGAAATTCAGAACTGAGCCTCAGCAACTAAGTGCTGCAGTGCAATAGACTATTAAGTTTATGGATAGACTAAATCTAACATATTCACTATATGAGGCAGGAATGAAAAGTCCCTTAAATGATTTTTTACAGCAGCAAAAGCGCATATTTTCATCTGAAACACCTGCAAGTAAATGACCCTATCTTCTATCATCAGTTTTTCTTTTCCTTTTTTCCTTTTTCTTTCTTGAGTTAATAACAGATCAAAGGATCGAGGAAATCCAATGTTGCGAGAATTTAACTTTTCGATTTCTCAGCCAGATTATTGTCCGTTGAATTCAAATACATGCACCAAAATTTAGGGTAAACCCCAAAAACTGGCAATGTTTGACCAACATGGACGTTGGCAGCCTAAAACATTAAGGGAAGTTCCCCTTTCAGATTTGAGCAATTCTTTCTATTTGAACATCTAATTTCAGCCAGGAGCAAATATATAATACATTATACAACAAACAAGTGGAATGAACTACTCCTATCATCTCTATAATTTAAACCTACTTTTCCGCAAAATCCGTGTGCAAGATTTGTTTAGCATACAGTATTTTCAAGGTTAAAGAGATTCTAGTGAACAATATCCCAAGTCAATGCTGCTGGAAGTTTAACTGATACGATGGCTATATGAGCAAAAATGTGTACATACATGACCAGGAAAAAGTCTAAATTGCCACTTGCACCAAAAATACATAAACAATACATAAATAATAGTTGATGCTCTTCTAAAGTAAAAAACCTGATATTCTGCTTCCACAGGGATGCAATCTAACGAGTATGGTTGTTGAAGACGAGCTATAATGCGGTCCTGAATAACAAAAAACGCACAAAAACAACCATGCATTAACCTATATAATTTTCCAAAGAACGGCTGGATAAGCTGCAAATAATTGAAAGATCCATTGGAAAACATGCATTGGCAAATTAAATTACGAAGTAAGAAACAGAGTAGGACATGTTACCTTATTTTGGATGACGTCTTTAAGTATGGTTGTAATCCTTGCCAGTGTCTCTATCTTCTTTTCCATTTCACTTACATGTGTGAGATGAGCGACATTTTTATCCTCCTATAGTTCAACCGATCACCAATATGTTAACAGGGCAGGCATACAATTGATACCATTATCAAGAGGGGGGAGAACTGAACTAAGCATGTTTGAAGCAGGAAAGCAGCAAAGAACACAGACGTGTCAAAGTAGTCAGCAAGGGAAGAGCTTTATCATGTATTCCAAAGACTATGTAGGCAAAAAACTACAGAAACCAAAATAAAGGTAGATCAGCATTGCACACGCACCCCTTTCAAATGAGCGGTTAAAATGTCCTACTGAGTAAGCAGATGCAGGAAATTGGACCGTTCCTCAAGTTACAAGAAATCTTCTTGTTCATGAAATACAGGAAGATTAGGAGATAAGTATGAGTTTTGCGTGAGAGTTCGACACGCTGAACAATAATTTCATTCACCATGGGTCAGGTATAGAATCTCAAGAAAATTGCGTTCCATGCAAGAGAAAGGTAGAGATCTCAGTTTCTAAGCTGATATAGGACCTATGTTCTGGGACAAAACTGCACAAGGGTATAAGGAATGGAATGAAAAGTGTTGCAGCTGGATTCGCCACGCAGTTCAGGCAATGTAAGAATAGCCGATTCATAACCAAGAATAGAGAATTACTAAGTTCCCAAATCTTTCAAGTAAACAAAGGGTTGCTAGTGGAAGATAATAGATAGAGGGAAAAAGAGAGCTTAATTACGATGATAACTGTACAGATCACGCCATCATACAATGGAGGAATGGTGACTATTCTTAGGACATGTCAAAGATTTACTAGTACAAGTTAAAACTCTACGATATGCACTTCTGCTTTAATTTTGTTTCTCCACCCCTTCTCTTTTCAGGTCAAAACATCTTTGAAGTCATAGTTTAGGGATCTAAACTCTCAAAATTCATAAAATGTCAGCCCCTCATAAGTTCCGTAACTAAATCTCTCATTTTGGATGCTTGGGTGCTAGATACAGAAAAAAGTTCAGGACAAAAATGACAAAAAAGTAAAAAGAAATTTCTGAGAACTACAGATTTCCGAGAGCCAAAACCATATGATTCACCAATAATTTCTCATCGCTCTAAAAAATGATCAATATAAATATTTTTATAGATATGTGAACACAAACTGTGAATTTGAATAAGATTTTGTGACCTTTCTTCCTTGAAGTTCCACTTGCAAATCAGCTATTTTTCTTTGCACGCTTGTCAGCTCCCTCAAAACCCTTATCAAATCATCACCCTTTTCCGTTGTTGACAGCGCTTGGATTTCTTCCTGTGCAATTGCAAAATTAGCACCATCAGCCTCAGGACCCAATACAAACTGTGGAACCTGTGGATTTTAGAGAAGTGATCTCCACGACTTTGAGATGCAACTTCACTGTCACTTGCAAACAGCAGTAAACAAACAACGGAGGGGGAAAGAACGACATAGGGAAACAGCAAGTGAAAAAGGGGGAGGGGGAGAGGGATTAGCAGGTTGGAAAAGAGATGCGGCGGGAATCTTTCCACAATGGGGTGCTTCTTGATTGATTCAACAAAATATAAAACGTTATTCAGGAATAGCATCATTGCTAATTACAATTAAGTCCTACAACAATTCTCCAAGATTCCAAAACCCCTTCCCCCAGTTTTTCACAGCAATGAAGATATATCAGGCTTGTTCTTTTTTGTGCGTTTGCGGTTATCAATGATCACCAACCAGACCATTATCATGTGGCATTAAAAGAGAGACCTTCAAAGAAGTGGCGTAAAACTAGATTTCAAAGAAATAGCAATAAAACTATAGTTTTGTTGTTTTCCGATAAAGCCCCACATGCAAATCATATTTACAGGCACACAACAGTCCAATCAGCAACCTAATATTGTAATTCTAAAAAATAGCTTTAACCCACAGTACATCTAAAGAGAAGGGAGAAACAAAAGGCAAACAGTAAACACACAGAGAAATGACAAAATGAAAGGCAAGATTGGAAGAACAAAGCATTAGGGCAGAAACCAGTAAGCAAACAACAAAAAAACACAAGCAGTAGTCGAACATGCAAGTATAACTCCACTATCTTCTCTGTGAAAAACAAAGAAAGGAGTGCTCTTGTACTTGAACAAAGGGCTAACCACAGTATACACCAAGGTCACTTTTTTTCTTTTCTTTTCTTTAAGCTACGAAGGTCACTCTTGCATCAGCTTTATTAAAAACTTCACCTCTAGCTACAATGGTTAGAAAGGTAAGTTCCCATTCTAATGAAAGGAGATCAAAAATTTATTGAAATACCCTAAAGCTTCAACTAAATATCTGCGTAACATCCCTACCCTAAAGCTTCAAATTAATATCGGTAAAACATCCCCTCGTAATCATTCACATTTCTAAAATTCATGCATGCCTCAACACTCAATAAGCCTTGTCAATGAAACTCATCAAATTCCAGGAGAAGTTTAGGGTATCGGTCAAAATAAGAAAAGGGTGAATAACCAAACGTGGCAGCCAGGAGTCCTGAAAATCCATGAATTTCAGGCAGGCAATTCACTTTAAAAAAAATTACCTACAGCATACTAATTACTAACAGAGCAGCCAAGCTTGTTGAAGAGAAATAACAGAGCATGTTACTAATTAGTATGTTACTAATTAAGCTTAATTTGAAGAGATATATGTCTGAAGGCTGTGAAGCAACAAGCTTAATTACTAACATACTAATTACTTTAAAAAAAATTACCTACAGCATACTAATTACAAAATATATATCTCTCCAAATTCAAACTGTCCGTTATTTCTCAAGGCTGTGAAGCAACAAGCTTAACAAAGCTCAGCGACAAATGCAAGTAACCATAAATTAAATAAAAAAAAGTATTCCAAAAGGAAACCTGAGAAGGAGGAGGGGCCACGGAGAAACCAAGTTCAGAAGCAAGTGAAAGGGCGTCAGACATGCCTCCGATCCGTCTGAGCGGTTTTCGACCAACCCATGATGAATCATTACCCATCGACATTGGTATTGCTACTTGAAGAGCGATCACAAAAGAACAAATGTGAGAAATTTCAATTTAGACGAAATCCAATGTTCAGTTAGGTGTTTTAACTGTGGGTTGATGGAAAATGAGCTCAGCCGAAGGAGGATTAAGGTACTGAGGCCTCAGAGCTGAGGGCTGATGAAGTGAGGGCGCCGGCTGAGTTTCACTGGAAGGGGAAAGAAACGACTTTTTTTTAAAATTTTTTTATTTATAAAGAGAAACAAAAATGTGAGAATAAATTTTAATTTTTTCAAATCAATGACTACAACAATACAATAAGCTCCAGTATATGTGCATCAATTTAAACTTCTTAAGAAAATACAGGGAAACAAATGAGTCTGCTTGTGACTGCTATCCTGAAGACTCCGGCGCTCACGTAGCCACGGCGACGATGGCTCGGGGAAGGTTCCGTAAGCGGCGCAGCGGCAGGTGTGCTCTTCTTCTGCTCACCAGCTGCTGCTACCTCCTAGGATGTTGGAGTCAAGACTGGGTGACTGCTGCCGGAGTAAAGGGATGGACTGGTGGTGGCTGCCGGAATAGGGGGTTGATGAAAAATGAAAATTTGAAAAGCTTGCAATCGAGTTTGGTTTGGGAGGTGAACTTTCTATTTTTGAACTTTCTGTGTGAACTTTATAATCAAAAAAACAAACAAACAAACAAGTTGGTTAAAGCTCGAGTTTGGTTTTCTAGGATGTTGGAGTCAAGACTGGGTGACTGCTGCCGGAGTAAAGGGATGGACTGGTGGTGGCTGCCTGAAAAGCTTGCAATCGAGTTTGGTTTGGGAGGTGAACTTTCTATTTTTTTTAAAAAAATTTCTAAAAAAAACGACAGTTTTATTACCACTGTGTGAACTAATCAAAAAAAAAACAAACAAACAAACAAGTTGGTTAAAGCTCGAGTTTGGTTCGGGTGTCAAACAATGACACTACCTCCTTGTAGCAAATCTTATTAGGAGAAAGCATCCATCTTTGTTATTCCGACAGAGATCACGTGACAGTACATTAACATGCTCTCCACGTTGGGATATACTTAACGTGTGACGATAGGTTCCACCGAAATAGCAGTGGTCATGCAATCGGTAACTATATTAGTTCTTAGGAAAATGATTGAGAGACCGAAAGTGTGTACCACCCTGTTTTTGTATGGTCCAAGATTTTTGTTTTTTTATTTTTGTTCTTTAATATTCTTAACGTGTGGTTAAAACGAGAGTGTGTGGAGTTTTTTTGTGTACCACTTAGGTGCCTCCATCACTATCATAGTTCTTACTTCTTTCCTAAGTTGTACACATGCTAAACAATCTGATGTGCTTATACCTTCTTCTTGGACAAGGCGTTACATAAATCACTAAATTTTGTGGTACAGAGTATTTGAATGGAGGATATTATTATATTGCAAATTATAGCACTTTGTTTCATATATAAATCTTGTTGTTGAATATACAACATCAACATACCAGAGGAGAGGACCAAAACTAAACTGCAAAGAAACTCCAGATTTTTTTTTTTTTTTTTTTTTTTTTTTTTTTGCCTCTCTGTCATATTTGATTACAAAAATTGCAGGTAAAAATAAAAAAAAAAAAAAAACCTGTATCACTTCTATACGAACAACAGTCCTTAAAACTGCTGTTCAACTACTACAATATTCGTAGCGGCGGCGTGATTACATTTATTCCACAAGGTAAGTATTACTTCTGTAGTTGGAATACTAACATTGTATCATCAATACATACTTGTAAACCATTTGAACAACAACAACGAGACTATGACCCGTACCCGTAGTTAATTTATGATGCTCTATTACGGAATAGGAGAGCTAAGGCCCTCTTGAGAAGATAACGGATGAAGATTGTTGCGGTACTTAGTTTGCGAGGGTCTTTTCTTGAACGAGGGTCTTCTGTTAAGATAATGGATTGTTCGCTTGGCGTAAAGTGAACGGAAAAACGGGGTGGCTCTCTCTTTTAGCTTGAGTATAAAGAAGAAGAGGATTCTGTAGAATATGAATAGTGCATAGAGTGCAAGTAAATCCCACCACTTTGAATAACTTATGTTTATCCTGAACATATTCCTCAACACATCCTCTCCCTTCAGTTTTGGATCCCCTGGTATTAATGGTTCAAACATTACCCCTAGCATATCGTTTTTGAACCCTCCCTGCATTTTTTTCCATCAAATCAAATCATTATAACATATATACTGCATTTTTATCACTCTATACCGCATTTTAATGCTACTAAATACGGCCTTCTTTTACATAGAGGCCCGTGTCTGTGACTAATTGGTCTGACTGATTCGTAGTTCGGTCTAGGTGATATATGTACCTGAAGAGACCATGATCCATAGCCTAGATACGAAACCGGATATCGCCAAATAACTTTAGGAAGATCCGGCAGCAACCGGAAGAATCCAGCTGTCATCATCATGATTCCCTGCCAGAAAAGAAAAACATTATTGATGATTATTTACAATGCATCTCTAAGTTTAAGTTTAAATATACATGTAGATAATCTGATAATTATATTGTTATTAAGTTGAAATGAAGTTTTAGGGTTTACCAGGACACCAGCACCAGCAATTAATCCCATTAAGAAATTTGGCACCAGAGAAGCTACAATCATCATGCAGCTTTCTACAACGGCGATGCATCCGAATAGATTCAAGCAGAAAAATGCGTAATACGAGAATCCTTTTCGAAAATTCACCATGAAAAAAGTGATTGTTCCGGTAGCCATTGAAATCGCCACTAAGTATGGAAATGAAGATAGGAAGTTTGATAGTATATACACCGCCACACCATAATGTCCATTCATCCTCTCCTTATAAAACACCTATTCAGACAACACATATTTTCACATCACAAACAACATAAACACATATCCCGAAAACCTATTTCTGTCCCCACACCGCTGATGTGGCAGTACGATCCGTGCTGCCACATCAACGGTTGTGGGACAGTAGATAGGATGGTATGTATCGTTTCTGAAATATGAATGCGTTACCTTCATTTCCTCGAGAAATGATGGGAAGCCTCCAATAGACATAAAAGTCATAAACCCTGTAATGAATCCAGCACAGGCTCCACGAGCTAGAATTGCTGTATAACCGGTGCCAACATTGTAGAATAAAGTGCCAACACAAAGTGCTACGACTATATATATTACTAATCGTGACCAGTAATATCCCACGTCACGGCTCATGTTCACAAATGATCTCCTTGTCAATGTGGACAGTTGTTTTAGCCATCCTGCTTGGCTTCCTTTTATAACTTCAATCTCAAGTCCTGGCTGCAATACATACAAAATTCATGTTACACGAAACTATAAAATAACTCTTCGTAATAAGCGAGTATATATATATATATATATATATACACTTACAGTGGTAGCAATCTGCTTGATTCTTGATTTGGTCCGGGACGCGTATCCTGTAGACCTATATCTATCAGCAAGCAAAGCTTTTATATCTGCTGTGGCCATATTGCTAAAGGGATCAGAGTGTGGTAGAGGCGTCTCCTGTAACGAGAAGGACTAATTCGCGTTTTTATTAGTAAGATCCATTTTATGTAGGAAAGAAATACATCAAAAACGAGAATAAATTTAAGATAGCGCAAACACGTACACGAAGTCTTTGAGAACCTTTTAGCGTTGCTGTGACAATGTCAAAGTCGGAATTGATACAACGAAGAAAGTGATCAGATGGATTCCTTCTGCTAGGACATGGAAAACCGGCTTCTGCAAAAAACTGGTGAGCAAAAAAAAGGTGAAATAATGCTTTTAAGGTTGTAATAAGCCTAGAAATAATGCATGTAAATAATTAGAAAGAACAGTGTACCTTAACAGCAGTCTTTGCTTCACCAAAATAAACAACTTCACCACCAGAGAGCAAACAGAGGTCATCAAAAAGTGCAAAAACTTCACTGCTAGGTTGATGAATGGAGGATATAACAGTCCTTCCATCACGAGCGATGTTTTTAAGGGCTTGGATCACGAAGAAAGCCGAGGCACTATCAAGGCCACTTGTTGGCTCATCAAGAAACAGAAGACGAGGACGGATGATGAATTCAAGGGCAATGCTTAATCTTTTTCTCTCACCACCACTTATACCTCTTAGATGCCAGCTTCCTATTACGCGATCCGCGCAATCTTGAAGCCCCATTTCCATTATTGTTCCATCTATGATCCCTTTTATATCTCTTCTAGACAATGTTGTTGGAAGCCTTAGATTTGCTGAGTATGTTATGGTTTCTCTAACTGTTAGGGTCCCCAATAATGTGTCTTCTTGTGTTACATATGCCTAAAACAAAACAACCCCTTTTTTTTTTACCCGTGTTCGAAAATCGAAGAATAATAATTTGATAAAAGATTTGAATTATTGGAAAATATGAAAACTTACAACAACACCATAATCTAATCTTCTCTTTTTTCCATTGAGAAGTACATTTCCAGTCATGACTACATTGCTTGAGAGCCTACCTGCAACATTAATTAATTACACATCAATTGTTAATAATATCCATTTATAACTTGATCATCAACTAAACCAAGATTTATTTTAATTAGTAGTTTTTATGTTTATATGATAATTCAAATAGTATATATTATATGTTATGGCAACCATTATGATACAGATAAAAGTATCACAAAGTATTTGCTTTTATACCTTATTAAGTCTCCATAAAGGCAAAGGCACCACACCCTCATATCTTTTTAAAATTTTCTTTTTTTTTTCCTTTTTTGTAAACGCATAATTATTTATTCATGATATTTTGTGTATATAAATTGATTGCCGAAGAATGGGATTATCACAAAAACTAAAGGTGGATGAAGATAATGAGAGAAAATATAAATTTAGGTCACTGTAACACGCTTTATTTCATTTTAGGTTGTGTCGGACCTGACATTTTTTTTTAGGTTGCCCGTGGAAATTTTCCCCCTCGCCCCGTGGAAATTTCCCCCGGCCCGTGGAAATTTCCCCCCGATCCGGTTGAATTTTCCTCCGGCGATGCGTGGAAATTTCCACGGGCTGGGGGAAATTTCCACGGGGCGAGGGGGAAAATTTCCACGGGTAACTTAAAAAAAAATGTCAGGTCTGATCCGACCTGAAATGAAATAAAGAGTGTTACAGTGACCTAAATTTATATTTTCTCAGATAATGAAAGCACTTTATGGTAGGGAAAACAGTGTATAGGAGGCAGTACAACATGAACATGTTCAGTCATCAATGACTGCTACAGCTGGTTTTGAAAGTTGTGGAGAAACTTGAATAATTTTGCAGTAGTGATACATCCACTACACTTTCAATCGCAACATCTTACACAACACAATCTACACCACATATTCTATTGGGACCCATCACAAAAAATAATTAATCACTTTAATCCATGACTACCACTTGTGTAGTGGTTTGTGCACTACACAAGAGTGTAGTGCACATATCATTATTCATAATTTTGAAGATAACCTACCCCTCCCCGTCCCCGGAGCCAGAATGTTTTTTCAGCGAGGTCCGTAAATATTTAACACACTAAATAAATTTTTTTACGGGGTCCGAAATATTTTTTATAGGTAAAATGTAGAGTATTTTTATTTTTAGCGGGGTCCGTGGACCCTCCTTAGATACACGTAGATCCGTCCCTGCCCCCCCCCCCCCCCCCCCCCCCCCCCCTTTTTTTTTTTTGGGAGGAACCCCCTTGCTTTTCAAACAATTTTTTTTTCTCTTTTTCTTGAAAATAAAGAAAGAGAAATGTTTATGCCACAACAAAATATGCACCGCACACTTTTAAATTATTGATTTTTGTAGAACTCATATGATTCAATAGGCCGGTCCACGTTATAATCAATAGTTAAAAAGTGTGTTGTGTACAACGTTGTAGTCATTTGGTTGTGGCACTATCATTACTACTTTCAGAAAGACAAGATGGGAAAATCAGGGACAAAGCTAATGTAAGATTATTCACTTTCCTATAAAAGTAGATAAAACCAATTCAAAATCGAAAATAGTGATTGCTATTGTAGAAACAAATAAAGATAAAAAAAACGTAGATATACGTGGATGATCGAAAAGTTTATTTGATTTGATTGCTACTTCCCACAAATAATAACACACACACACAAAGAAGTAGTGATTGCTACCTACACAAGCTTGTGTCAAAAACATGTGAAGTAGTACCTACGATTGCTACCTACACAAGCTTGGACGAAGTGTGTCGCGTGTCAAAAACAAAAACTTGCCCAAAAACATAATAAAAAATTATTGCTATCTACACCACAAGAAAGGGCACATAGATCTAGGAAATTTGTAAGCTAGGATATATATATATATATATATACTTAATGATCATTAGAACAGTTGCTTTACCATATAAACATTTGTTAGCCATAAAGAAGAAGGAAAGTCAAAAGAAACTTAATCGAATTGTGCATCTTCCCATGATGAAATGATCTTGTAACTATATATTTATACACATATGTATTGTATGTATAAATTAAGAAATGTAAAGAAAACATAGTACATACCAGCCAAAGAATCAAGAAGAGTGGATTTTCCAGAACCAGAAGGACCCATAATAGCCATAATCCTACCAGGTTCAGCATAGCCATGAACCCCATGTAGCAGCTTCTTAGTTGGTCCTTGCCCAAAATTCGGTAGCACCACCATCAAATCTTCCCATATCAAGTATGCACCACCCTTATCTCCTCCACCACCCCCATATCTCTGCTCCACTGATCCCTCATTATCATAACCGACACTCTCATCATCGCCACCACCGCCACCGAAACCGCCTTTTGTGCCACTACTTGTAGCCTCAATCTCCATGGCAAAAGACAGAATATATCTTGTTTGCCTTTTATCTCCACTATTATGTGATCACACAGTTAGAGATATATATTTGGCTATTTATATTATTGGTCAAGATTAATGCAATCATGATAACATATAACAACTAACTGTACTGTCAACTTTATCATTTAATCACATGTCTCTGTGTATGTGTGTTTTAGGGCGGTGATTCATCAATAATGAATACTACCAAAATATATAAGTAGTCTACATCTAGTAATGAGTCATGAGGAGAGGGGTATGGCAGGGGGAAACCTCTCTGGTGCCCCAATAGAGTAAGTGCACAGACTGCGAATTAGGTGAGAGAGAGGAGAGTATTTATTGTTTTGGGGTCCAAACCTATACCTTTCATTTGAGTAATTTTGATACTAGTAGTGTTTTCTCCACATTGTTAAGGAATTTATATCCACCACTTATCTTTTCTTGTTTTTTTGTGTAGTTTGTCCCCTATATATGTTTGTATATATAAATGTATATGTAATAGTTTTGTCTCGGTTATAAGTTTTCTTTAAATACATGTAATGGTGACACATCAATTATGCAGCCGAGTCTATGTGGAAGTCATTGGTCAGGTGAGCGGAGTCCCTGCTGCTGCGGCTTAGTCTGGTGTTCAGCCGGGAAGTTAGCAGAGTTGATCGTCTGTTGAGTCTGATGAGCTAATTAAGTTGGTTCTCAGCGTTACTTGGTGAACACGTCTACATGGGTTCTCTCGTGTGAATTAGGGTTACGTCTGTGGTATTTCAGTCATTGTCTAGTTTGACCGTTATGGCGGTTAGGGTTTGATTCCAAAGCCTATAAATATCAATGTAATTGTAACATTTGTGTAACAAATTCTTTGAATAATATAATATATTCTCGTTTGTCTGTGGAGTAGTCGATGCATTGTCGGAAACCACGTTAAATTCGTGTTCTCGTTGTTTTTGTGCTTGTTTGATAGTTTAATCACTAGTTCTTTTCTCAAATCACCATCAATCTCTGACAATCCGTTACAACAAACTGGTATCAGAGAGTCCATGTTTGTCAGGGAATCAATAATCTCTTAGAAGCAAGGTTGGTTAGCACCAATGTCATAATTGACGCTAGGTTTTCTTAATCAACGCAAGCTTTTCCGGTGGGAAAGATTTATGCTTTAAATGTTAAATCGACAAGTTTACACGGATGAACAATTTCAGTTTATGGCAAATCAAAATGTGTGTTTTGTTGAAACAACAATGGCTTTGGGCTCCACCTTCGTGGTCTTATAAATCTTTAGAAAGCCGGAGAGGTGAAGTATAGTTCTTTAATCAATATACATATACACATACATTATATTTATTATACACTGTCAGCAAAGTGACTTGATCTATAATCTTGTGGAACTAATCCGTTAAGTCAGCTGAGATTGATGGTCAGCTGAGTAAGTGTATTCATTCTATGGAAGTCAGCTAGTGAAGTCAGCTGGGGTTCCTTCTAGTCTGCTGAGATTGTGAATACAGCTGAGTTCTACAATCTAGTATGCTTGTTACAAGTTTGGGAAGGTCAGCTGATGCTGAGTTTCATCTGGTGGATAACAGCTGAAGCTGGGGTTCCCATCTAGGGTATTTATGGCAATTCCGACAGAGATCTTATGGCGGCTAGGGTTTAGGGAATTTAGGCCTGACCAAAATTAACCGGAACCGGCGAACCGGACCGGACCGGCGGTTCGGATAACCGGCGGTTCACCGGTTATAGGACGGTCCGGGTTTGCAGCGAATCAGAACCGGACCGGCAGCCGGAGGTTCAACCGGCCCGGCCGGAACCGGAACCGTAACCGTAACCAGACCAGCTCCAATGGCTATTTTTTTCAACCATTTCAAATACATCCTATAAATACCCCTTCATTTTCTAATTTCATACACCTACTCTCCTCTCAACTCTACATTTCTACTTCTCTAATCTCAAACTCATTTCTTTATTTGTAATCAAGTTTGTTTAGTTGTTAAAAACAACAATCAAATTTACTTTGATAATGAGGATGATACTTCTTTATATAGGCTTCCCTTGTGGGGGAGCAAATTATGCAGCATTGAAGTCATGGTTGAAGATGTGGAGTCGTTATGTGGCTATCGTGGTGATGAAGCGGCCAGGGCTTATAGGGCGATAATCATGGGACAATTGCATGACGTGGGACAATTCCCCATTAATGGAATGTAACCATTATTTGAGGTCGATCGACTTGCCCTCTATTGAATATAAATGGCCGAGGTGGGCATGCACTATGTCGGCAATGTGAGGCCGTTTACGTCCTGCGTCCTGATGGCTATAAAAGACAGAGGACGACCTGCGGCGTGTCGGACAGAGGACGTCTTGCGTCATGTCAGCCGATTGATCATAAGAGCGACATGCGTTGTACTAAGATGAGCCATGTTGAAGTCTCTTGATATAAAGCTCAATATTGAGCTGAGCCCGTATCGGCCCATTTGCTAAAATGACCCACTGAGGCTTGATGTATGTCTCATGCATGGTGACCGATAGTACCCATGTAAACATCCCCTCAGACTTGAGTTTTATGTATGTCGTAGGTTAGGTCTGCTCATCGAAAACATGCATGACTTGAGAGGCAGAGTCTAACTGCTTCTGACACGAGAGACGTATGCCCGTCTCTACTTTGAATTTCGAAATGCAAATTTCATATCTCGTGGTGTCGTATCTCACAATTGCCTGCAAGATCCCGCAAGAGTGACCACGCCTCTTTGGGTATGGTGTTTGTTCTGCTATAAAAGGTGGGTGGATTACCATGTTCACCTCTTTGAAATCTTCTATCATTTGAAAGAGAGACCTGAGCCTTCTTCCCGGTTTCAAGACAAGTAAGTTTCCTTCCCATTTCTGTATAATTTTCTTCGTCTTTTTGTTTGAATCATGACATCTAGTAAACGATCGGTCATAGATGCTTCTTCTGACGATACCCATAGTAGGGATATTTCCGAGGATACCCTTAGACCGCCAGAAAGCATTCTCAATAGGCGAGATACTTCTAAATTGGTGATTGTGCTTCAGATATCAGGTGAGAGAGAAAGTGGAAAATAATAAAGAGAAAGAAGAAAGAAAAGTTTTATAGGATTTACAGCAAGTCCAAAAATGTGTGGCAATCATATTTTTGTTGGAGGAAAAAAGTCCCAAAGCCCATGTTATGGGTTTTGGTTTATGTGTTAAAACAATCAACTTTTAGCACTAATTTCGGACGATGTGTATAATCGTGAGTTTATGATACAATTAAATATTACTTAAGAAGTAGTTGATGGTGGACTTTTGAATAACCCGATTCAGATATCAGGTGAGAGAGAAAGTAATGTCTAAAGTTGGTGAAAATGTGTGAGGAGAGGAGTTGAATAGTGTATCAACTCTACTATCCCACATTGGTGAGATTAGAGCCTTTGGATCTATATTTAAGGGCTAAGTTAGCTCTTTGGAATGTGCACCAAGGGGCTAGTTTGTGCGAGACGAAATACTTAGATGACTTTTGGTTCACCAGACACGTGCGCATGCCGGCCGGCTCGGTTCGAGGAGTTAACTAATATTAATTTTTTGGGGAATTCTTTTCCTTAGGGAATAATCCAAAAATTAATTTTATTTAACTCGAACCGAATTAGGGCGGCTAAAATGATCCAGAGCGCATGCGTGAATGATTATGAACGGAAAAATCATGCTAACCGACTTAAATTAATCCAAAATTTTATTTTATTTAACCTCATTTAATTAAGACGGTTAGAATAATCCTTAAAACGTGTGTGAACAGACAAATCATGATCTAATTAAGTTGGTTTGATGTGTTAATTTAAGTCGGTCTTCTTGTCTTGAGGGATAGGAAAACGCATCTTGAAGTCGGCTAATTATCTCTATTGTCCACTAAATAAAGAAACGTGAATGGTCGAGAATTAGTATATCGAATTTTTTCATCTTCTCCACTATAGACATATCATTCTGCATACATTGTTCTTAAGTAGTGTTGAAGAAAAATCGGAGCATCTAGTAGTTCATCGGAGCTCGAGAATTTGAACTGCCGCTAAACTAGAGACATAAATTGTTGTATTTTGGAAAACAATTGATTCAACCGTTGACATGTGACTGGAGCAATATTGTCTTAAGTATAGAGTGAATACACTCGCCTCGGTTTAATCTCTATTTAACTAATTCTACATCTATTTTCTATATTTTTGGTTTGTTTGATTTATTCATGTAATGCTCCCATACCCCAGGTACAGTATATTAAATACTAATAAATGATCCGGTCATTAACTTATATTATACCGTCGTCATCGTCTAAAAGGTATAACCCGAGTTAACAAGACATTTATGTCTCACATTTATATGAGGTGACCATTCTATTACTTTTTAGACGTGAGACTTTATATTTCCTGCTAAATGCTAATCGATCTTCTCTCTAAATACATATTAACAGAAATACAGATCTGTTTCTTTTCGACATGTGAGTAGTTCTATTTTATTTTAGTATAGTAAGTACATGTAATTTATTTAATTCATGATTTCCGCTGGTATTTATGTGATTTGTTTCATTTTTACACATAATGTAAATCACTCCACACATTATAATTCCAACCATTCATAGCACACGTAAATTTAACCAACATTAATTAGTGAGAAATGACAAGGGAACATACAAGGAGAAGATCCTTTGATTATTTTGAAACCTACGTTCAAGTGATTTTTTTTTTTTGTAGTATCTTCACATGTGATGTCTCCATGCGTGAAGACAATACCCCAAAAATCCCTTACAAGAGATAGCCAATTAATGTATATTTTCAATGCTTCGTCTGCCTACCATAAACTTCATATTTGTGTTAAAACCTTCTTGGGATTAATGCCTGAAAAACGCTATCATCGATCGTGTTGACGCAACCATCACGTACTCTGTTGCGATTATTCATCCTACAACTAAAACTTCTTCCTTATTTTTTTTAAAGAACGAAAGCTTTTTATTAGAAGACAAAGAAACAGAACAAGTACAACAAACATAAAACAGCATCTCTCAAACCCTTAGTAACCCAGGCTGGGAAAGAGTCTGAACAAAAGAAGTAAAACTTCATCTTTATTAATGGGACGTTTTTCTATTAAACTTTACTTTATCAGGAGACCAGGGGGTAAATACCAGCTAGCTAGAAGCTAAAAGCAATTTAGTCCAGATAATCAAATTTGTCACAAAACTCCTTATCACTATCAGATAGATCAAAACAATCGCACCGACCAAACGGGCAATAATCTTCGGAAGAATCCTCGTCCTCGTCCTCGACCTTGTCGCAAGAATAATTTCCACATGGGCTACCAGGAGGAATTGTACTAGTGGCCGGCGGTTCTTCTATTTCATAAAGCTTCCTTTTTGTGCTTGATGATCCTTTCTTTGCCTCCATTATTTGTGCTGCCATTTCCATTTCCATTTCCATTTCCAATGCAATTATACAAGGTAAATTAACAGCATAACCCCAACAACAAAAAAAATCCCTAAAAGTATATATATAGAAACTCTGTGTTAAACCAACAAGGAATAACGTACATGAGAAACTAACCTGCTGAAAGAATGATTGAAAGGAACAGAAAGCTCGAAAACAACAACGCCAAGTTATAAGCCATCTTAAGGATTAAGGAAGTTGATGAATTTCTTTGATTTCTGGCCATTATTAATGCCTTAATTATAGTCTATTTGTATTGGGTTTTAGCATATAGTTAGGTGGCAACAGACAATGAAGCTAGACAAATGTGTTTTTCCATAGTCTATTTGAAAGATAGTTGACTATACTTAAATACATTTATTAATATTTAATTAGTGATAGTCAAATCTGCAAGTATTAATATTTAATTAGTGATAGTCAAATCAATCTATATTGCAGCATTTTGTGAGCTTCAGCTCAAACTGATTCAGATAATGATTTTCATATTAATTGCAATGATGAAGAAGATGAAAAAGGCAAATAAATCTAACAACTTTCTGTCAAGATCCAACAGAATCTTATCTATCTAGTCTAGGTGCCAGGTGGCATTACACTATGATGCATGAGAGATAAAAGTGTAGATCGTCCTAGACATACACATGTAGAAGATAGATCCTTGAGCTAGAAATATTGCTCATGTGGTTATCAACCAGTAAGTGTACTGGACAACTTCAAGCCAATCTCAGTAAACAACAGTTGAATCCACTATAACTCAACGGGGGCGGAGGTATGTTATCCGAAATGGGGTGCACACATCCGAAATAGATATGGTGCCTTTAGTGATTCGGTGGTGAGGTAAAGTAAATGAAAATTAATAAATTAAAAAGTGTCAATAGAAAATATATGGTGCAAGCCGCCTAGAATATTGGGAAGATAGTTTGATCCCTAATGGCACGTTTGGATTGTGGTAATGGAATGGAATGGGATGCTTTTTTCATTCCATTCCATCAAGTTAGCGTGTTTGACAACGGAAGAATAGAATATGTTTTCATTCCAACGGAATGAAAATGGATGAATATCATTCCATAAAAATCCAATGGAATGGTCGGAATGAAATGAAAAAATAAATCCTGCAATAAGAAACGATTTCATTCCATTGCCTACCAAACGCAGTAATGAAATTATATCATTTCATTTTATTGTATTCCATTCCAACAGATTCATTTCATTCCATCGCATTCCATCAATCCAAACGAGCCATAAGAGAATGCCTGCCCTAAGAGCAACCCTAATGAGAGGCTTTTAGACATAGTCTTTTGAGAAAGTGGCAGAAAAGAGAAAGGAAATTTTAATTTGCAAAATAATGGAGTTGAAATGGAGAGGATTTTGTAGACATTCTCTACTGCATTCTCTCTTTTTAGATAATGGCAGAGAACATTATCATTCACAACTCATCTTCTTCCCTTCTTCTACCAAATTTCTTCACAACTCATCTTCTTCCCTTTCTCTTCCTTCTCCCCTTCTTCTACCAAATTTCTTCCTCTGCTAAATTGCCGGCGAGGCTATGAAGATGATGAAATTTTACTCAGTTTGCTTTAGTTTTTTAGGTGGGTTTTGTTGAAAAAATGATTCTCCTCCATTTCATTATTCCTGGGTGGTGTCAAAGTTAAATCATCAAGGCTCTAATTTTTATTTTTTTGTTATTTGGGAGAAGGCATTAAACATGATTGTCTTTCTTCTGTTTATTTTTTTGGTGTTTGAAAGATAAGAATGGTGGAAGGAAGTTGGGGAGACACTGTACCGGTGGTGGTCGTAGAGAATTTTTATTTTTACCATTACACCTTCTAACCAACTTGACAAAAACTACAAAATCAGCCTATAATTTTTATCCAATCAATGTTAGCCAACTCAGCTGGCTCTTGTCACAATTTCCTCAAAAATAGATTATACCATTACGGCTGCTCTAAGGTAGTAAAAGTTAGTCAAGATAATCAAATTTGTCACAAAACTCCTTATCGGTATCAAATAGATCAAAACAATCGCACCGACCAAACGGGCAATAGTTTTCGAAAGATTTGTGGTCGCAGGAATATGTTCCGCATGGGCTCCTACAAGGAGGAAATGGACAGGAGGATTCTTCAAATTGTGCTTGAAGATCGTTTCTTTGCCTCCATTATTTGTGCTGCCATTTTCCATTTCCAATGCAATACAAGGTAAATTAACAACATAACCAGTTATCAGAGAGCTTAGAAAATCTGTGTTAAAAACAAAGTGAATTTTGATAATAATGTACAATTAAAGATTCTTTAGCTAGATAACAAGAACCTACTAATGATATATATTAGTAAGGAGAGAAAAAAAAAAAAAAACCCTAACCTGAAAAAATCAGTGAAAGGAACAGAAAGCTCGAAAACGCTACTTTAGCAGGCATGTTAAAATTAAGGAATTTGGATGCAATCACCAGATGTTCTTCTCCGGCCATCGCCTAATTATAATGTATTTATATAGTGGAATTCAGCACATAACTAGGTAGAAGCAGTCAATGAAGCTAATAATTTACTATCAACTATTGGGCTGTCAGTATAATTTAAGGGAACAACCCGACCCTACTATTATTGAAGATATCAGCTCCGCGTTAAAAAGTTTTGGATGTATACGTACAAGTATAGATATAAACAAGTTCATTGTTAAGAATCGGTTATCGTCATTGTACCAACACCAAGTGCCTAAGAGAATCTCTTGGAAAAGAGATCTCCAAAATTGAACATCCTCCTCCTCTTAAAAGTTAGTTATATGTTGTAAGGCAAACATTATCAATATCACCGAAGATATTTATAAAACCAACAATTCTCATGTACAGCTCCTTTCCAGACCATGCTAGTCATATGCAATCCTAGATTGCATATTTGCATCAAGAGTTGCTTTTGTATCTATCTATCTATCTATCTATCTATCTATCTCTCTCTCTCTCTCTATATATATATATATGAAAAGGTCTCCTTTACATAGTCATGTTGGTGGATTACCAATTTATACCTAAAAAGTAAGAAAACTATATGTTTTGGTTATGAAAAATATTTCATTTTTCACTCCACTAAAAAAACAATTTTTATTCATCACAAAACCTGATGCAAATCAAACAACATTTCATCAACTAAATCTCATTCATTAAATAAGTTTTAACTCAAAAATAATCCCTCATAAAATCGACCCATATATTATTTCTTGATTAAAAAAAAATTTATAAAAGCATATACATATACTGTTGAGTTATATTTTCCATCAAAAGAGAAGAAAATAAATAAGTGGTATTTTTGTTTGTACAACAATCATGGCCCGCCTGCAATATCTTTGTCTTGCTTTAGGCATTTTTGCAGGAATAGATTAGTAGCCTGCTTTTTCGCTTTTTCTGGGAACCTTTAACCCCTTTTTCGCTTTTGATATGGTCTTTTTACATATTTTTTTTAGGGTGGGTGGGTGGGTGCTAAAGGAATTAAATTCTTTGGGCAGATGGAATAGATAGCCACTTGAAGTGTGAACAATAAAACAGGGTGTAGCTGAAGAAGAGCTAATTAAAGAAGCCTTTTTAAATTTAAAAATAAAAATAAAAAAAGTGGGGGAGGAAGATGAATGACTGGGCAGCACCAATAATAGCAGCAGCATTGTTTGCGTTTTTATCACCGGGGCTAATAATACAGCTACCAGGGAAGCAACACCCTGTTGATTTCTTGAACATGAAGACCAGTTTTTTCTCTATCCTTTTGAATGCTGTCATCTATGGTTTGCTTCTCATTCTGTTGCTTGTTATTCTTAACATCCACATCTATGCATAATCCCCTAGCCTTAGGAATGGATCTCTCTCTCAACATATATATATAGCAATATATATATATATATATGCTACATTTTTAAGCATTGATTGAACACTACATTTTGTGTATAGTTTTTGGACATTATATATCAAAGATCCATTCATCTGAGAAGAAAAAAATTCCCTTTGTTTTTTTCTTTTTTTTAGGCCTATACGCTGACTGTGTTTTCAAGACAGCAGAACGATCATTTTATCCAGCACTAAACATGGAAGTCTTTATTTTAATAAAATCAGGATATTGTCTTGCCCAGATGTTGGCACACACGCTATTTTGGTTTTGCTAGAAAAGATAGATTTCAACCCTAATGCAAAAGCTGATGGAAGACAATGGTGTAGAACAGTGCATCTCTAGTGCTTGGTTTTGACGAAACAATTTCGTTATAAATAGATTAGAGGCCTATCTAGTTCTGATGCTTTTCTTTCAAGTGTGGTAGCTAGAGTTAACTTTTTTTTCTTTTTTTTTCGAGAAGCTAGAGTTAACTCTCTATGGCGTGTTTTGGGGGGCCTTTCAGGTAGGGGTGAACAAAAAAACCAGAAACCAAACCAACCGACCGAACCAAATCGAACCATACCGGAAGGTATAAACCGTGTTTTTTTGGTCGGTTTTTGTATTGTAAAAAACCAAACCGTAAATAACAATTTGGTTCCAATTTAAAAAAATGAAAACCGTTTAAAACCGGACCAAACCGGATTTTATATGTATACACACACACACACACACACACACACACACACACACTTACATCTATTAATACTTTAAAACATCAATGTGCTTTTTTCGGTCCAACTCAACTTGTTTAAACTTTGTAATTAATGTAATGCATTAATGATCAATTACTAATCTCATATCCTAAAGATTCATATTTTGTTGATCATTTCACGACTTGTCTTTAATTTCCAATCATTTAAGAGATTCTCGAGCATACGTATCGGTTCACAACTCACCACCGCTAACTCTTTCTTCTCTTTCTACTTCCTCAGCACCAATATTTGAATTATGTGAATGCTTATTTGTATGACTTACTTCTTCTAATGATGTTGATGAACTTAATCATGGACATTTTCCGATTTGTTCATTTGTTAGGTTTGACATCTTATATAAATAAATGCATTTATGTACATTAGTTTTATATAAGTTTGTCTTTTATTTGCTTATAATTAGATTATGTTGGACAATAACATTGTTGAGATAATCAAAATACGAGTTGGTGTTTTGGAGAAAATAAAATGACGAATATGTTTAACTAAATAAAGTCCAAAACTATATCACATGTTTTTTTTCGTTTGAAATGTGTGAAAGTTATTTATCTTTAATATATCTCTCGCTTACTTATGGAACAAACACATTCCTCTTTCTTCCTTGACTATACTCAAAATATTATTTTGTCAAATGGATTTTGAGATTTATAAATGATATTCAATAATATAACGATTAGTTCATTATTAGTATTTTTTGAAATCGATGATTCATTGATGAATTGAAATGAGTAAGGGATGACTCTTTCATTATCTTGTTCGTCCCAAACTTTGGAATTCAATTGTAGGTGTCAATTTCGTTGTGTAGGATGGTGTTGAAATATGATTGGTTTTTAGATCTTTAAGATTCTCATGGGTAGATGTTAGTTAAATATAAAACATTTGTTAAATCATCTCATTGGATTTACTAGCATAATAGTACTAATGTATTACATATATTATCTTTTGTTGTTACGAGCGATTTGTGATTTCCTATCAATAATTTTAATTGTTAAAGAAAAACCGTAAAAAACCGGAACCAAGTCGAACCTAACGGACCGAACAAATGGTTTACGTCCGAAAACCGTTCTAGTTTGGTTTCGAAAATTGAAAACCGTATAAAATGGTTCGGTTTTAAAAAACGGAAAAAACCGGCCGAACCGGACCATGTTCACCCCTACTTTCAGGTCAGTCACAAGGTTGAGATTTTGAGTTCAACCTGTAATGGTTTTGAGTTTTGGTAGTAAATATTTTTTGACAAGTTATGTATAAAAGAGATTGCTTTCTCGGAAAAAAAAAATTACAAAATAACAAGTTGGCTGAGATTTTGCTCTCTGTGCTGGTATATTTTGAACAAAACAAATTGTCAAGCCTCTTCATAAATAAATAATACAGTAGTAATCAGCAATGCAAGTAATAAGACAAGGATTAGCGTACCATTGCTCATGTCTTCAATTCAAACTAATGGAGCCGTTTCATTGATATACTTTTGATTAACCAACTATTTGGGTTCTCCTTAGCTTATCAATCTTCTTTTGTAATGCAAGAACATCATCATCCTTACCCTGATCTAGTAGTGCTTGCTTTAAATTATTAAAGAGCGGTGTTGGGGGCCGAATTCCCAAGTCTAACATCTCCTGAAAATGCTTGCAAGCATCATCAAGCTTTTTCTCAAAGGACAGAGTGTTAATCAGCGTCGAGAACATATGCATTCCAGGAAGCACACCTTTGTTCTTCATCTGATTCCAGACAATCAAAGCCATATCTGTTTTTCCCTCATTGCAGAACATTCCAACTATAATCTCATATGTGCTGACAGTTGGCTCACAGCCTGATTCTGTGCCCATTTTCTGGAAAACCTCGTAAGCTTCTTTACTTCTACGAGCTTTTATTAGATGATTGATGATGATGTCGTATGTTCGTGAATTAGGACCGATTCCAAATCTCTTCATTTCATCAATTACTTGAAAAGCACTAGGGAATTGCATTGACCAACAATAAGCACCCACCACTGCATTATATGTAGGTGCCTCAAGATGTTGACCAGAAGCTATGGCTAATTGAAAAAACTTGAGGGCTTCAGGTAATCTCTTTTCCGAACCCAAACCATAGATCAAAGAACAGTATATATGAGGTGTTGCCTGGATGCTCTTTCCTTCCATTTCACGATACAATTCAACTGCTTTGTCGTACTTTTTCGCCCTACAATAAGCTGTAATCATGATCCCGAAAGTCACAACGTCTGGTTCAAAACCATCATCTCTCATCTCGCGATATACTTCATTCAACCTCAGAAAGTTCTGTTCTTGACCCCACCCTTCTAAAAGTATTGTATACGACTTAATGTCTGGCATGAATTTTCTCTTTTTCCATTCATCGAACACCTGTTGTGCCTTCTCAACCTGCCTTGATTTGCTCAAAGTGTCTAGCAATCGATTATAGTCTTGTAAATCAGGGGTGAATCCAAACTTTTCCATCTTCTTAACTTTCCTGGCCCTAGCCTATCTCCTTGATATCAAGAAAAATGCGTCCTTTGAGAGTAGACACTGAAATGGAATGTGCATATCGAAATGGAATTGAATGGATTGAAGTCGTTCTATGTTTGGCATACATGAGAATAGAACATTCAAAATATGCAGGTTGTTCTTCTCAAAAAAAACGGAAATGGTAGAGATACGGGGACCACTTGTCCAAAACAAGGTTACAACCTGCATATATATTTTTTTGGAGCACTGCTACAGCCACTGATACGTGTATCTCATGGTAGTGGTATTATTTCTTTGAAAAATTAGGGATAAGGACAAAATCTGGAATATTTTTAAATAACAGGACAACTACATATTTTTTATAGGGAGAAGGACAACTGCATAATTTTTATAGCGAGAAGGACAAACAGTGAATCCCGAAAATCAGTGAATTTCGACAGTGAATTTTGACAGTGAATCCCGAAAATCAGTGAATCTCGACAATGAATTTTGAAAATTAGTGAATTTCGAAATGAATTTCGGCGGTGAATTTAAACGGTGAATTTCGGACACAAGTGAATTTCGACGAGTGAATAAATAGTTTTGTCGCTTTATGCAAAAGTTTCAAAAAACTGTTCTTCTACTCAATTGATGAAATATTTCTGTCCTTCTCCCTCATTCCCCCTTATTCCTTTATACTCACATTGATATAAAAAATTCTCTGACATCGCATCGCATGCCCCTCTACTACATAAAATAAGCGTGGGTTCTCTTGGCACCACTAAATTACTCTTAGCATTTTTTTTCTTATTATTTTTCATTTATTTTTTGACACCATCAAATCACTTTTTAGCAACATGTTACGAGCGTCAGATTCACTGACGTTTTTGTTCTCTCAAAACGTCGGTGGGTCTGACGTTTTCGCTTATAATATATTTATAACTGTAAAATCAGTGTTAGTGACGTTGGAATGGAACACAAACGTCAGTTCCGGTGACGCTTGTACCGAGAACGGGAGTCAGTTCCACAGACGTTTGTGTTATGCAAATAATAAAAATAATCAATGTGGTGCCAAAGTGATTTATAGGGTGCCAAAAATGATCGTGGTGCCAAGAGCATTTTCGTGGTGCCAATAGAATCCACCTAAATAAACCTTCTTTGAGTAAATAGCATATTTAGTTCCCTATATTTCCTAAAAAGGAGGGACTTAGCCCTCATCTTTGATTTTGGTTTGACCGGTCAATTATCTTTTAAATCTCTTGCATCTTTGGTCCCTTTAACATTCAATCAACAAAAAATTGACGGAAAACCTGTGTGTCCTTCACGCGCTCTTAGCATTTAAAAATATTATTATTTTAATCAATTTCCAAAAAAAAATTATAAAAAAAAAATAAAAATTATCCTATTAATGTTATTACCGTATAAGGTGTAAAACTAAAAAAAAAAAATCATCATTCTTCCTCCCGTCGTTTTTCGTTCATCTTTCTCAGCCTTAATGTAGCTCGAAATTAGGGGTTTTCCCCCAATTTCATCTTCTTTAAATCATTCCTTTAATCTCTCTATTGAAAATCACCGAATCGTTTTCTTCAATGAATGATTTAAAGAAGATGAAATTTGGGTAAACCCCTAAATTCGAGCTACATTATAGCTAAGAAAGATGAACGAAAACGACAAGGGGAAGAACGGTGAACAAATGTTTTGTTTTACACCTTATACGGTAATAACATTAGTGGGATACTTTATTTATTTATTTATTTGTTGGGAAATTGATTAAAATAATAATATTTTTAAATGCTAAGAGCGCGTGAATGACACACACAGGTTTTTCATCAATTTTTTGTTGACGGACTGTTAAATGGACCAAAGTTGTAAAAGATTTACAAGATAAGGGACTGGTCAAACTAAAATCAAAGATGAGGGTTAAGTCTCGCCTTTTGGGGAAAGACAGGGACTAAAGCTGCTATTTACTCAACCTTCTTTCCATACACAAATGGTCAAGGAATGCTTGATCAATCACTTAACTAGTGTTATTAAAAGAACATAGCTGCTCACGAATAAATTCATTGTCGACTCGTTAGTATCTGTGATCGTTCGTTTGTTTAACTTCACGAACACGAACTTACTCGTGAACATTCGATTTGTTCGCAAACATACTTATAACATTAAACCAATGTACAACCTAAGTTTAACTAATAAGATGATAAGACATCGATTAATCCAATAGATGATCTAGAATAATTTTATAGAATATTGATAGAGCTGTCATAATGTTTTTGTCACCATAACGTTTGAATATAGTTTGGTACTTTGTTATTTATTCATTTAGACTTAAATTTTTATACATTAGTAAGCCAAACTCGAGCTGAGAGATACGTGTAGCAAGAAAAACTCGAACACGAACTCAAACAAAATTTCTTTATAAATAAGCTGAATTTGAACATAATTTTATTTTGTTTATTAAACAAGCGTTCGCGAACAAGCTCGTGACTTAAACGAACCAAGCACGAACATTTTTTTTCCGTTTATTAAACGAACGAACACGAACAAGCTCGTAACATTATCACTACACTTGGCCTTTGAAAAATATAATAATTATTTATGAGACAATAGAGATATAAAAGGGACCAAAAGTGTCCTATTTTGATTATTTCTCAACCAATTATGTTACAATGCCTTTGGACAGATGATCTGATCCCTGAGAGATAGCCAACATCATAGCTGAACATTGTCAATGCTTTGCCTAGCTTTAACAACCTCATATATATATATATATATAGCAGCAATAAAACCTTTTTTGAGAATGCTCGAAAAGAACGTTATCATCACCGTTGTGTATCAGTAGTCCTCACACAACTAAAACTCCATCCATCCTTATAATTGCATCAACACTAATTAAACCTACTTTAATTATCTGGAGACGGACGGGTCTCCGTTTTATATAAGGTAAACGTTAGTCTAGATAATCAAATTTTTCACAAAACTCCTCACCATTATCAGATAGATCAAAACAATCGCACCGACCAGACGGGCAATAATTTTCGAGAGGATCATCTTCGTCACAGGAATATGTTCCACATGGGCAACCAGGAGGAATTGTACCGGAGCCGGAGCAAGAGGAGGGTCCTTCTAATTCATCAAGCTTCATGCGTACTGTGCTTGAAGATCCTTTATTTGCCTCCATTATTTGTGCTGCCATTTGCATTTCCAATGCAATTAATACAAGGTAAATTAACAATATGGAGAAATTGATAGCAACTGAATTAAATTTGTGTATGGAGAAATTAAAGATAATGTACAATTAATTAAAGATTCTTAAAATAACAAGAAACTGCTACTAATTTATGCTATATAATTACTGGAAAAAAAAACTAACCTGAAAAAGAATCAGTACAATTAAAGATTCTTATTAGAATAACAAGAAACTAACCTGAAACGATCAGAGAAAGGAACAGACAGCTCAAAAACGCTAGTTTAGCCATATATTGTAGGATTAAAGAACTTGATGGCAATCTCCTGATATTCTTCTCCGGTCATTATTTATAGTGGAATTTTTCTTTTTCTTTTTCTTTTTCTTTTTTCCATATATAATTAAGTTGACACGGTCAATGAAGCTAATAATTTATTGGGTTTGGGCCGTCATAATTTACTTGAACATGATCAAAGCTAATAGTACTAATAAAGTAGTAGTAGTATATACTAAAGGGATAAGGTAACATTCAAATGTTATAGACGGCAGTTGCCAGTTGCCCGTTCAGAAATTTGATGTATGCGCACTGCGCAAGTAAGTATTAAATTATAAGTTCATTTGAAAATTAATTAGTCCCGGAGCTCTCAAACCTTAACAACTGCTTGCTTGTGATATACTCAGTCTCCCTCCCTCCATCTGTTCGTTCGAAAATAAATGACGCAGTTATCAAATTCATTTGTTTAATTTTATTTGAGTCAGTTACATTTTCAATTCAACATTTATTGTTTTTTTTTTTTTTTTACATATACCATTATTTACTCCATTACAACATTACATTAAGGAATGAGATAATAAAAACAACATTACATTAATTATAAACTAGGGTTTTTTTTAGTCGTTTTGGTATTCAAATCAAAGCATTAACCCACCTTCTTAATATGCATGTTTTTTTTTTTTTTTTGACAACTGCATCAATTATTTTGGAACGGGGGAGTACTATGAAATTGAAAACAGTCCGCACTCCAAAATAGAGAAATGTTTGTTTCACAACAAAATGCCAATTAATAGATCTTACAACATAATCAATGATGCACAAGTGGTTACGGTATTTTATTGTATGCATTTTGTTATGACACTATCGTTACTCTTCAAACTAACCCTAATTTTCCCAACTATACATATCCCCCAACCTCTTAAAAAAATTGCATTCTAAAACACTTAACAAAACCGTAAAACCCCCCGTTCACTCCTAAACCGTAAATTAAATCCTTTATTTCGTATTTTTCATCTGTTTAATAAAAGAGCTATTAAGGTTTTTAAAAGAAACATTCTAGGTATGTTTTTATTGTATAAAGAAAAGAAAAAATAGTTATAAATCCACCTTTCTCTCCTATATTAAACTTTAATTCACACTCATTTTTTTACTTGCAATAAGGACAAATTAATTTCAGTCGGATTAATATACCCTTCATCCTATATATTTTGCCAACCGATACACCATTCACCACCAACAAAACAGAACTCACCAACAACGGAACTCAAGCTCTTGCAACTTCCGGCTACGGAAGCCAGATCTAGATAACCGCAGGAAGTCGTCGTCGTCGTCTTCTTCTTCGAATTGGTGGTCCCCACAGTAGGAAGTCGTCGTCTTCTTCTTCTTCGAATTGGTGGTATGAAATTATTTCACACCTGTCGTTTGTCTTTTTTACTACTGGTATGCTATCTTTTTTTTTCAGATTTTTATCTCCTTTCATGATTGGTGTTGCTGGCGTTGAATTTGGTGTTCTGTTATCTTGTTTTCAGATTTTTGTTTGTTGTCTTTTCATCGTGTTCTTTTTTAAAGTTTAGAATTTCATCAATTAGGTGCCTTCTTGATGCATTTGGGATTTGTTCAAAATGGTGTCTTGATTGGGATTAATTTGTGGTTTGGTCGTTATTCTGTTTAATTGTTGTTGTTGTTCGTTAATTTCTACGTCGTCATTTGGGTTCTTTAATTTTTTTCATCCACAACTTGGATGCTCTTCACTTTTAAAACTACTGTAAAGATCATTTCATGCGTATTTCTTTCATTGTATTAAACAATTGAATTGAGCATTTGAACTTGTTCCAAAACAATCCAAGAAATCACAACCTAAACTTGTTCAAAGAAGCTAGCAATTCGTTCGTAATACAATGGTGAAATGGTAACAGACTGTTTGGTATGTCTTCAATTCATAAAACATTGAACACGTAAGTCTCGTGACAGTGATATCATCCATAGAATAGTGAAAACGTCACAAAGAGATATATGGTTGCGTTTATAGACCTTTATATGTTGCTATATGTTGATAATTATTGTAACGATACTGATATTGCATGTGATATTGATACTGTGATACTATTACTGTTATTGTGTTATGGTGCTGAGGTCGACGCATTGAAACCAAAGGCGGAGATCTACGAGCTAATGTTCCAAGAAGAGACTAATGCTCCTTAGTAATGATCTGTGAATTGAGATAGGATACAAATGTTAAATCATCTGGTGTAAAGATTGACTTTATTGAGAAAATGTTAAACCATTTGGTGTAGAGTTGGAGAAGAAGATGATGGTAGCAATCGACATTGTCGAGATTTTTAGGTGCTTAGATAATCATTTCCTTGATGTAACTTAATTATCATATATGTTGTAATTTTTTCCATTGTGATTGAATGTGTTATTTCAAAATACACAAGTTTTTTGGGTGTTAATGTGATTAAATTATTGTCCAAATGATTTTTAGTTTACGATTTGTTTCCGTTTTAATCCATAAAAGAATATAGGTTGTTGGTGTTGTTGTAAAGTCTGCCGAGTCCATGATTTTTGACTAATTGTATACTATTAATGGTAATGGTGTCATTGTGTTTGTTAATAAAACGTGTTACTGTGATGCTGATATTGTTATTGTGTTAGTGCTGCGATTATTCGGATTTCAAAAACTACGTCGAAAGGGTTTCATATGAGATCTCAAAAATGAAGAGAAAAAAACTATGAACTTTGATGATCGGTATTCTAAATCAAAAGTTACGGTCGTTTATAAGAATAACGACGCTCCGATTAATCGCGGGTCATATTCTTAATGAAGTTCTTCACGCTGGCTTCGAACCCCATTAATTTGGTAAATCTAATTATGTTTCATAGTAAAAATGCATCTTTAACCCTATTGTGGAGAGGGAAACAACTTGATAGCTTCACTCCTCGTTGTGGAGTATGTACACCAAGGCGACTTATTATCATTGTATCTCTGTCTTATGCATGGAAGCGCACCAATAAAGAGGTTGAGCGTCAAACCTGGAAACCATACGAAATCTCTAACAAAGGGGGACTATATATCACACTTACGAGCCAAAAACAAAGTACGACATCTCTCCAAATTTCTTGACTCTACTAGCTAGCTAGGACCAAACAAATCGATGTGCAAGAGGTTGTATGGGATTCGTGTGGCCGGGGTTGATATCATGCTTAGACTTAAATGAAGTTCTAGTCTGTTTTCCCCTTACGTACACAAGGCTCACAGATTTGAAAGTCATTTAATGTTCAGGTTGGGTAGGCCACGAACCAAATTTTGCTAGAGCAGCCGTTTGGATGATGGAAAACTGGAAATTCCTACATCACCCAAACGACGGTGCCATAGTTCACATTATCTTGTTGCGAAGTTTATGGAACAATCCATAAGATTGTCTAATTTGATGCTACAGATATTTTCTTCTCTACGACCGGTTAGGACAAACTTTTTATGACTGTCCCTAATCTCACACTTGTTCTCATCAAATGAACCAAACACCCCTACATCGCTCAGTTGTGAGATACTTAGAAAAATTAAAATTAAGGTTATCTACAAAAGGCACATTCCATATTAAAATTACTGTTATCTAATACAAATACAGTGAAACAGTTGAGTGTATATACAATACATCTACCTCAACGTGGACATTCCAATTTAGATAGAAAGATTGGAGAGATGGTTTGATCCTAAAAGACTAAGAGGTAGTTAAAAAAGTTAATCTAGATAATCAAATTTGTCACAAAACTCCTTATCGGTATCAGATAGATCAAAACAATCGCACCGACCAAACGGGCAATAGTTTTTGGAAGATTTGTCGTCACAGGAATACGTTCCGCATGGGCTCCCACAAGTAGGAAATGGACAGGAAGGTTCTACTATTTCATCAAGTTTCATTCGTGTGCTTGATCCCTCCATTAATTGTGCTGCCATTTTCATTTCCAGGTAAACAACATATAACCAATTATAAAAACTCTCATCAGAGATCATAGAAACTCTGTGTTAAAAACTGAATTTTGATCTTTAGCTAGATAACAAGAACCTACTAATGAGAAAAACTAAAACTAACCTGAAAAAACCAGTGAAAGGAACAGAATGCTCGAAAACGCTACTTTAGCAGGCATGTTAAAAAATTAAGGAATTGATTGGATGCAATCAATCACCAGATGTTCTTCTTCGCCCATCGCCTAATTATAAACGTGGTACTATTTATAGTGGATTTTAGCACATAACTAGGTAGAAGCAGTCAATGAAGCTAATAATTTACTACCAACTATTGGGCTGTCATATATAATTTAATTGAACGAACCCGACCCTATTATGTCAAATATAATGTAACATTTGAATCTTGTAGACGGCAGCTTCGCGTTAAAAAGTTCTGGATGTATATACAAGTAGATGTAAATAAGCTCATTGTTAAGGATTATCGTCGTTGTACCAACACCAAGTGCCTAAGAGAATCTCTCGGGAAAGAAATCTCCAAAATTGAACATCCTCCTCCTCATAAAAGTTAGATATATGATGTAAGGCAAACATCCAAGCATTTGCAGGCATTATCAACATCACCCAAGATAATTATAAAAACCAACAATTCTAATGTACAGCTCCTTTCCAGACTATGTTAGCCATATGCAATCCTAGATTGCATCAAGAGTTTCTTGTACATATGTCAAAATAAAAAAAATAAAAAAATAAAAATGAAACGGTCCCCCTACATATTCATGTTGGTGGATTACCAATTTATACCTAAAAAGTCCAACAAGACAAATAAGAAAAATATATGTTTTGGTTATGAAAAATATATCACTTTTCACTCCACTAAGAAAACATTTTTATTCATCACATAACCTGATGCAAACCAAACAACATTTCAACTAAAATCCATTCATTATTTTATCTGGCATTGCTAGAAAAGATATATTTCAACCTAATGGAAAGGCTGATGGAAGATGATGGTGTAGAATGGAAGCTTATTATTAGGGAGTGCATCTCTAGTGCTTGGTTTTGACAAAACAATTTCTTTATGAATAGACTAGAGGCCTATCTAGTTTTAATGCTTTTCTTTTAAGTGTGGTAGCTCGAGTTAACTCTCTAAGGCATGTTTTTGGGGCCTTTCAGGTCAGTCACAAGGCTGAGTTTTTGTGTTCAACCTGTGATGGTTTTGAGTATATAAAAGAGATCGCTTTCTCGAAGAAAGAAAAAAACAAATAAAATAATAAGTTGGCTGAAATTTTGCTCTCTGGGTTGGTATTTTTAAAACGAAACAATTTGTCAAACCTCATTATAAATAAATAATAGTAATCAGCAATGCAAGCAATGAGACAAGAATTAGCGTACCACTGCTCATGTCTTCAAATCAATCTAATGGAGCCGTTTCAGTGATATACATTTTGATTAACCAGCTATTTGGGTTCTCCTTAGCTTATCAATCTTGTTTTGTAATGCAAGAACATCATCATTCTTCCCCTGATCCACAAGTGCTTGCTTTAAATTATTAAAGAGCGGTGTTGGAGGCCGAATTCCCAAGTCTAACATCTCCTGAAAATGCTTGCAAGCATGATCAAGCTTTTTCTCAAAGGACAGTGTGTTAATCAGCGTCGAGAACATATGCATTCCAGGAAGCACACCTTTGTTCTTCATCTGATTCCAGACAATCAAAGCCATATCTGTTTTTCCCTCATTGCAGAACATTCTAACTATAATCTCATATGTGCTGACAGTTGGCTCACAGCCTGATTCTGTGCCCATTTTCTGGAAAACCTCGTAAGCTTCTTTACTTCTACGAGCTTTTATTAGATGATTGATGATGATGTCGTATGTTCGTGAATTAGGACCGATTCCAAATCTCTTCATTTCATCAATTACTTGAAAAGCACTAGGGAATTGCATTGACCAACAATAAGCACCCACCACTGCATTATATGTAGGTGCCTCAAGATGTTGACCAGAAGCTATGGCTAATTGAAAGAACTTGAGGGCTTCAGGTAATCTCTTTTCCGAACCCAAACCATTGATCAAAGAACAGTATATATGAGGTGTTGCCTGGATGCTCTTTCCTTCCATTTCACGATACAATTCAACTGCTTTGTCGTATTTTTTCGCCCTACAATAAGCTGTAATCATGATCCCGAAAGTCACAACGTCTGGTTCAAAACCATCATCTCTCATCTCGCGATATACTTCATTCAACCTCAGAAAGTTCTGTTCTTGACCCCACCCTTCTAAAAGGATTGTATACGACTTAATGTCTGGCATGAATTTTCTCTTTTTCCATTCATCGAACACCTGTTGTGCCTTCTCAACCTGCCTTGACTTGCTCAAAGTGTCTAGCAATCGATTATAGTCTTGTAAATCAGGGGTGAATCCAAACTTTTCCATCTTCTTAAATGCCTCAACAGCCTCTTTAACTTTCCTGGCCCTAGCATATCTCCTTGATATCAAGAAAAATGCGTCCTTTGAGAGTATCCCTTGCTCCCTCATTTCCTCAACCAAGGTCCAAGCCATTCTAAACTGTTTAATCTTCCCTAAAGCTTCAATTAGTGCATGATAACTCTCTGGGGTGCACTTATACCCCTTTTGCTTGTCAGCCCACCTGAAAAAAGACAAGGCCAAGAAACCAGCATTGCTGAGTTTCTTCAGCACTTCTTGAACCAATATAGGATTGATTTCAACTCCAGCAGAGTTCAAGGCGGAATCAAATCTATCAGGGGAGGGAAGATTTGATATAATCTTGCAGATCTGTTCCGTCTCAAAAATATTTTTGGGGCTTTTGACATTGGCGTTTATGGTGACTTTATCATCAGAAATAAATGTCCTGGTGTGATTGGAAAACACTTGAATTGGTCTGTATATAGGATTACGAGTGGATGATTGATTAAACTGAGGTCTAAAGAAAATCAACTTGAAGTTGCTGGGATTTTTCAGTGGCAAGAGCGTTTGGCATTTGAAATTCATGTGTCTCGCCACGGGAATGGATTTTCAGTTTCAACTTTCAATCAAACGAACACGTACCTCAGCCTACCAAACCGCGAGTTGAAAATTTCCAATACATATATATACCGACTAATTTGTAAATTTTGTTTATGAATAGTTTTAGGGGAAATTATTCTTATACTATATTTCTTATACTATATTTTCTAAAGTTTCTACTCTATATGGTATTTAATAAAGCGGAATCTATAAAAAAATAATGCAAAAAGATTATTAATTGGAAAAGACAAAAATATCTTTCAATAAATTGTTACAATTTTGAAAATTCAAACACGGGACTACAGGAAAAAAGAGAGAATAATTGCATACACTGTTGTTAGGGGGACACGTGTCGGCCACACAAACAAAAACCAGTAATATTACATGGTTTTGTGTGGCCAGAAATGAGCCACGTGGCAATACATGAATGACTTACACTCAAGACTATATAAGTCGTCAACTCGTCACCAAAACCATAATAGAATAGAAGTTGAAAACCCAAAAAATTTCCCTCTCTACTTTCTCTCTCTTAAAAATATGCCTAACAACCCAAATAATTTCCTAAAGGTAAATTATTAATTTAAACTAAGTTAACCTAAATAAATAAAATATTAAATTTTATTGCTCCCGCCACCTCTTTTTTAAATTAAAATTAAATTTAAAATTTTCATTAACGAAATGTTCTTCTGGATTTAATTCAGATATCATGGACCTATTTGAAAATATTCATTCATTAATTTAGAGCGTTGGAACTATGAATCTAGTACACGTTTATGAGAACGAGATAAAAGAAAAACTTATTAGAATGGAGAGTGAAATCAGTGAATAAACCTCCTTAATACCCTGAATCTATCTGTCATGTCTTCCTTAATCATTGCCTTAAAATATTAATCCCTGAAATAAACCCTCCTTAAACCCCTAAATCTGTCTGTCATATCTTCCTTAATCATTGCCTTAAAACATTAATCCCTTAAATATGATCAACTGGGTTTGGGACAACATTTTCCATTAATGTTAATTTAACTGGGTTTAGGACAACGTTTCCCATTAATGTTAATTTAACAAATGTTAACATCGTGAACTAAGGTTTGAATCTGAACATGTAATCTGATTAATAAATTTCAATTTAGGGAATATTAAATTATTTTGGATAAGATTGTGTTCACGATACTATATACATAAGAACTCTTGTAGAAATACTATTTAAACAAAAATCTTTTCAGAAAGTAGTAAATAAACAATTGCCCAATAGTTTTATTAATCCAAATGAGTTTTAATGGCACGTTTATTACGATGAAATGGAATGTGCATACAAGAATGGAATTGAATGGATTGAAGTCATTGTATTCCTATGTTTGGCATACAGGAGAATAGAATATTCCATTCAGTAACATTTCATCGATCCAAATGAGCCCTAATGGCATGTTTATTACGCTGAAACGAAATGTGCACAATATTGGAATGGAATTGAATGGAGTGAAGTCATTGTATTCCTATGTTTGGCATACATGAGAATAGAATATTCTTGATTCCTTTCAAATATTTGTTATGGCTAGAACAGGGCAGATCTCCAGAGCTCCGTAGCCTGTTGAAGTCCCATTGATACAATCTAAGTAGCAGACTAACAGTGTAATTTGAAAAATTCATGAACAAAGGCCGCCATTACTCTCAAAGACCAAAATGCAAATACAAATTAGCCACGGTCCTATTTTTCTGCTGATGTTGGATTTCAATTGGATTGAAATCTTAAGAAGAAAACGAAAGGAAATTCGTTACACGTAACTTTCCAGTGGCACAACATTTACCTTTATAAGAAAAGGGATAAGGAGAAACGTGAAAATTACGAGAAGGGTGGCAAGTTAGTGCTACTTCAAATGGAGCTATATTGTTGTGTAAGACCATTCCTCCCTTTGACAGAAGGAATCACAATTTAACAATGGAATAAATCGGTGAAAAACAGAGAGTTAAATCCTTCAAAACAATGGAAAGTAAAACTTATTATGAAATACAATCTAGCTAGGTGCTAGAAGGAAAGAAATAAAGAAGCGCATAAACTTCAGCCCATCACACCAGCAACCAGAACCACGAGCTAAATTTACTACTAAAACTTACCAAGACCCTAAAATATAGAGGTACAAGTACAACGGGGCATCGGGGCAATAGACTACAACAGATCCAATAGAAATACGGAGTCCTCCAAAATAAAAAGGTACATTCATCTTCAACACAACATCATTCAAACAAACATATTCCATAATAATAAGTCTTAAGTTTAAAGGTACTGTCGTTGGGACATAATGAACATTGAATTCTGGATTACACTTTATTTTGTTAGGCAAGAGAGACAAACCTTCTTTTTCTAAGTAACACAAAGAAGAAGAAACTTGGAGTTCTAATCCAAGTCATCAATTCAACAAAAAGACGAGCAATAAAGAAACAGAAGACCCAGCAAGTTAGTCAGCTTTGTGTTAAAATTATGAAATTCAGACATTGTTCCATGCCACTACACATTTGTTCACTATTGATCAATGAAGAGACCCTTTAGCAATCACTTGTTCCACTGTGATCAATGGTCTACAGATCTTGTGGCCCGAAACACATGCAAACTATGGTGTGATGACTGAATGAATGAGTAATTCATAGTCCATAACATCTGGATTATTTTTACAAGTCTGAATTTCTGTGGTTAACGCTCCTATGTTTTCAAATTAATATATACGTCCGTACTATGCATGACGATACACACTCAAAAGAGAAAAATATTAGCGATACCTTCCCTCGCATGAGGGCCATGCTAATCACCAAGCTATATAGAGACAAAAGGGCATAGATATTCTCAAGAAAGCGGCCATTGCAAGAAAAATGCTGAATTGTGGCAGAATAACCAACTCTTATACATCAATGGGTAGTAGGCAAAAGAATTGACTTTGGAAATGAAACCGTTCCATTGTTGGGTGCACCTTTTATGTTAAGAATCGTTGTAACCAAATTATATATCTGAATGTTCTCAAAAGACGGAACTTTGATGCCATTAGCAAACTGAGGACCATGAGCAATGAAGATTGTTCTCATTGAAAAAACTGCATTATCATATCCGTGTGCTCCTCCACACTCTTGCCTTTTCGTCTTTGTTTGCTCCACCTTAAACCCTTCTTCAAGTAGCCCAATAATAGGTGGAATCCGGTCACCATACGAGTAGTGCAGCCGTTCAGGTAGCTCCTCTTTGAGATAAATTTTCAACTTATTACCATTCACAACTTTGTTTGATGTCAATCCCTCATTCATCTTAATGACAACTTCCTTTGGGGAAACACTCGGTGGTGGGCGAATTGCTAGCAGTGGGCTATAAGACTGAACCCATTCTTTCGGAATTTCTATCCAAGAAGCTAAATCGTCTAAAAATATCAACTTTTTATCACATGTACCCACCATTCCATGATCACCCACCATTATAATACTCACATCCTCAAAAACACCTCTCTTCTCTAAACCATCAATCAATCTCCCAATCATTTTATCAATCCCGGCAACTGCTTCAGTTATTTCAGGGTCATCAGCTCCAACCTGATGACCTTGATGATCAGGATCCTCGAAGTACAGTGTCATAAAAACAGGAATCTGACTATCAGGCAAATCAAAGTAACTCAAAACAGTGTCAACCCTCTCTTCAAAAGGCACAGAACCATTATATTGTCTGCAATAATTAGCAGGGCAATCCCACGTACCTTTGACAACTTCAGAACCAGGCCAAAAGTAAGTTGCAGCCTTCAAACCGTGATTCACCACTGTCTCCCACAACGGCTCCCCAAGCCACCACTTGGGTTCATGACTACCCATATTGAAGGCATCGTTTGTGGCAGGATCAAGAAAATGGTTGTTTATAATTCCATGATAAGCTGGATATAAACCAGTCACTATGGAGTAATGATTTGGGAATGTTAAAGTGGGGAAAACCGGGATCAGACCGGTTTCAGCTTCAGTGCCATTGGCAATCAAACGATTGATATTAGGAGTTTCAGTCTTAAATTGATACCCAAACCGAAACCCATCTGATGAAATCAAGAGAACCACTGGCTGCTTTAATCTTCTGAGCGGACGCGCTACAGGGGACGCTACTGATGCCTGAGATGACGAGGCGGAGGCGGCGGCGGAGGAGGAGAAGAAGAGGTAGGCAAAGGCTAAAGCAGCAGTTGCAGCTATGCAAGTGACAAAAAGTAGAGAGATGAAAAGAATTGTGTTGGTGGTGGATTTCGAAGATGTCCAAGAAGGTGAATCTGTGTCGAAAGAGAGCAACTTTGTGGTTGAATTTCGAGCTTCTTCCTCCTTGTCTTTGATGGAACTTTGTGCTGATGGTAGAAGAGACAGGGAATCTGGTGATTCCATGAATAATGTATTCAAAGTGAAAAGATTCTAAAAGCTAAGCAGTAAATATACAATCAATCTATCAAGAAAATACTCAAGAATTCAAATGGTTGAGACTTTGAGGGATATTTGCAGGAAGATGAGTGAACTCACTGAGATCTGATGCCGAAGTCCTTCTCTAAGTCAGCTTGCTTCTGGATTCGGTAAGAGGAAGATGAGAAGTAATAGTTAAGAGATTGGTGTCGAAAGGGATGTAGGTGATGTAGATATCCGATCAGAACTAAGCTGTGGACTTCCTTCTTGGTGGAAATTTGTGTTCAACGAATCCGATATTGCTGGAGAAATTTTGTTCTGCTTGAGCAATCCTTTTATTTAATTAATTTGTTTATTTATTATTTCCATAAAGATAATTAATCTTTTCAATTTAACAAAAAAAAAAAAGAGAGAAAAAAAAAACTTTGTGATAGTATAATGTATAGGTTTCCCAGACCTTAACGACACTCTTGTAAAACCTATAGAATAAATAATTATGATAAATTTGTATTTTACGGACCAGACATATTAGCTCTACTCCCAATCTAAAAAGATTTACGGATTCAAATATAACGTTATATTTTGGATATCGAGTTTTTATCTAGAAAATAAATATTCGACATATGACATTTAAGGTAAACTCCAAATCTCACGTTAGTCTCGTGTTGTTGCAAAATAATTATATATTTACGCGGAAAAAAAAACAAGTAGTTAACTTCGGAAAAATAATTATATATTTATGGTGGTAGAGCGGAAAAAAATGCTACTCCAACCCTAGAAAAAGGGTAATGCTCCACCACACAACTTACAATAAATTACACACACTACCCTATGCACACTACCTCTTCCTGAATAATACCTGGTCCATACCCCTACCTAGTTATCCCTAACCACTCGACGTGTCACCTTGTATAAAATTTATTACACTTTCTTCGTTTTTTCAACTGTCATTTTTTAAATAAATTTTGTTCTCATTTATTTGTCATTTTAGAATACCTATACACTATTAAAAAAAATCCATGTTTCCCATTTTAATTAAACCAACATTTATATTCCCCGTGTCCATGAAAATACAATTTGGTAGAGTAAGACGGTAAAGATGAATGGTAGTATAATGTATAAGAAAAAGGTTTGACTTTTTAGCCAGATCCTTGGACAAGAAAAACGACACTCTTGTAAAACCATATAGAATAAATAATTATTAGAAAGAATCTATAAATTTGTATTTTACGGATTCCCATTCTTTAACCAGACATATTAGCTCTACTCCCAATTTGTATTTGCTTTTCCAAGTCTTATGTTATTTCATGAATAAAAAGGTGTTGGCCCAAAAACCAAAAAGAAAAGTTGGAGGCTAAGCACGAAGGCAGGACACGGTTTACTATAGGTAGATAAGGGTTTTTTATTTTATTTTTTATTTTTTTATTTCTTGATGTAGAAAGGCGATATATCTCGTCCATTAGACCCCCACCCCGACCCTTTAGGTGGGAGAACCGGTTATCATGTATTTAGAGCTAACTCACATAACGGCTTTTACGGTTCAATTTTACGTTCTTTGGTGCAATTTTCCACCCAGAACTCAACTGAGCTACCCATGGGTGGTTTTTTTGTATTTCTAATCACCCTATTTGATGGTAAAGGATAATTAAATGGAAAAAAACTTTGACGTACGATTCGATCTTACGTTCTTTTGTGCAATCTATCACCCAAGATCCAAGTGAGCTGCCCATGGGTGGGTTTTTGTATTTCTAAATCACATTATTTGTTTCTCAAAAGAAAAATCACATTATTTCATGGTATGAGAATGAAAACTCTATTTCCGACAGATTAATCATTTCTGATACATTAATCCTTTTCACGTTCGAAGCGCAATAATAGAATGATTAGATTTTATTACATTCCTTTTCATTCTATTTAATTCATGTGAAACAAACATGTCAAATAGAATTGTTCTGACCAAACACTCCATCAAGTTATCACCGCTACAATCAAAAGTAAATTCATTTCAAACTCAAAACCCAAAATCCTGCCGAACGTAGTATATGATAAGTGTTTTACCACACCACAAAAATTAACATTAAAATTAAACAAAAAAAAATAATCAAAAATATTTAAATCCTCTACATGATAATTGCTTATTTCCGTTTTTTCTCTTTTACTCACTTTTTTCTTATCCTTTCTTGAAATTAAAGAGATGTATCAAAGATCACCCATCATTTGCAGGAAGTGAGCTTTCAACATTAGAAGGCATTAACACATTGAACCCATCAGCAGCAGTAGAGATTATCATTCCTGGAATCTGTGTGTGCCAGTGAAGTTCTTTCAAATCTCTCTGACCCTGTTTCGTGTGTTTTCGAAATAAAAAAGAAGGAAACTTTAAGTTTTCAAAACATCCTTAAACAAATTAGATGTATATTGACAACAGAAGCTCCCAAGGATTTTACCTGATGGACAAAAAGTAGTTGCGGGGGCAGGTCATCTGGGGCGTCCACCCGTTCATGTGTCTTTGCTCTGAACTCCGCTTCCTCTTCATCGTCTCTCTCCAAAGACAAGTCCCATATCCTACCCGTATCAGATGACAAAACGAAGATATATGAGAACCGAAAAAAGTGTAGTAGAAGAAGACTACAAACATGGGTACAAAGCCAACAAAGTTCGTCTTTTTTTTTTTTTTTTCTGTTCACAGATGGCATACATCCGCCGTTTTGGTACAACAGAGGGCTCCAGTGAAAGATGACTACAAGCTTCTACATCTAATCATCTTACGTTAGTTGATGGTCCGCTGATGATACTGCAAGAGTTGAGGCTTCATGAGGACTCCACTGGATTGATGTGATAGGATGTTTATGATACTCAAAATGGGCCACCACAGAATCACCTTCCTGAGAGAGGGCAGAGAATGTGAAACAAAAAGATCATGATGACAATAAAGGCATTTTCAACAATTACATGGTAAAAGCAGTGGTTTTAAGGGATTTGATTTCCGACACAGGCAAAGTATCGGTTAATGTTAAATGAGAACTTACGTGCACAAGAATCATGCCAAGTTTGCAACTATTGCACGTATTAAAGATGTGTCAAAGGAGGGAAAAAAAATGATCATACCTTGAGCAACCTAAGATCTCGAATGGAAAAGGTTCCATCATCACTTCCAGATGCAAGCATACAGCTTGCCAGTCTAGTCAAAAACAATTTCGATGTTAATGAGGTTTCTTGAAATAATCATACAGCATTATAACTCAAGAAACTCCGAACACCTGTTCCATGATATAACGTTCACATCTGCCTTGTGTGCCTTTATAGATGCAGCCGGAGACTTCCCCAAACGAGTATCCCATATTGCAATGTTTCCATCCACAGAGCAAGATGCAAAAACGTAAGGTTCTGTTGGACTCCACTGCACAACAAAGAAAGCTAGGGTTATAAAAAGTAACATCTGGCAAAAACATTTAAATTTCTGCCTCATGCTTACCTGCAAATCTTCAACACTTGCAGTATGACCCACAAAGGGAGTCTTATCAACATTCCATGTTGCACCAGATGTTGGCTCCCACAGATGAATAAAGTTCTTGCAGTCACCTACAGAGATTGAACAAGAAAGCGTCGATGAAAGTTAAACTCTGGATCACAGACAACCCACCAGAGACATTGAAACCCAATGCATGTCTGAACGTAATCGATTTTCGGGCAATACCTGAAAGAAGCCTGCCGGGAACAAGAGGACTCCAGTCTATTGCATAACCTTCATCTTTATGGCCAAACTTATGTAAAGGAGTTTGCTTAATGTCTGCTGAACCTTCATGGCTACTATCAGCCCTTGATTCTGCCAAAGCATTTAAGTGAGCGCTGAAATCCCAAATCTGCAACAGGGTCCCGATGCATGATTAGAATTAAACAATCAGGTGTCCTGTGAGATGCAGTGTTCTAAAAATCGGTCTAGGCAGACGCCTAGGCGGCGTCTAGGCGCTAGGCGGTCCCTGGCCGTCTCGATTTTACCCCAGGCGGCCATATCTAGGCGGTTTGCTCCTAGGCAGGTTTCCAGGCAGGCTTTAGGCGGCCCA
This sequence comes from Gentiana straminea, assembly GCA_036785695.1. Lineage (NCBI taxonomy): Eukaryota > Viridiplantae > Streptophyta > Magnoliopsida > Gentianales > Gentianaceae > Gentiana > Gentiana straminea. The sequence continues at coordinate 19,300,367 of JAVUPR010000314.1, forward strand.
GGCGGTCCAGGCGTCTAGGGCTTCCAACAAAGAGCGTGATGTTGGAGTTGGACAAGTAGAAGACTTGGGGAATGAGATTGAAGATTGGACTTGAGAGTCTTGAGTTCTTACTTCTTAGACTTGTTTTAACATAATCTCATGTGCTTTTGTACTTTAATTAGTCTTTTGACACATTTACTTGATGTTTATGCTTTATGATGTATTGATTTAAGTTGGACAACCATTGTATTATTTAAAAAATTAAATAAATAAAAAAACACCCAGGCGCCGCCTAGGCGCCCCATGACCGCCCGACCACCGCCTAGCGTCTTTTAGAACACTGGTGAGATGATGCATTATTTCCACATATATGTTCATTAGGGAAGAAAGTGTATTTCTATTTTTTACCATACTACTTAATATGAAGAACTAGTTCCCTGCAGCAATATCATTGACGTGGATCAGAAGTGTAATACAATGATGACCTGGAGAAAATGATCTCCACCCAGGGAATTATTTCCATATTGTTGGAGCTAAATCCTATTAAATGGTACTTTTCACACATTAAGTTCATTTTGACAAAAAAGATGGCCTAAAAAGCTAGGCATTAGGTTGCACACTTCTCCAGACGCTGCACATGCTGGATGTTCAAACATTAGGTTGCATCTTATGTGAGTTACTAAAAGACTTGTTTCCAAGTACTCCTTCTTGATATATTACTGACCAGCCAAGCAACAGACAGAAACATTTAGCAGGCCAACAATAATAGTAATTATGAAGCCATCAACACCAACAACAAAAAGAATTATTATGACTATAACGAAACAAAAGAGAACAATGACTTGTCTTTCTGTGATAACATAGCTTTAAGAAATGAAGTAAGTCATGCTCCTAGTTCTGAACTTAACATGATATCGAAGGAAAGGACCTAACCTGAACATGGCCAGTATCCGCCCAAGAAGCACATATGTGGGGATTCTGATTCATGGCACGTATTCTGTTTACAGATCCTTCATGAGACACCTTATACAGCTGTTTGATCCCAGAATGATAGGTAAGTTTAGTTCCGTAAATAATGCATTGTATGATAGCAAAGATGAAAGGAATTATTTTAAACAAAAAACCTGCAAAACAGGTGTACCAGAGCCACCACTTTCTTCATCATCGTCACTGTCATCGCTACTGTCACTGTCCATATCAGAGCCATCAGCATCTTGTTTTTTTGGAACTAATTCTTTTCTCTTTCCAGAAATGTTAGATAGTTTGAGTATTCCAATGTAGTTGCTGGAGGCTTGCTCTGCCTAAGGTAACATGAAAAAATAAAAGGACTAAGCTAGTTGTAGAAGGCCAAAATCCAAAGACTCATATATCTGATGGGGAAAAAGCCGCCTCCCAGAGACAAATTCCAAAGGATTAGACCCCAGTCATAGAGAGAAAAAAAGGAAAAAGAATATTACCATGCACAAAGACTGCAATCAAAATATTTCAATTCTAGGAAAGATAACCGCACAAAACTGAATTTTGATAATAGAAAAGCAAAATGCATTTTAGCAGAGACAACAATTAACTTTTAGATACAAACACGTTCACGAATTTGGCTTCTTTTTTTCTGTTTCTCTTCTTTGGACTGGATACAAAATAGAGGGAGGAGAACACTAACCTGAGTTCCAGCAACACAAAACACGGTATGAGGAAACTCCGTGCGAACCAACCCCAATGAGTCATGTAGAATATCAAAACTATCAAAGAACACGAATACAACATATCATTTATAGTCATTTTATGAAAAAAAGAGGAAGAACACCAACATAAATCATTCTTTATGCTTAAATTTTGGAATCAATGCTTCCCCTAAGAACGTAAATGAGTCGACCCAAGCATAGGAAAAAATGCCAAATCAGGAGCCAAATAAATCACAAAAACACAGATGTGGCAGTAAGCTTGACTGCTTGTTAACAATACAATAACTCAAGCTTAAAACTATAGTAAGATTGAGCCATACATTTCTTACGGACTGAAAAACTTGGAAATGATAATGACAAAATTATGCATATCTAGGCATACAATATAAGGCTGAACATGCTTCTTCATTATCAAATTTGAGTACATCGAACTACTAAACTGTTCTAGCTCAATTCAAGCAATTTTCAAATTAGAATGCAACTTGATCCATGTAGCTGAAAACAATATACTAAAATTATAAAAAGACAATGGTAATTATAGATCATAATCACACTTCAATCAAATAAGCTCCCAAAAAATCAATCGTTTATGTGACTCAGAAACAAACTCCTTGCCTAAGGCACGGAAACTATCACGGACTCAAATAGCCGGAGTAAAAATCATCATCACAGAGAGACCATAACTGAACGTCAATAAAAATATGTCCTTGGGGGTGATTGTGGATACCTTAAGCAGGGCCAGCCTACATGAAAGGCGTGGAGGGAGTTATAGGCAGAAAGGTCGCACTGAAGCTCTTCTCCTTCCTCTAACTTATCCACACCTGGCCTCCACACTTTTGCTGGCAAACTTGGCACCCCATTTGAGCTTGACGACGATCCTTCACCTCTTTTTGGTCCCTGATATACAACAGCAATTCAAAAAACCATTGCCTGACAGTTTGTGCAGGTAAAAAAAAAAAAATATTACACCACAAAATTAATGGTTATTAAGGGAAAATATTGCACCTTGTTCTTCCTGCGCTTGACCTTTATGGCATTTTTTAAGCTTCGAGTCATTTTTTTCTGTGATAAAATTTGAGGAAGAACAATTGAAGGATGGTGGATGAAGAGGCGACGGAGATAGTTTAGGAGATCGCGGTCGAGGAGGTTTAGGGCTTTAGCGGGGTGGAAAAAAACACAAAGAAAATCAAATCAATCGGTCGAACCAAATTGATTCGAATTGAAAAACCGTAAATTATGGTTTTTGGTTGATTTTTTTTTTTAAAAAAACAAAGCCTAAGATTTTGCTTTTCTAAAATAAAAATCGGCCGAAATGGTATACATAAGTAATAATTTTTTTTTGAAGGGAAGTAATAAATATTTGTGTGTGCATTTGTATATTCACAGTATTAATTATCACTTCTCTTACATAAGTAATATCTCACTTCATTAAACGTTGATATTTTAACCAACAAACTCACACACGTAAGTTGTGGCCCAACACAGCGGCAGGCCCAGAAAAATTTCTCGGTGAAACACCGGAAAAAATTTAAAGATCAGGTAGGAACATTAGTAGTAAAACGGTTTGCATGGTTTCGTATTATCAACCTAATAGGGGAATATGACAATATCATGTTTTGTGTGTGTACGCACGCGTGAAAAGAATAGATAAGACGAAAAAAAAGGAAAAACACAGAACCAAGTCAATCCAAAAACCGGACAGGATAAAGGTTTTACCCAGCTATGATTCGGTTTCGGTTTTGTAAATTTTAAAACCGTGAAAATGGTTTGATTTCAAAAGTGATGAGAAACCGGAAAACCGAACCATATACATCCCTAGGTTTAGCTGACAAGCAGCAGATTATTAAAAGGGCAATGGCGGAGGCATATGTAACATAACGGGGTCCACGGACCCCGTTAAAAGAATAAAAATTCTACATATTACCTATAGAAAAATTTCGGACCTCGTGAAAATTATGTTTTGCTTAAAAAAAATTACAAACCCCTGAAAAAATATTTATAGATCCGCCACTGGTCTTGGACTTGGACTTGTTAAACTTTAAACCACCTACCACTCCAAGCCTCAACGAATTGTGTTTTTCATTTAAAGGTTAAACACATTGATATAAGATATCACTTTTAAATGATCGTGTCCATAATGATATTATCTGAATAGAGTTTGTCCATATTGCTGATATCTTTTACTTTTGAAAATCCATTTGTGATCTATTATTGTTTAACAATTGGTATCCTCTCTTATATGTATGTGCTTAGTAAATATATTCCATATGCTAAGGGGAGCATACTTTAAGCCATATATCTTATCACTTTGATAGGCAATGGTTTGTTTTGAAAACAATCAAAACGGAGAGATTGTTGATAAATATGCATATTGCTTGATGTTATATTTTCCAATGCATCACATATGTTTGACTGTATTCACAACATACCATTACGTAATCAAATTTATTAATGTGTGCCTTAATATATCATGCTACATCTTGTAATAGTACTTATTAAATACTTGATCGTCGCTTAAGTGATATCTTTATTATATCTATGTGTAGTGTTGTGTGATTTTCACTTTAATCACTAAATGCTACCGTAAGCGCACGGCTTATCGAGCAGTACTTAGGATGTCGATCCCACATGAACTTAGGACAATCATCGAATAGTTATAAACTTATATTAGCAAAACTAATCAATTTTTGGTGTTTTGAATTATAAAATAATTAAAAACTAAGGTCATATTTAAAAACTCAACACACGTCCAAGAAACTACTAGAGACCAAGTTTGGAAGAACTTTTAGGATGTCGGATTACCACGGTAACGAATATATAACTTTTACAACGACCTTTTCATTTATTATGAATTTTTATTTATGTTGAAGAATAATCAAAAGTAATTAACAATATTCTTTCGAACTACTATTAATCGTGCCTAAATTAATATTAAATTCACTTTCTCGCTCATTAAATTAATTTTGACCCATTAATCATCATTATTCATATGGCCACAAGAAACTTCAATTAACTTTCACTCTCATGAAGTTTCTTGATTGAAATTAGTGTTCTAACCTATCAATGAAATTTCACCATTTCAGTCCATCACCTAATTAATAACAAATTATTCTTATAAATCTATGAAAATTCATCTTTCGATCCATCAATCCATAGATTCATACTAAATAGCACACAAAAATCAATACAAAAGCATATCGACTCATAATAATTGGAAAGATCGAATATTTAACTCATATATTTATTTACCGAGCTTTCCTAATCCTAAAAAATTAAATCTGCTCACGTATGATTAAAAAAAGATCACAAGAATCATGTATTTACCGAGCTTTCCTAATCCTAGAAAATTAAATATGCTCACGTATGATTAAAAAATATCACAAGAATCATGGATTTAAACATTATGAGACATAAAAATAAACATAATAGAGAAATTTAAGAGAGAAAAAAAATAGAATTGTCTCACAAATAGAATAAAACCAAGAAATTCACTATTCGTTCATCGTTTTTGAGCCTAAGCAATAATCTTTTCTCGAAAAGTCGAGGGCAAAAAAAGAGAGTAGAAGATGGAATGGTTTTTCACGCCTCCAGGATTGTCTTTGGCGTTGAAATTTTCTTGTTTTTGTAAACTTGGAGAGATTAAAAGATAATTACAAAATTTTGGAAGTTTTCTTAATTAATTTAATCATGAAAATGTTTAAAATCAAATATCTATCAATAGTTGTGTGTGGGGCTCTCTCCTTTTCATCAGAAATCACGCAAATATTGAAGAAATCACGTTGGAAAATTTTCCACCAATTAGAACATTTCGTTGGCCAAGATAAGATTTCTGAAAAGTGTTACACCCTTGGAATGACGAGGCTGATTTTTTTTGAACTCTTCCGCTTTAGCTCCGTTTTTGGGCATTTTTCTTATAATCTCAAATAATCATGCATTAATTCGAACACCCGTAGTAATCTAGCCAAATAGGATAAAAACATCGCAAAATAACAACATACGACACCAAATCGAGTCCAAAACATCTAGATCGAATTATTCGATTTTTTAGGAACTTAACATGTACTGATTTCTGAAGTCTTTCGAGGCTTACAATATAGGAAATAATATGATCTTATATTGCATACGACATCTATGAAAATATGATCAAAGTACAAAAGGAGAGAATGTGATACATTATACAAAAGATCAGATTTTAGTTGGTAGATATTAGGAAAAAATTCTTCTTACATTGCGAGTATATAAGAACTTATTGTTCTTGAGTTTTAGAACACTTCGTATGAAGGATTCTAAGCCATGAAGAATCCATAGGCTACTACAGTTTAAATCTGTTAACTCTGATTTGGTGTTGAGCTGATTAACTTAATCTTTGCTATTGATTTCTTCGTGTTAACTAGCAATTTTAACTTACGTACGCATCTATAAGTTAAGCTTTGTTAAGTTGTTTATTTAGCCGAATACTTATCTCATACACATCTGACAAAATGTCCATACTCTTATCTTACTAGGTATCTATCATTTGTTCTAGGAACACTTTGTACTTGTATTTGTTTAAGTCTAGTTATGCATTCTATATCATACTTGCAAATACAATCGTCTTGTTTGAGGATTAAGTTTCAGGGGTATTTTTTTAAAAGAAATATGGTTTTTAAAGACTACCATTCAACCCTCCCCTCTTCTGGTTGTGAAATGATCCAACAATTTCATGCATAGATAAACTGTATTATATCGTCATTCAGTTGATGTTTCTCGTGGTGAATTTGTATGATGTTTTTATTTCGTGTATGTATGGTTATATGCAATCAACGCTTAATTCTTCCATAATAATTCTCGCAATTAACTCTTGTTAGATTAATAATAAATTGGGGGAAGGGTCTTGAAGGACAAGAAAGGTGAAATAATTAGGAAAAAGGACAAGTTAATTTCTTAATTGTTTGCAAGGACAATAATAAAGTAGGCTGACCAAAATTACCCTCTCCTATTAATTTCAGTCTCTTTCGCATCCTTTCACGACTTTTGAAAATTAAGAAACATCCTTCCACGATTTTTGCGTTATCAGATTCCCTAACTGCACGATCGGCAATGCAAATCTTTCAACAACAAAAAAAACAATTGTTTTTCTTCCAACCAAGTCGTCAATGTTGTTGGAAACAGAAAATCAAAACAAATATGAAGGTTGGATTTGTCAGAAACTTAACAGGATAACATTGCAGCCAATCCACCTCCTATCGCTTTGTGAGTAGCTACTGAAAAGCCTGTTGCGTCGATGGAGATGATCGAACAGCAATATGGGAGCAGTGACACTGACTCACATGAATCAGAGACGGACACGGATAAAGAGACGAATGAGAAAGGGTAAATCTTCGAATTTTCTATGTGTTTGTTTTTTTTTTTATGTCACTGAATTTATGAAGCCTTGTTGTTGTAGTGAAATTAGCTGTGATAAAGTTGAAGGCTAACGTGGATTACAACATAAATTGTTTCAATAACCTTATAGTGTTGATTGTTTGCCAATAACCTGCACCTGATACTGTTTCGAATGATCCATTGATTAACCAAAAAAAAAAAAAAAAAAAAATTATATATATATATATATATATATATATATAAAATATATATATATTTAAGGGAAAATAAATCGAACTAGTGACAACAATTCGTAAAAGCACATTGACGTAGTTCAGGGAGGGGTAGGGCTACACCAGAGATGAAGTGACGGACGATGCAGTGACACATGGTTACGTGAACGGACAACGCTGTTAATGTAGTGAAATAATGCTGATGTAGTGACGTTAGTTTACGAGAATCGATGATTGTTGGTTAATTTAAATGCAGATGTGCATGTTTAGCGGATGTATAATGAATCAACTGTAATGTTGTTAAAATTTAACTGTAGTGACAAAGCCCAACCTTATTTTTCCTTGGACAATTCTTATTTGGGAAAATATCAAAAGATGGAAACCTCCATATTTTTGTGTTTTAATGCTACGAATATATCTTCGTTCTCAAATGCAGTATCAGAAATGTTTAAGAACTGTGCTTGAACCATTGAAAAGCTTTTTTATGTTAACATATGTTTTTGCAGTAACCGTAGATTTGTGTCATATCATTGTTTCTTTTGTGGGGGATAAAATAGGAAAATATCAATGATTGGTGATAAACTGAATTAGGAAAATATCAATGATGGTGTAGCCCTACCCATCTCTGGGGTGTGGGTAGGGCTACCCCAGAGATGAAGTGACGGAGGAGGCAGTGACACATGGTTACGTGAACGGACAACATTGTTAATATAGTGAAGTTATGCTGATGTAGTGACGGTAGTTTAAAAGAATCAATGATTGTTGCTAAATTTAAAAGCACCGACAAATATCATTGAAAGAGTTGTACATGTTTAGCTGACGTATAGTGAATCAACGATAATGTTGTTCCAAATGATAAAGGAGTATTTATGAACTTGGACACTTATTGTCACTACAGTCATTGGTTGCCTAGCAATACTTTTTACAAATACATTGTCGTGTTGTACGGAACATTACATTTATGCTTCATTGCATCAGCTACATGACATAGCTTTTGCAAATTTACAGGTAAATGGACCAGTATAGATGCACATTAAACGGTATGCATGAATTGTTTGGGGAGATCCGTAGTAAAATTACAGACCGACACAGGGATGTGATGAATCGAACTCCATTTATTCCGGATGATGATAACCTGATAGTGGACAGGGCCTTAATCAAGGAGGAGAAGAACGCATACAAGTGTGGAAATTTCATAGCTGGAGATGCATTTACACGCCTACGAGATGCCAATAAATATGGTGGTGTTGTGTAAGTACAAATTGGTTCTTTGAATCATTGCAATGTGTATGCATGTTTTGATTACAGTTAAAAATGTAGCGACATGTGTATATTTAATACCTTCCCTTTGGAGTCAAGTTGGTTAAAATGGTTGGTGGTTTTTTTGAACATTTTCCTTCAATGTAGTGACGTGAAGTAACGCTGATTGCCGTTGTTGGAATAGCGTTATTAAACAAGTATTTTTATGCATGGAAGAAGTGTGGTCAGCTTTTCCTGGATCAATTCCACACGTGACTGTGGCATCCATGATGGCAATACTGGATGAAAAGGACATTCACGAAACGGTAAGGACAAAAGTTTCATTGTTTATCTCGTCGTTAGTGTTGTGTATTAGGATCAGATAATTTGTGTTTGCCTAACATTAAAGGAAAAGTGTTCACATATCATAGATGCATTCATTGTCATCTTGGTGCGGGCAACATCATATTTTCCCAGCAACTACGTGGGTATGATAAACAATTACGAAAAACCGTCAACGTTTAAATGAAAACTTGATGAAATGATTTTTTTACGATGTTATTATTTGGCAGTTACATATACAACAAAATTCATTTTGCAGGACATGATAACATGTTTTGAAGAAAAACTAAACTATAACAACGCGTTAAGCACGGACATCGTAAAAAAAATGCAACAAGGGCAAAAGGTATATTTCCTAGGTAAAACGGGGGTGCCATACCACTGGGTACTACTTACTTATGGGGGAGGATCCGGAATTTAGAAGATGTACCATTCATGCCCAACTCCGTCGCTTAACTTAGACGCAAGCACCATCAATTGTGAAAGAATTGTAAGTGTGTCGTGTAGCTATGTTAGTATAACACTTGTTCTATTGATATGCATTTCATGTTCAATTATGTGGTTAATTGATGTTTTCCATCACTAAACACAAGAACATGTCTAGTGTCTGGATGCTATGCCAATGCATAAAAAGTGATAAAACATGCAGTGACACATTCCCCTATTTTTTCTCTTCCATACATGTATCAATTATGGATCGTATGTGTACTGTTTTGTTTAAAATCCGAATTTGCAGCAAAAGTATGTTTTGCGTTGCCTGTGTCGAAACGAAGCAACAATATCAAAGGGGAGCTCAACATGCGTTGAAGTAGCGAAAATTAAAAAAACTACCACTGCAAGATAATGAATCGACGTTCAGACTGTCATTATTACCATTAAATAATCCTGTTATAAATGTTTGTAACCACATTTAACTCGCATGATTGATTGTGCATTTTACCTGATGTACTATATGTTGAAGTTGTCTTAAGGCCAACCCATTCCACCAAGCTGGACAGGTGAAGAGCTGCAAAAGTTCAAAGGCATGATTGTGAATTCCATTGTGCTGGACAAGTTGGCCATATCACTATAGGATTTATTTATTTTTTGAGTGGAATAACTCGAGCATATATATATATATATATTTTTTTAGTGGAATAACTCTAGCATTTTAAACTTTAAGTTATTGAGTATTGGTAATGTAATGGGTCATTAGGACGTCCAGGATTTGATTCAATAAGTAATGGTTTTCTTAATGGCATTTGGATTTGAGGTTGAACCCTGTAATGGTGGTGCAAGATGAATGGTTGGTCAATAAAATTGGATTAAATATTGAATCCTTTGTCAAGTTACCAGATTATTACTGATTTAATTTTGAAATGTTTCTGTTGGTAAGACGGCTGACACGATATATTTTGATGTGGATCAACCAATAGTGTAGTATCACTACGTGTCTGCTGATAAGACGCTACAATTTTTATCGTTTGCCAAATAAATGTAAGCTGAGTTAACTTTCTTATAGTGATTGCTGCTTGTTGTATCAGGAGGCGACATCATCGTTGAATTGCGTTGTCTTACTTTAATCAAAGCTTTCCTTCCACGTTTAAGGAGAGTTCGATAATGAGACTGAATTTTTGTGAGATATTACGTAGTGATGTTCGTGCTTGGAATCACGTCTTATCTTCACGGCGTGAACTGGAAAAAAAAAAAAAAAAAAAAAAAGAAAGAAACAAACCAGTCAAGGAGAGTTTGAATGAGAGTGAATTGTGAGATATTGTATAACGAGAATATCATGAAATCCAACCACATCTTTATGTTTGTTTAGCAGGATTTCCTTTTTATTTTTTGAAACCACAAAAATACTAATTGAGGGTAAATTAGTCCAAACAAAGCACTTTTTTTTCCTTGTTATCAAATAATTTGTTAGTTCGTCCTGAATGTCTTATTAAGTTGATAAATAGTCCTTATCAAAAAAAAAACCATAATAAATTAAGGACGAGATGGAGAAAGAAATAATAAATATTATATCAGTAATGTATAACGATGACTTATATTGTGAGATAAATCTAAAAAGATAAAATGACATATATTTTGGAGGGAGGCAGTAATAACTAATAAGTTGTTAATGATTTTTGTATTAAAATATTGTTACCAAAACCCCGCAACCACAATCCCGTCTTCCATGTTTCAGCTAGTTTCTTACCCCATCGTTTGGCAATCCTCTTCTTCTAGGTCTTTTGCCACCAGCACCACCACCACCACCAGCACCACCACCAGCAGCAGCTTTACACCGTTTTAGATGACGGAGATACTCAGCGCCGGCGTGGACAACCTGGACCGGAATGACGACAACGACATAGATTCTATTGCAAACCCTTCCAAGTCTCCCTCTGCGACCTCGCCGCCTCCGCCTCCGCCTCCCCCTCCGCCTCAGATGTTGCCTTCCAGAAGAGGAAGAGAAAGAGATAGAGATTCAAGAGAGCGCCGTGATGAGAGAGACTTCGATCTTCGTGGAAGGGATTCTCATGATCGGAACAGGTCTCCTCCACCTCCTCCACCTAGGGAGCGGGAATACAAGCGTGGTCGACAGTATAGTGCTAGTCCTCCTCCTCCTCTTTATCGTGACCGTCGAGGAGGAGGTCATTCCCCTCCGTTTAGGAGGTCGCCACAGTATCCACCATATAAGAGGTCCAGAAGGGATGATTATGATGGGAGACGTGGTAGCCCAAGGGGTGGTGGTTATGGACGCGGTGACCGAAGGTTAGTTTTGAAGTTGAGCTCATAGTTCACCTTTTTATGCTTTTCAGTTTACTCTGTTCAGTTTCAAGGGGTTTGCTGCTAGCAGCCTTAGGATTTGGTTCTTCTTGCTGGGAGGGGCTCCTTGGCTGGCGAGACATTTTTGCATACGACATTTCTTTCTATTGATTTAGCTGGCTACTGAGTCACAGAGTGTTTTTCCTTGCCACTTTTCATCAGCTTGAAAGATGTAATTGCATCCTTTGGACTGTTTCAATTGATATGCTGATGAGGCCTAGGTAAGTGGTCAGGGTTAGAGCTGAGTCCTGAGTTAAGGAGTTCGGATCACTAAATGGCATTGAAATAAGAGAAGAAGTAAAATAAGGCAGAGTCGTAAAATTTCAAACTAATGAAATCTGCTTGAAAGGTAATAAAATCTGGGATATTTCCTTATGGTAATGCTTTATATCTCTCACCAACTATCCCCTTAAATAATCTTTTTGATTTTGGATACTCTTTGCTGCAAAGCTAAAAAAAGCCGTCTTCTTTTTTCTCCTAGCCATCTTCTAAATGGGGCCGCATAACCGCTTTGTATCTTCCGTTTCAATGGCAAAAGCTTTTGAAGCATCAACTAGTATTTCACTTGGAATGTACAGAACTTGATCTCTGAAATGATTGAGTAGGAAGACGAGCCTTTTTTCATGTGAATTAAACGATAATTGAATCTTGTAAATTTTTATTCGGAAGTTTTTGCAAAATTAAAGACATGAGCAACAGTTTCTGGTATACTCCTTTTTCCTGGAAAGCCTTTCTTCTTCTTTACGGCGTGCAGGCTGTGGTCAATGTTTATTGTGAAGTGGGAAAGAATAATTTTGGAAAGATGAAAGCATGCTTGGCATTATGTCCGCTAGCCTGTTAGTTATTATATTTTTAACGGGCTTCTTGTTTCCCAATTATGAGAACGCATGACCAATCATCTTTTCATTTGCAAATATTTATGGTAATTGAGACAAATTGTAGGAGGTAAATCTGCAACATAGGGATGCAATTGTTCGAAGAGATTAGACCGTGTCTACATTTTAATGACAAGGGCCTCCTCGCGAAAGTGTAGCATATCTTTGCACCAGGGACATAATTTATGGAATATACAGTTAATTGTCAAGGTGCTCGCCTAGGCTGGAGTCAAGGTCTTAGCGTCTAGAAGGTAGGCGATGGTCGCCTCGGCAAGATGCGGTACAAAAAGAAAGTTCCGTGTGCACATGATGAAACTTTTGACTACATAGTACTCCAGTCTGAGTCGGTGCATGTTTGACTGATTTAATTGATATCATTAGGTGGTTAGGACATACTACATATGCCGCCGCCTGCAATTGGCTTGATGTCGCCGAAGCTTACAGTGCTCAGAAGGCATATTTGAATATTTGTTTGAAAGTAATTAGACTTTTACTGATTTTCTCGTCAATCGGCTTTCTGTCATTCAACTTTTTTGCTAGGCGAGCTTAGGCGACGACTACACAAGCAAGGCGATCAGGCGACCCAAGATCGCCTAGGCTTAGCGCTTTAACAACTATGAGTTAAATGATAATTATAGAAGCATAAACCTTTATTTTGAATTCAAGAGCTAACAACACATTTTTGGCTGGCCAATTTGGCTAACATATAAAATAGAAGCTTTTAATTGACCATGGCCATTGGTGATCTTAGTACACTCAGGCATCTGACATTCAATGGTTGTTTGAGTGCTTTAAGGAATGTAGGTAAGAGAAATGTCAAAATCTGGATTCCGAAATGGGATCAATTGATTATCATGAAATTGCATATTTGCTTTACATTTTATGTTGAATGACTTTTGAGCTGTATTTGTTTCTTTGTGTTTGACTTCGGTGATCAGGTAGGGTTGTAGTGGGACTATGTTACTTCCTTTCTCTCTGAGACGGGCGCTTTTTAATTTTGATTCAGTCAATCCTTTTGATCTCACTGATGCCAGCCTTATAGTTGTAATAATTGCGTTCACTTGTCTTGTTTTAGGTTTTACGATTATTCAAGTGGCCATGAACGTGGGATGGGGGGCAGGCCTAGTCATCCTGATGAGAGGTTTCATGATCGGTTCCCTGGTCGTTGGTCTGGTGGCATCCAAGGTGGTTCCTTTAGAATAAAGCATTTTTCTTGGAAGGACATCTTAATTTCTTCTAGTTTGGATTGTATTTTATACGCTGTCGTAAGATAAATTTTTTCTTGCTACAAACCTTTTCAAGACCTGCAAGTATTTCTTCTTTCCCCCCTCTAGTAAATTGAAAACATTATTTTATTTTTCACGGGCATCAAACATGGTAATTTTTTCATTTTAATGATAAGTACTCTTATGAGAAGTGTGTTGGGCATTGCTTATTAGGGAAAGTAACATTACGAAAAAGCTTTTAGATAGGTACATTGATTCACCGTTTTCCAGACTTATGTTTGCTTGAAGTTTGATTTTATTGTTTTTCCTTGCATTGGGTTGCTGTTATTGCGAGGTCACTAGTAAATGAATATTCAGGTTTCCATAATCGCCACATTTGAAGTTCATGTCTTGTGGACACCTGAGCTTTTATCACTTTATTTTGATTTTATGTCAAATCGAACATTTGTTGGTGAAGCCCAAGTGAAAGTAATTGACATTGATAGCAGTATTGCTATTTCACTTGATATATGCTTTGTGAGGCCAAATATTTATCACCAAAAGAGTAATAGAAAGTCTTTGCATACATCTCCTCTACGGGTGCTATGTTTAAAAGAGAGTGCTATTGTAATGCATGCCTCTACCACACCTTAAGTAGCAAAATGGTGACACATGCCCTTCTCTCTGAAAGCATGGTGGTCTGTCGAAATCACAATATGGATTTAGCATTATGGTCTGCCAAAATCATAGTGGTATATTGATATAATGTTTTAAGTTATTATCAGGTTATTCTTCTTTTAGAGATTTTTTATAGAGGATTTCTGTTACCTCATCAACTGGGAGTCTCTATTTGCTGCTGGCTTACATTGGCAATTTAAGATTCTTCTTTCTATATAGAAAATGTTGGAAAAACAAGCTGCTAGGTAATATATTGCGAAATGACAGATCCGTTGCACTATTTGCCAATAAAGTTCCAGTATTGTGTTAGGGATGTAGTGATCACTTTGGTAAAAGTTATTGTTTCAAATTCCCTTTTAGAAGTTAATGGGGATTTGCTAATTATGTAAACAAAGCATTTCACGTCCCTTTTCAGAAGTCTTCTTGGGGATTTCCTGTTTCTCCAAAGTATTTTGACTTCTGTGAAGAGGAAATATAGTGAATTAAAACTTTTGTTGTCAAGATGTACATATGTACTCCCTCTGTCCCAAAATATAAGGCTTTTTAGAGTTTCACACTGCTTAAGAAGTGGTTGAGGGCCATAAATTTTGAAAGGCAAAAGTCTAAATTACCCTTTGAGTAATGAGTACCTTCAACTAGGCTCATAATGCAATTCTGGTGAAATGTTCTTTTCTGGGTTGTTACTTGAGATTCAAAAGACTCTGGGCAAACAACCCATGGCCACAAAAACAAAATTAGGCTTTGAAGATTTTAAAATCTATATGAAAAAATGGATGTCGATCTTCCTTTTTAAGTTTAGATTTGACGATGCGTCGCCATCTAGAAACAAAAAGTCTGATTGTATTCATGACATTAGCAGCAAACCAAAACCCGCTTAGCCTTCTGTAGGAAAATTCTCCTGTTATGCTCTTCCTATATCATGTAGATGACCACAGAAAGGCCCAACACATCCAACTGGAAGCGGTTGGGGAATTTAGCATTGCGAAGCCAAGAAAATAGGAGAAATTTAATCCTACAACGGTTGTAACATGGTTATACCAAGTTTCGTGTATTATAACCACATTTTTGTTCTCTTTCAGACAGTAGGGGTGTGTGCGGTGAAAGAGAGTCACATTCAGTAAACCGTGCTCTGATTCCATGGAATGAAGGAGCTGGAAACAGATTGCTCTTGAAAAAGTCCAAGATTTAAAGAGGTGGCCATGAGATACTACCACACAAGCACAGATAGCACAGACAGAGAACTGAGTGAAACCCTAATCATGAAGGCGATCAAGGATACTAAGCCTCTGTTTGCAAACAAGCCATGTGATGAAAGCGTAACTAGGGATCCTTTTCTTGTGCTAAACAAGTCTCCACTTGGTATCTTGCTTGCTTTCCCTTTGTGGCCTAAGAGCACTTTCTGGGGAAAAGCTGTTGGTTTTGTAAGGGTCCAAACCAATTCATCATTAGTACTTTCTGGGAAAGTCCCTAACCTTCTGTGTCATCCTGCCCTCAGGCCAAAGCCATCCCTCAGTGCCAATAAAACGAGCAACAGTGAGACTCTAAAAAGAACCAATCTTCCTCATAGCAGAAAGCACAAGTTTATCTCTAAGAATACCCCAAGGACGCCAGCAGTCAAACCAAAAGTTGTTCTCTTCCCATCTCCCATGGTGGTCTTGATATAAGGCTGCATCTAGGGATTTTCTAGAGTCATTGTAGCGGTTGATCTTCCTGTAGTTTTTTATTACTCGTTTTTTTTTTTGGATTATAATTCGATTGACCATGTTAACGGCTGATGAATTTGTGTACTCTGATTTGTCATTTTTTGTTTGTTACTTTGTTACACAACTTATTCATGATTTTGTTTACTGACACTATTATGTTATCTTTCAGGCAGGGGTCCTAACCAAGGTGGTACAGCTGACGGTTTTGTTACAGGGAACACTCAAAGGTACCATAGTTGCCATATGCTTTCAGTGTGTTTTATTGAACTCGGGCTTGATTCTCTCCTTATTGGGAGAAATTATGTATTCCATATTTTCCATTGATATAAGAGAAGATTGGAGTGGGGTGGTGAAATCCAGATCTGGTGCTCTTCTACTTGGTTATGTGAAGTTCGCATCTGCTTCTTTTGGCTTTAATCTTGTTTACTGAAGCTATACTCTGATTGCAAGGATAGAAGAAAGCTTTGTTAACATACGATTTACACTGTATAATTCTTTAAACACAGGGAAGGATTGATGTCCTATAAACAATTTATTCAGGAGCTTGAAGATGATATATTGCCCACTGAGGCTGAGCGCAGGTCAGATTAATTACTTGTAATTGTAGATTGTTGGACTTTTTGGGTCAAAGTCTTCTTTTAAATTCAATATTTGCTTCATTATATCCCAGTATTATTTTTCTTCTCCTGCCTCTCCGTTCATTTCCTTCCCTTGTCCACCTGCGTCACATTTTAAGCCAGCTGCTTTGGCGTTTTTTTAGGTATCAAGAATACAAGTCAGAGTACATCTCAACCCAGAAAAAAACGTATTTCGATGCGCATAAAGATGAAGAATGGTGATTACTATGCTTTGAAGTTCTTTGGTTTCACTATTATCTCATGTTGTCTCTTTGGGTTTTACTAAGCTAGCTTGTTTGTGTAGGTTGAAGAACAAATATCATCCTACAAACTTACTCGCTGTCATTGAACGGTGTGTTATGTTTTCTTTGTGTAAATTTGTTGTGAGGGCTAGTAATTTGTGAAATCTCTTTTATGTGTTAGTTTCTTGGTTTCTGTATTAATTGTTTCCTTTGAAAATACAGGAGGAATGAGGCTGCACAAAAATTGGCCAAAGATTTTCAGAGTGACTTGTATGCTGGAACCTTGGACATGTAAGGTGTTCTTATTTCCTTTTTTATCTTGACCATACGTTCTTTCTTTCTTTCTTCTTCTTTCTTACAGTCTAAAGAGTATTCACCATGACAAATTTTAACAGAGGTCCTGCACTGAATGCTTCATCCTCACACAAGTCTGGTCAGTCTAATGATCCTTATAGCGAAGAAGTAGATGATGGGAATAAAAGGAGACAGAAGGGTTTGGCTAAAGAAAATGATCTTTCAGCAGCACCTAAGGCTCATCCAGTCAGTTCTGATCTTAGAAGAGTTCAAATTGATATTGAACAGGCCCAGGAGCTAGTCAGAAAGCTTGATTCAGAAAAAGGTATTGAAGACAATTTGTTACATGGTGCTGATAATGACAGACTGAACAGAGACAAGTCCCGTAGTAGCTCCAGTGGGCCGGTTATCATTGTTCGTGGCGTAGGCTCAATAAAGGGTCTGGAGGGTATAGAGCTACTAGATACTCTTTTGACGTATTTGTGGCGCATACATGGGGTGGATTACTATGGCTTGTCTGAAAACAATGAAGCAAAGGGTCTAAGACATATTAGAGCGGATGACAAGAAGGTTGATGCATCTAGCGACGGGGCTGAATGGGAAAAGAAGCTAGACTCCTGTTGGCTGGAGAGGCTCAAGGGCCGCGATCCTCTTGAGGTAATGGCAGCAAAAGAGATGATAGATGCGGCTGCTATGGAAGCTATAGATCCCTATGTCCGCAAGATTAGGGATGAAAAGTATGGTTGGAAATATGGTTGTGGTGCTAAGGGTTGCACAAAGCTCTTTCATGCTGCTGAATTTGTTCACAAACACTTGAAGTTGAAACACACTGACCTTGTAAACGAGCTTACTTCAAAAGTGCGTGAAGATCTGTACTTCCAAAATTATATGAGGTAACAGCAATTTTTGATGGCGTTTCTCATGAATTCTGTATCAGTGCGAGTATCTGCTGACTTTGCTACTTTTTGTCAGTGACGTAAATGCTCCAGGTGGAACCCCTATCATGCAGCCATCTCTACCGGTATGATTTAAAAGAATTTTAAGATGTGCAGATGTTTCTCAATCATTAAGTTTGTCAATTATACTGCATGCTGTTTTTTTTTTGGCCTTCTAATAGGTACTGTAAAGTAGTAAGGGATGGTAGTGTGTGGGTATTTTTGAAGTTTATGTATTTATTTAAACAGACATCCTAGATAGCTGGCTATCAAAATACATAGATAAGGACAACAATTATCTAAACAACACATGTTGGTCATTGCGCTTTCCAGCTCTCTCCATGTCCCCACCAACATTACTTATGTTGGTGGTAAGCTCATTACTTGAAGATGCGTTACTTTTGCAACTTTTGTCTCAGAGCCTCTGATTTTGCTCAAACCATTTATTGTGAACTGTTGCAGTTAGTCCTAGCTGCACCAATTCATTGTGAAAACAACTAAGCAAACTCATTACTGTGGTCCCACTAAAGAACTTCAACCCACGGGTTCACTTATAGCTGCGAGGGTTGGCTCAAAACGGTTCCAAACTGTGAGTATGAACCTTTTTAAAATACATGATCGTGTATTTCGAACAAGTTTTGAAATAGCTCCTTTTTTCCTGTGAATGATATATAACACTCATTATGCCTCACTACTCCCCATTGCATCTAACTGTCCAGATTGCTCAAATGACCCCAGCACACCTTCCATTTTATTAGAGCACATTGGATATTTCTTTTATCAAACCAGTTTCCACCAAGTGACCTCTAGTCCTGCAATTTCTTGGCAATCAGTGTTTCGGGATCCCAAGAATGAGTGTCCCAGGTGCTTTCCAAATCTGTCCCAAATCCCAATACTTCCTGATGTAAGAAGAATACACTAGCCCAATGATCATGTATGCTGGTCAAAACATATTTAATGGTGTCCCTGCTGCCATTGGTCAATTTGCACTAGATCAAATCAATTTCGTCCTTAGATCTCAATTGATACCTGACAGTCTTGATAGAAAAGCCTAGCTCGGAAGAAACGGGAAACTGGGTACTTAATAAGTTATATTCCTGTGGATATGTTCAATTGTAGCTTAAAAGACCTCTTTCACCACTTGCACTGTTCCAGCATCTACTGAATATAATATAACAACTAATCGTCAAGTGCTTTGGAAACTAAGCCCAACTGCTCACAACTTGCATCAAATGTAAGGAATTGCTTAGCTTTTGTCTGATCAAGTACTTGTAGCAATAATATATGCCTAGGGTAGGGTGACATTGCGTCTTTTTGTCTTAACTCTTTTCAGCGCTGAAAATATCTGAGGAACCGGTAAACTAACCGAGGAAAAAAACCCGCTAATGTGAAGCTAAATGCAACTCAGGTATCTTAGTGGGAAACTGCATTTGCGCAATCACAAATAATAAGAACTGTGACTTCACTCTGTTTAATGCGTTCTTTAGAATATTAATTTGTTGAGTTACCATATATTCTCTCCCAAAAGCTTAAGCCGGATGGAGTAATTTAGACATTTATTGATTTGTAGACTTCACATGCCCTCTCTTGTGTTGGCCTTACACATAGTCTGACTAACATAGGGCCAACATTGGGCACACAAAACAAATAAAACGGTTCAACACATAATACAGCTATGGTGTCAATGTTGGGAGATAGGTTTGATCTCTACTTTGATACCGCGTTGGTTTACTATCTCTTTCAAAAGCTTACTGTTGGTGGTTGGGGAAGCAAGTAATTTAGACATTTATAGACTTCAACAAACTTAGTAGCACATCATTCCTTACCACCTGCTCTTATATTGGTTTCTACTACGTCATGCATCAAAAGGATGCTCTCAGCATTGATTCTTTCTAAGAAAGCTGAGTTGGTCTCCATTATTATGTGGAGCCTCACTCTTTTAATCTTATTACTCAACAATTTGAGTCTGTATTTATTCAAGACATTGCAACATATGATAGGCTTGACTCAGGTACTCTATACCTTAGCGACAAGAGATTATAGTACTATTCAAGGGTTGATGTGTGTAGAAGCTAATGGCCTTGTGCTTCATCTACGAGAAATTTTATGGTACAACGGTTGTAACATGTTATACCGAGTGGCATGCTTTATGACCACACATTTCTACTCTCTTTCACCACATACACCTGATAGGTAGCCTGGAAGGTCAGAATTTTAACAGGAGAAGCTAAGTGGCATTTTATGTGCTTTTTCTTTATCTGAAGCCTTTAACTAGCTGTGATGCATTTATGGTTCATCCAGTGAGTAGGTATTTGCAGAATCTCAACCACCTTGAACTGTGAAGGTTTTCTTTCATGATCTAATTTGACTTAAATTTATCGTTTTGACCCTATGAACAAGATAGTTAGTCTCTGAATAGTTTTTTGCTTCTTTCCTGGTTGGTGTGGATATTTCTTGGTTTTATACTTATTTTGTGCTTCTGTTCATGTAAAAGTTACTCAGGTTCAGTTGGACAGATTTACCCATGCCGATGCCTTATGTACTTTTACGCTTAAGCTATATGCTTGCTGATTCTTTCTTTTCTATCTCTCATGGGACATTTTGTAGAAGGAGAAGCCTCTGCGTCGTAGACCTGGTTTAGATGGTCGGTTGAAAGACGACAGAGGTCCTCGTAGAGAACATGACAATCGAGCTAATATTGAGAGACACGATAGACCTGAGAAACCCAATTCAGGCGATTTTCTTTCAAATAAGGATGGTGCGCCATCTGCCAATCCTGATGAACCCATGTATGATGGCTATGGTGGACAAGGAATAGCGGTAGCACCTTTTCCCTCTGATGCAACTCCACTTCTAATGCCTGTTCCTGGTGCTGGGTTAGTATTTTAGCTCTGAAAGTTTGTCCAATTATTATTTTTGGCTATTGCTATGATATTAAAATTGTATATCCTGCTTTGATTTTATGCTAGTCCACTGGGGCCCTTTGTTCCTGCACCTCCTGAAGTTGCAATGAGGATGCTGAGGGATCAAGGAGGTCAATCATTCGAAGGTGGAATGAATGGTCTCTTTGGACAACCATTCCGGCAGGATCCTCGACGCTTACGAAGGTAAGTTCTTTTGTCGATCTGTTGCTGTTAGCCTATTACCTGTCAACTGGTTGTGTGGATGAGCCACCTGTAATTTTCTTCATTTACTTGGGCATTATTGTATATTTTATATAGGTAGCCTCAAAAGGCTTTAGGGAATGGTGGGAGTAGTAGGTTTCAAAGGGAAAGGAAGTCATATGGCTTGTTTACTTTGCAACAGTTTAAGGAATATGCATCTACTGCTCTTGGTGATTGATTGTCAATGATCTGATGAAATGCGATTATAATGAAATGCGAATTCATGAATGATTGTTTACCTTAAATTGCTCGGTTTTCTATTCCTTTCTCTTTTCAAATTCATAGTCTATTCTACAAACAAATGAGATTTTTTTAGGGATGTAGAAACAATCTTTGTTGTTTGGATTTTGGAGGTTGTTCAAGCAAGTTTGCAAGAAGCTATTTATTATAAATGAAACTAGCTGATCAAATACCTTAAGTGAAAAATACTGACCCATTGTTCCAAACAAAGTGCTTTGATGAAAGAGTACAATAAATTGGGATAATTTTGTAAATACCTGGAACGTAGGTTGTGCAGCATGATTTTGTACCTCTTGATTGCTCCCCACAATTTAAAGGGAGCTGAAACTTTGCCTATGCTGAGTTCTTCACATATCTGAATATTGTCATAGGATTATGGCTAGCATTATCTAATTCTGAGCTTTTGGTAACGCTAAGTGTTTAGAAAGAAGTTAAGTGCATCGTTGAAAACCAAGAGACCTTATAGTGATGCATACTTTGTTGTTGAGAAGGCTAATAATGCATTCATTTATTTTCTGAACACGAGAATGCTGAGTAAGTTTAATTTGAAACGTGGGCAGTTACCAAGATCTTGATGCACCAGAAGATGAAGTTACTGTGATAGACTACCGGAGTTTGTAGTTGGTCTGGACTAGAAGAATACGCTAAAAGAGATGGCGCTACAAAACGTGATCTTTTTCCCCATGAAAGAAGAAGCATTCAGTACCGGTTTCTACAATTAGGGTGCATCCTCTTCCTGCTTGAAGACAATGGAATGCGCTACTTGATGGCTGTAATGCTCATTTACAGGATATCCTTCAACCGTGCTTTTTCTTTCTTGAATTTTTATAGTGATGTGTGTTTTATATTTTTAACTATTTCCAATCATTTGTATGAAAGATATAGTTGGGAAATACTGTAGAGTTTAAGAAGAGTTGGACAGTTAATTTAAAACAAATATAGACAAAGAGAGTAATTTTATTTTTGACAGAGAATTCTCAATCACATTTGTTGGGTGACTTGTGGTCTGATTTGCGCAACGGTGTGCTAGAGAATGGTAGACTTGAGAAGTTGTATTTTATTTTTTTTAATTGTTTTTTTAGAGGGAAACAGTCTGTTTTAATTATTATTAGTATTTTCTTTGAAACAAAATTACCGAATTCATTGGACAATAACCCATGCAGGTCATTGGTGCGACTCGAACCCAAGACCTCTTGGTCTTGATGCCTCATCGTAACCGTTGAGATAAGCCTAATTGGCAAAAGGTATCTGTTTTACTCGCTTGTATTCAAGTTGCCAGTTCGCTACTAAAAACTTGTGTGCTCCTAGTTTATCATGTACATAAGGTTGTCTTTAGGGCAACTGGGAATGGACTGAACTGTCTGACCTACCGCTTTAATGGGCGAACAGCCTGAAAATACTACACGCTATAGTCAAGAGCCGACATCAAGGTGTCAAACCTACATGTCGATGAGAACTCTCAAGGTAGATCAACCTCTCATTCCTAGACCGTTAATTTTTATTTATATTGGATTTACTTTATGATGACTACGATAAAAATGCATAAGATCTACACTTTAATCATAGCGTTATGGCGTGTAGTGGACATACACTTTACACGTCTTATTCATTCATTCGAAGTAGTACACTTTAATCAATGGATAAAATGTGTGTAGTGTATGCCATACATACTATACATAGTGGATATATATTTTTCCATTGCTTTTAATCCACGAATAACACAAAAATAGAAAATTATTCAACATATCAATGTACATGGTGGCATGCTCATACATTTATCACTCATAACAATTGGTATATATGACATACAGAAATAATCAAAAACATTCCCGCTTTTCTTTGAACAAACTTCTAAGGGAAAAAAAAAAACGTTAACCAAAATCCATCTAATCATTATTATCACACAAAGTATAGTAGTAGTAATTAACTAAAATAATTTAAATTTATAATCACACTTTTTGTATAAAATCTTACAACTTCCATCCAATGAATCAACGGTGAAGTCACACTTGAGCTTAACCTTTATGGTCCATGTTTTCAATGCGCCGGCCTTCATCTTCACCGGAGCTTTTACGTCCAATCGTAATGCTACCATCTTTTGATTCTGATCTTTCATCATCGTCGATCTGATTCCTTCAGTTAGAACTACGTTTGATCCCTTTAACGCCGACTGCAGAACGGTGAGGTTCTTAGCCGGCTGGAAGAACTCCGGTAAAATGCCGGTAGCTAATTTAATGCCTTGGTAAGAGACGCTGACTTTGTTGTTGCCGCCGCCGGCAAGATAATAAATGCCCAGATTTTTGTTTGGGTTTTCCGCTTGGATGCTGATGTCAAATGTCGACGGAGAGAAAGGGGCGGGAGATGATGACGTCAGGTTAAAGCCGTGAATTGAGATGCTTGAGATGGTGTAGTCCGGCCCCACTGGCTTAAAAATAAGGTATAATATGGCGGCGGCCGTAGCAGCGAGGATTACGAGGATGAAGAAGAAAACAAGGCTGTAGCGTAAACATGTGCAGCATGGACTCCGGCGAGGCTTCCGGCGGGAAAGTGTTTCGAATTTGATCGAATTCTCCGGCGGTGGATAGCTGAAGATTTGTTCTTTAGGGAATTGGACGACGTATGTCCCGGAAGGTAGCTGAACTGACCTGTCATCCCTTTGATGATCAGCTGTCAGTTCAGCTACACTCACCCATCCCCTTCTCGGAGGCGGCAGAGGCGGTGGCGCCGGAACATGGTGTGGGCCAGTTCTGATGGAAAAATCACTAAAAGAAGGCGTTTTAGATACAGAAGAAGGTGGATCATCAACATCAAAATGAAAGCCTCCTCTGGAGAGAGAGGCTTTTTCTGCCATGCAAATTGCAAAATCAGTAAGCAGAAATTAATTAAGCTGCTTGATTGATTGATGAACTCAAAGAAGAAGGAAAAAAATATTGAGCTTCTTTTTTTTTTTAACAAATTAAGTGCGAAAAAGAAATGAAAGTGAAGAGACCCAGATGAAAATAGAAGATGAAACTAATGTAGGAAATCAAGCAAGATCTTAGAGGACTTGTTTGTAGCGGCTGGGATGAGTATCCATGAGTTGTCACTGTGTTTCTTGTGCGTGTTTTTGAGTATCATGGATTGAATCAGGGACGGCTTAACTTTAATTACATTGTTAAAGAGACAACATTTTTAATTGAAATTAATGAGTAATGATATAGGCAAGGTTGTGCGATGGTCGGTGAGAAGTGTATTCATTACGTGCATCGGTAGGGTGGAGTCTATCGAGCTTCGTCGGCGGGGTGACTATCGGCGGGGTGATAGTCCGTCGAGTACTCGAATACGGCGGGGTCCCACATCTGCTAATTACGTTATGTGACATTTATACGGTGTCATTAAAAGGAGGACACGTGTAGGGGTATTTATGGTGCATCGAAAAAGATTCTGGCGGCTAGGGTTTAGGGATTTGTGCCTATAAATACGGTTGTTGTCTCATTATCCGAGTGTGTTGAAATCTGTAAAAATCGGTGCGCATAATAAAATATCTCTTTTACGCCGTGGTTTTTTACCTCTCCCACCGAGGGGTTTTCCACGTTAAATCCGTGTTCTTCTTGTTTTCGTTTTTCTCCTTTGATTGTTTATGTTTGATTGCTTCGTTTCGTTTCTTGCATCCGAAGTTATCTCCATCCATTTTAAAACAAGTGGTATCGAGCAAGGTTACGGAGAAAACAATACGTACGATCAACTTCATCTTCACCAAGGCCTTGACAAGGTGCTAGGATCGTGATAAAGTTGTGATCTTTAGCAAGAAAAGATGTCGGCAGTAAACGTAAAAATCGATAAATTTACGGGGAAGGAACGGTTTTGGTCCGTGGCAAATCAAGATGCGTGCCTTTGTTGAAACGAGCGGGGTTTGTGGAATCTTTTATCGACAAACCAAATACCGGTGCAACAGATTATGCCGATCGGAAGAGAAAGCACATTCAACCATCATGTTGTGCTTATCCGATGATGTTATCACCGAGGTTCCGAGGAAGACACCGCGACCAAGTTGTGGAAGAAGCTTGAAAGCTTGTATATGACCAAGTCAACGACCAACAAGTTGTTGTTGAAACGAGAGGTTGTTCGGTTTGAAGATGCATGAAGGAAGTCCACCGAGGGAACATCTGGACCGGTGAACACAATATTGCTTGATTTAAGGAATATTGATGTTAAAATTGAAGATGAAGATGCGTACCTAATCCTGTTGGTGTCATTACCGGCATCATATGAAAACTTTGTGCGATCTTTCATAGTTGGAAAGGATACGAGTAGCTTTGGAGGATGTAAGGTGCGCCTTACATGCCAGGGAGCTTAGACACAAAGGCCGCTGGTACAGACAAATTTCTTGGGCTAGTAGCTAGCGACAATAGTGGAAAAGGATATGGACAAAAGAAGAAAAAGAAGTCGGGGTCCAAAGGTCCTAAGTCTACCGATGTACGTAATTATTGTAAGGAGCGGGGACATTGGAAGTCCAATTGTCCAAGGAAGAAGAAACGACGGGAAGGCAATGCGGCACAACGACTTTGGCTGCGAGCAATCGATGAGGATGCGGTTCTAGTTGCGGGAGATTCTACACACCACAATGATGTGTGGATACTTGATTCTCGGAGCATCCTACCATATTTGTCCAAACGGGGAGTGGTTTTCTACTTATGAGCGGATAGATGGTGGTCAAAACTATATGGCCAACGGCAAGGTTTGCAAAGTTGTGGGAATTGGCTCGGTGAAGTTAAGGACGAGAGGATGGTAAATTTTGTTCACCGAAAGATGTAAGACATGTTCCACGAGATGACCAAGAATTTGGTATCTCTTAGTCTTTGGACGACAAGGGGTTCAATTTCAAGGGTGAAGGTGGACATGGACGGTGAATGTCTTCAAAGATTCGGTTGTAGTCCTCAAAGGCATCAAGAGGGGAACCTTGTATATATTACAAGGATCTACGTATACGGCATTCTTCTTTGTTGCATCCTCGGCAGTTCACCGGTCTCGAGCGGACTCACTGTGGCACATGAGACTTGGTCACATGGGTGAAAGGGGTATGCGGGTTCTTTCTTCGACGGGTTTTCTTGGGGGATATAAGGTCAAGAATCCGGACTTTTGTGAACATTGTGTGTTTGGGAAGTTGCATCTCGGCGGGGTTGCACAATACAAAGGCAACACTTGATTATATCCATTCAGTACCGCTTTGGGGTCCATCAAGAGTTGAGTCATTGGGTGGTCACGGATATTTTGTGTCATTCATAGATGACTATTCAAGGATGACTTGGGTGGTGATGATGAAGAACAAAAGTGATGCATTCGGTAACTTCAAGCGGTGGAAGGCCCTAGTGGAGAATCGAGTTAGGCAAGAAAATCAAGAAACTTCGTACGGATAATGGTGCGGAATTTATTTGGATGGATTTTGATTCATTTTGTGCGGTGAGGGTATTGCCGGACATCATACTTGTAAGGAATACACCTCGGCGAAGAATGGTGTAGGCGAAAGGATGAATCAAACTCTACTTGGAGAGGGCAAGATGTATGCTTTCTCAAAATTTGGTTTATCAAGGAGATTTTGGGCGAAGGCGTTAAGACGACTTGCTACTTAATCAACGGGAGTCCTCACACGGGAATCAATCTCAAGACACCATTTGAGATGTGGTCGGAGCAAGCCTGCGACTACCCGAGTTCTAAGGGTTTTTGGAAGTACGACTTACTATCATGTTAGTGAAGGGAAGTTGGAGCCAAGAGCCAAGAAGGGAGTGTTTGTGGGGTATGGTGATGGAGTGAAAGGATATAGGATTTGGTCATCGGCGAGTCCGAGTAATCCTCGGCGGGGACGTTGTGTTTGATGAAAATTCTATGTTAAACTCATCGGTGGAGAGGTCTGCGAGTCCGAAACCGATCTTGAATCCGATAGTGTTGAGAAACGAGGTGGAGCATCGGGTGGAGTCTGCGATATGCAACAATCGGTGGATCCAAATCAACACTATCCGATCCGGATAATGAACGAGAATGCGATCCAAGTCGGCCTGCTGAGACCTCGGCGGGGCGTCATACAAACATTGATCGGCGAGTCTAGGCGCCGGCAGCCTAGAAGATCTAATGTTGGGATACCTCCAAGGAGATATGGATATGATGATTTGGTGGATATGCACTCCAAGTTGCGAGAAGAGGTAGAGGTTGCTTGAACCTACTACTTACGGGGAAGCGTGACATGTATAGAAGCATCTCGGTGGCATGCGGTCATGGGAGATGAAATGGAGTCATTGTTGAAGAATCGGACTTGGGAATTGGTCAAGCGCCTCTGCGACAAGGGAGTTGTGACTTGTAAATGGATTTTCAAGAAAAAGGAAGGAATAACTAAGGCGAAGGGGTCAAGTATAAGGCACGTTTGGTTGCAAGAGGATTCGGTCAAAAGGAAGGGGTTGACTTTGATGAAATATTTTCACCGGTGGTCGGACACACTTCAATCGGGGTGTTACTAGCAATGGTGGCACGGCGGGATGCGGAACTTGAGCAATTAGATGTGAAAACGCTTTTCTACATGGTGAGGTGGATAAGGAGATATACATGACACAGCCTGAGGGTTTTCAAGTTCCTGGTAAAGAAAATTATGTTTGCAAGTTGAAGAAATCTTTGTATGGTTTGAAGCAAGCTCCAAGGCAGTGGTATAAAAGGTTTGACGGTTTCATGCTTCGACGGGGTTACAACGAAGTCCATATGATTTGTTGTGTTTACTTGATCTGTTGAAAGATGGATCATATATCTATCTTGTCGTATGTGGATGACATGCCGATAGGCTTGCAAAGCAAGGAAGTCGATGTTCAAAATCGAAGAACCTTCTCGGTCTTGAATTTGAAATGAAGGATTTGGGTGCGGCCAAGAAAATCTTGGGGATGGAGATGCGGAGAGATAGGAGTCGGAAGAAGTTGTTCTTGTCTCGGCGGGGTTATGTGCAGAAGATATTGGCCAAGTTTGGGATGTCTGCTGCAAAACCAATAGATATCCTATGGCATCAAATGTTCATTTGTCTGTTTATGCTTCACAGTCAGCTGAAGAGAAGGAGTATATGTCAAGAGTTCCCTATGCTAGTGCAGTTGGCAGTCTAATGTATGCCATGGTTTGCACTAGGCCTGATTTGGCTCAGGCAGTCAGTGTTGTCAGCAGGTTTATGGCTCAACCTGGAAAGGAACACTGGAAAGCTGTTAAAAGGATATTCGAGTACACGAGAGGTACGGTACCGATGTTGGTCTCATTTATGGAGGTGATACTGGTCTGGTCACAGGCTACTGTGATGCTGATTATGCAGGTGATGTTGACAGTAGAAAATCAATGACTGGTTATGTATTTACATTGGGAAATGCAGTGGTCAGCTGGAAAGCTACTCTTCGAGCTACGGTAGCCTTATCAACTGCGAAGCGAGAATACATGGCTCTTCCGAAGCGGCTAAGGAGGGTATCCGGTTGAAGGGGCTAGTCGGTGATTTGGGGTTGCATCAGGATCAGGCTGAGATTTATTGTGACAGTCTAAGTGCAATATGTTTAGCCAAGGATCAGGTTCATCATGAGAGAACCAAGCATATTGATGTCAGGTATCATTTCTTGAGGAATGAGAAGAGGGTTGTAGTGAAGAAGATTGGCACAAAGGAGAATCCTGCTGATATGTTCACTAAACCGATTCGACGAGTAAGTTCCGGCTTTGCTGGACTTGCGAATATTCAAAGCTTATAATGCGTTTTCCGGAAACTCTGCGAGGCGGATCGGTGGAGTGGATCTTTGTGGAGATAGTCCGGTACAAGTACATCGGCATTGACGAATGCATACGGTACAAGTACATACGGTTATGCAATCGTTTGACTACAGGGAGAGTTGAAGTCAAGGTGGAGATTTGTCGGTAAGGTGACTTAAACTCTACATATTTGGTGGAACCAATCGAAGACTCGGTGAGTGAGTGATGGTCGGTGAGAAGTGTATTCAATTACGTGCATCGGTAGGGTGGAGTCTGCGAGCACGTCGACGGGGTGATAGTACGCGAGTACTCGAATACGGCGGGGTCCCACATCTACTAATTACATTTATGTGACGGACTATACGGTGTCATTAAAAGGAGGACACGTGTAGGGGTATTTATGGTGCATCGAGACAAAGATTCTGGCGGCTAGGGTTTAGGGATTTGTGCCTATAAATACGGTTGTTGTCTCATTATCCGAGTTTGTTGAAATCGTAAAATTCGGTGCATAATAAAATATCTCTTTTACGCCGTGGTTTTTTACCTCTCCCACCGAGGGTTTTCCACGTTAAATCTGTGTTCTTCTTGTTTGTTTTCTCCTTTGATTGTTTATGTTTGATTGCTTCTGTTTCTGTTTCTTGCATCTGAAGTTATCTCCATCCATTTTATAACAGAATCAATCGTTGTTACACAACCGTTGTGCCCGTATCATTACTCAAAATGAATAATTTAATATCGTAGGTGAAACAATTATGAGTGCTTAACATGGGACACAACACTTTAAGTGTAGATCTATAAAGTGTCCGAATCACATGACAAACAAGACATATAGGGGCATTATTTGACCTACAAAAAGATTCAACACTTGGGCAATAAATTGGTGGCCGGTAGGTGATATAATTACAAGTGCTAAATATGAGACACCTTTACACATCTTCACAAGTGTGAGCAGATAAAGAGCCTGAGCAACATGACACACAAATAAAAGACACTAATAAAGAGACACACACTTGTATAATAAATGAGTGACAAGACCCCACACCTGCACAATAGAGGAATAACTCTAATACCAATTTAGTGTTCTTAAAGACGTTAGACGGTAGTCGGGCGGTGATGGGGCGCATGGCGCCTAGACGGCACATGGTGTTTATTATTTATTTATTTAATTTTTTAAATAATACAATGGTTGTCAAAATAAATCAATAAATCGTAAAGCATAAACATTAATGAAATTTTTCAAAAACTAATTAAAGTACAAAATAACATGCGTTTATGCTAAAATAAGTGTAAGAACTAATGAGTCAAAAGTGCTGCTTGAATTCTTTTTGTAATGTGTGATAAATGATTTTTTTATATAGATTTTTGTCCAGAAGACAAAATTATCAAAAAATCGGGATAGAAGGAAACTGTAATTTAATAAGGACAAAAGTAACAATTATGAAGTAACAATTATGAAGTAACAAATATGAAGTAACAAATGTGAAATAGAGTAAATATGAAGTAACAATTGTGAACACAAATTAACATTAACACGTGAAGTAACAATTTTAAAGTAACAATTGTGATTTTTGTCCTTTATAATCATGAAAATGTTAACTTTTGTCCTTCCAGACCCATTTATTAATTTTTTTGTCCTTGTGGCCTCTTCCCCCTTTTTTATATATATTTGAGGCCCTAGACCGCTTGGCGCCGCCTAGATATGTATGCCTGAGGTATAATCGAGTCGGTCGGAGACCGCCTAGCGTGTAGGCGCCGCCTGGGCCGATTTTTCGAACACTAGATACCATATAGAAAATATAAAGTCAATTCCATATAAAAGGAGGAACCTAATTTCCAAAACATAGATTGCGAGTAAAGACTGAGATGAGGGAAGTCAATATCTTAATATGATGTGTGAAATAATTAAAGGTGTCCAATATTGAAATATTTAACAATATATTTATCAATCATTTTCCTAAAGTAATATTTAGGGTGAATGAGCTAGATAGACTGTTTTCTACGAATCATGAGTTACTTAAAACTCCTCTTTTAAAACATGTTAAAAGACAAACATGCCAACATCTTTTTCTTCTTCATTTCTCCATTAACATACCTCTGAATAGACTCCATTAACACCATCTCTTCCACCCGACTCATTCCATCTCTCTTTCAAAGTCCCCCCCGTTTTTCTACACGCACACATTCAAACTTGTAACGAGTTCGAATTCGTGTTTTTGTGTTTTTGTGTTTTTTCAATGGTAATGAGTTTTAATTGCCTGGTAACGAGTTGAAATTTGTGTTTTTCACTGGTAACGAGCTCGCCGGAAAATGACATGAAAATCACGGATTCAAGTTTAGGGGTTCAAGGATTCATGGGTTCAGGGATTCATGGGTTTCAGGGGGTTCAAAGGGTTCGAGGGGTTTATGGGTTTTAAGGTTTAGTTACATCGGGATTCCGGCAGGACTCCGGCAAGATTCAGGTTCAGGGATTCATGGGGAGGGATTTTGGGGTCGACGAAGATGAGGGTAGTTTTGGTATCAAATATAAGAACGACCTTAATAACCATAAAATTATTGAAACAAAAAATGTGTGTGCGTGTGTTTCTTTTGTATCCGTAAAAAAAAAATTGTTGAAACAATCTCACTAGATTAGCTCAATTGTATTGGGTATTTTTTTAAAAATTAAATGAGACCTTTTATTTATAAATCATTGAAAAAGGTTCGTATAATGCCGTATCCTGGCCCTCCCCTTATACCAAAAGACGTAGTCGAAGCGTAGCCCTGTCTCGTTAAAACCTATGTACGGCAAACCCGATGTGAGAAAATCCAACACATATAACACTCTAAGCTTCCAAAAATAAACATTCCCGAGAAAACAAAAAGTGGGATGGAAAATGTATATACATCCGAGTATGGGTAAAAGTGAAGAAAGTAGCCATTTTGTCGTTGATCTCCATCCACTACTAAATAATGTTCTGTTTGAAGAAAATTGTATTTAATTCTCACCATCCATGAATCGTCCAGCTTTGCCTTCCATGCGTTCCATTTGCTTCCTTGAAAATAAACGTGTCGATCTTCGCTCATGCATTCCTTCATAGTCTTCGTTTCACTCCATGCGCGCCAAAGTGTCATGCAATAGTTTCAGCTAGTATTTCCTGCATGAGTTTTGCATCCAACAACACGAATAATGACCTAGTAGTAAAAGCTAAAGTATGTAATATAGGAAATGAGTGAAGCCACATGATTGCACCTTTTATCATAGATAAAGGGTGCTACCGGATAATAGCTCCATGATTTAATCCAAAATGCAAGAATAAGCGGTTTCGCCTGCAATAAGATAGTAAGGTTGGAAATCACAAAATAAAAAAATAAGTAGTGTGGATCAAGAAAGATACGACCTGGTTTGCACACTGTACAAGAGTGAAGGGTGCTTCCTATGACGTTAGCTGTGTATTGGGTAATTCATCCACAACTACCTTTTTTTAAACATAATAAGGACACAATTCATCATATTTTGACTGAATTACTCTCGATCACAAGAGCCTTGCAAATCATGTAAGTTGTATATACATAGTTTCTTCCTCCTACCGTAATATTTAAACATGAACACAATATTTATATATATATATATATATATATATATATATATATATATATATATATATATATATATATATATATATATATATATTTTTTAAAACATAAAGTAGAGTTTTTATTAGGAAAAATCTAGCAAGATGCTAAAAAAAGGCAACATAGTACAACATGAAACAAGAAAAGAGCCAAGGACAACAACAGAAGAACCTCTCCCAAAATAACGCTAAGACGGAAAGCGAAAAATTAAAGTAAACTCGCTAACAAACCGAATGCATCATGAACCGAGCAAGAAAAAGAACCTCAACGCTTCAGAAGTCTGCTAATATGCTAACACAATGGGATTTAGTATCCAATCGTCCCAACTTTCTATGATTCTCTTGGTCTTTCCTTTGATCCATGTGAAAGAAAAAGATTTTATATCAGCAAAGACTTGTGAGATGCTGTGAACTCTATTTTTGTATATGACTTTATTGCGAAGAAGCCATATTTTCCAAACGGTTATCCTTATTATTGCCTTCCATATGTTCGATTCCACCTCTGTTCTAAAAGCCCGGTAGTCTAATCTATTTTCATTACTATTACGGTAATTCGTATTTTTCATCATCTTTCTTTTATAATCTTATATGATATCCTTATGATGTCATCTCTGAATTGAGTAATTTTTGAAAAATGCCAGCACCTATTACATTGGATTTTCTTATTGGATGTGCTAGAATTACCATTATGTGGAAACCGTGAGATGATTTTGAATCGATAGGATCTAGGTCGTAATTATACTTTTAAATCCAAAATGGAAGATTTTGCTTCGTTCATTAAAAAAAACTCCTAAGAAAGCCTATTAAAGTTGATCATAATACCTTTTACACTGCAAGGGGTCGCTTTTCCCGTATCTGCATTGAAATATATTGTTCTAGTCCTATTATCCTATACTATATTTAAAAAAAAAACCACCCATTTTTTCTACCCTTCAATCACGTTGGATGTATGTCTAATCGTATTCCCTGTTGCATTGTGTCTAGATGCTAGTTGGTAGCATGTATTGTATCAAGTGGCGGATCCAGAAATTTTATCCAGCGGGGTACGTAAATATTTAACACAGTAAATATTTTTTTTCACGGAGACCGAAATATTTTTCTATAGGTAAAATGTAGAGTATTTCTATTTTTAACGGGGTCCGCGGACCCCCTATACTAAAGGGTAGATCCGCCCCTGATTGTACCCTTAACTATTTGGTAATGCTGGTCTGAGCCTAAAACATGGACAAGATAGATAAGACAAGAACACGAACATGCTAAGTAGGTTAATAATGAAAATGGACATGTAAATTATGGATTGGTAAGTAGCTTACGTAATTTGACAAGCACGATAAACATAACAAATAAGTTAAACTACCTAACAAGTACGTACCAGATAAGTAACAATAAATGAAGTAGTTAGCTGGACATGTTTTGTGCACTGACAACAAGTATGCTTTTAAAGTAATTTCCTTTTACTTTATTTGACCTTTGAACTATTTTGTAAACCGGGTGACGTAAAATAATGTCATGTTTCCAGGCTTTGATCTAACAAACACGCATCTCTTATTTTGATCTTCTGTTCCTTACTGAGCATGTAGCTAGTACTCAAACATTTCTTTTGGAATGAGAAGATATGCACGCAGGTATATAAATAAAGAGTTTGATGGTGGGCTCTGAAGAGCAATCATATGATAAATGATTGTTGTTCTCTTAAGATCATTTTCTTTGTAGGCATGTGTGCCATGCTTATATTTTAGTAGATCTACTTGTGGATATGTTGTACTTAAAGATGTTTATATATTCTTTCAGTTAATTTATGAGTTAGCCGGCAACTATGTTTCTCTTCTATTGCGTTTTTGCACTTCTATGCTGCTTCGGTTTTGTGGACTTTACGTCTCGTCGTTTATGGCCACAAACTCTGTGTGACCCTGAGGGTGATATGCTCCTCAAGTCTTAACGTGTTTCTTTTCTTCCGTCAATTATTTAATTGTTCATGTATTACGCCACACTTATGCGGATTTAGGATTTACTTTAAAAGTTAAGTGCCGAAACATTCTGTTTCCGGATAAGCATTATGTATCCATGAACGAGTTGTTACATTTATTGTATCATAAAAAATAAATACTTTTATAACTACGTCATCTATCAATAAATGAAATAAGTAATTAATAATAAAAATGACACGTAAGGTAATCGGTTATTAGAGATATGTTATATTAATATGGTTCGTCCTGCTTAACATATTGTATTCATTGGTGTTTCAAAATAGTGGAAGGCCGATCGAATTGACTATGACTTGTTGAAAAGGATACAAACTTTTTTCGTTCACACAATTTTGAACAAAGGGTAATGATACGTGTATAATGTGTCACAATAAAAAAAAAAGGGTTATTTATAACGTTAATTAATGACCCAATTTATTTAAACTGATTATGATGTAAATCTAATATGATCAGTGATGCATATAATCGTTGTATCATTCGTCTTAAAATAATGATATATTATATCCGTATCATTACTCTTAAATGAATGTATGGACAAATTTGGGATAGGCAATTCGAGATTGCAATACACTATTATGAAAGTGAAATATTTGTTAAGAGGAATTATTTAACTAAAACAAAACAATGTTATAGGTAAAAACGAAGAAACAAAGAGAAAAAAAAAGTTATCTTCAACACTTTTCTTATTCAAAGGTACCCCATATTTGTCATCTTATCTTCCTCGTGTCTTCCTTCAGCCTCATTGAAATAAGGTACCCCATATTTGTCATCTTGTATAGTTGTATATCTAATTTGCAATGTAATATGTATGTAATTTATTATTATTAGAGGCACAACTAGTCTACATCTGCCGTATAAATCTCCTCGTTTGTTTTTGGAACCGTCTTTTTACACTAAATATGTTTTACACATCTCAAAGATGAGAGTGAGTTTCGTTTTGACATTTAACACGCAGATCATTCTGACCCTACTAAATGAGTCAGAAGTTGTATATTATTTTGCCCAACTTATAGTATGTTCTTAACCTATTTTACGGACATGATATTGGTAGGAATAATTTTCTTTTTCTGTTTGGTTTGTTTACACTCTCTTACATGATTGTGGGCATTTGTTTACATTTGAAAAACGTTTCTGATCAATGTTGTGGCTGAAGAATTTATGTGTCCGAATAAAACAACATTATATACGTTACAGAAAATGTTCGGACCATGTTACAGGCCAAGAACATTATGTTTTCCGAACCAATGTTTGGTCTGAATAAAGAGACATTGGTATGTACTATATCCGTCCTAAAAATATAAGTCATTTTAGGTCTTTTCACGCAGATTAAGAAAATTGTTAAATGACATAAATATTAAGGAGAAATGACTAAAATATCATTTGATTATCATTAATGAAATGATTATAAATTATTTAAAATTAGTTGAATTGATAATAAATTAAGAGTAAGATAGATAAAAGAATAATAAATACTTCATTGGTATGTAGAATGACTTATATTTTGGGACAAACAAAAAGAGGTGGAATGACTTATATTTTAGGACGGAGGTAGTACACAATACAGACCATTTTACGCTGAAAAAGTACGTTTTCCGCTCTTATTTTAAGTCAGAATATAACCATGGCGCTATGAAAATTTTAAAAACGTATCGGACCGTTTTAGAGGCCGAACATGTAATGTTTTCCTAACCATGTTTCGGGTCATAATAAGCTAAATTGCTTTGACCACATTTGAGTATGTATAACGTTTTACATTTTGACCGAACTCCGGTCAGAATATAGACGCGTAAGTGAAAAAGAATAAGGGCAAATTTTCAAAATTAATTACTATGTACAATAATACAAATGACTTTGCGAAAAGCCATTTTCTTTTTCGGGACTTTCTTTTGAAAACCCTTGTTTTGTTTGGAGCAAGATATAAATCTCCTTGTGGCCAGGAAATTATTGTGTAGTATCTCTATTTACACCGAAGTGACAAGTAAACAAATCTGAACCACACAGTTTGAATTCAATTTAGAAATAAAAGACTCATATCGTGCCACATGGGTGCACTCTGCATATGGCGGGTGCACCCAATAACTTCCCATTGTGGCCGGTAGTTTATAGACGAAAATTCAAAATATATACCTTTGGGTAAAAATAATTTGTTTTATATACCCTTATTTTTAATTCTTACAAGCATAACCCTATCAAAATACTCGGTAGGACGGACAATTTGGCATTCAGGACGAGATATATTGTCATGAGGCCGGACTAAAATAACACGTCCCGACCAACTTTTCTCACTCGGACGGGCAAAAAATTCCGTTTTTTTTTTTTTTTTTTTTTTTTTCTGCAAGGCCGACTTTATTTTGGATTTATTCCGGGGCCGTTCGTCTATTTTTTTTCTTCAAATCTGGCAAGGAAGAACATACGTTACCCGCGATTCGGTTCCGACATCGCCAAAGGCCTTGCATTAGCACGAACATGAGCGAGCTTTCCCGTGTCCCGAACTTGCGGTGGAGATGACGCCGCCACCGGAGCCGCACCCTTAGATTTCCGATTCCGGCCTTCCCACCAGTCCGGATAGCCATGTAATTCGAAGCAGGTGTAACATCCCGATTTTTCAGAAAGGGTAAATTAGTAATTGGGCATACTCTCTACGACCTAATTATTATTTATCCTATTTATTTAATTAAGAAGGATTAATTAAAAGGATTTAGTTATTTAATAGTTTAATTAAATGGCTATAAAAAGGAATTAATCCCCAAAATACCTTATTTTCTATTACACGCTGATTCTGAAAATAAAGAGAGGAACGGCGCTGAAGAAGAAAGCAACGCAGAAGCAAAGACGAAATAAAATGAAGAACCGTGTGATCAATCCGTTCATCTGATCAAGGTGCCGCAGGAGAGAAAAGTGATCAGCACGATGAGACGCAACTTTGGAAAACAATATCTCTCGATTTCGTAAGTTTTCAGTTCAGCCCTAGTTTTCGGTATTCGTAGAGTTCAATTCTTGAAAAATTCATATCTTTTAATCCGTAGCTCTGTTTCGCAGCCATGAGTAGTCGAATCGATCGTCTTGAAGCGTAGAATAATCTAAAAATAGTTTCACAGCAGTAAACCCAGGTAACCATCAGTTTTACAGGCTGTTTCTGTTTCGTTTTTACGCAAAGAAATAGGATTTTAGGGTTTCTTGTTGATCACATAGGTTTTGGGATTGAGGATCAACAGTTGTTGCAGTTGCTTGGTGTTTCTTTGTCGGTTTTGCAAGCAAATAAGGTAAGAGGCTCTTCCTATGATTCCAATTATCGTTTATAAGGTTTAGATCAAGTCTTAAGGTGTTTAGATGACAGAAAGATGTGTCTTTTCGTTGATCAAAGGATCGTAGATGTTTTGGAATGCTCAAACATGTTTATCTATGTTTTACTGTGTTTAATTTGATGTTAATTAGGTTAGAAACGGTTTAGAGATCGTGTTTTGAAGATTTTAGCGTTTTGGGAAAAACCCAGGCGGACGGGCGTCTGCAATAGGCGGACGGGCGTCCGAGACTCTAGTAGCTCAAACGGGCGTTTGCACTAGGCAGACGGGCGTCTGAGGTTAGATTTTTGATTCAGGATGTAGCCGTTTTTTGATGGACGGGCGTTTGGGTTTAGTGGACGGGCGTTCGATGCCAAACGGGCGTCCATAGGAGGTCAAACGGGCGTTTGACTTGTTTTACCTTGTTTTTACTGTTTTATCGTTTCAGCTTGGTTTCGAGCTTCATAATCATGTTATTATAGTTTTAAACCCTTATTTATGATATGATAATATTGGATAAACTTAAACAAGCCTGAATTGAGCTTCTGATTCGTTCAGTTAAAACACCGAATGTACTCTTAAAGGGAGTTGAAGTTCGGATCCGTCGGAAGAGCATGATAGGCTTGTGCTTTGATGAATTAGTATTCATCAATGTACGTGTAATTGCTAGGCCTTGTCCGTGTCTAAAGTGGTCTAGGAAGAGAGTAGCATTTGTGAGGGAGATTAATTGAAAACACTCAGGTGGTTAGTTAATCATTTTAATAAATTACGTACTTGACTAGTAAAAGATTAAACAACGCACCAGTCTATATCGCGATGTATGCCTACCTCTGAAGGTGGAAGAACTCCGTAGGTAAAAAAAAACCCTAAGTACGGAGGGACTCCGCTGAGATGTGCGTACTATCGGAGCCTACCTAGCCTAGCCTCCGTGGATATTGGTGTGATCCACTAATATGTTGCAATCGATATCTCCTGGTGGATATACATCAGGCGTAGTGCCCTTGAGTGCGGTTGTAACATAGATAAGTTAAGTAGAAACGTTTAGTCAATTCATGTTGATGGACATGAAATGAACCCTAGATTGAGTCGGCCATACATAAACAACTAAACGATTAAATATATTTTCTTTATAAATCTTAATTGTTGTCGTAGCTTCTCACTTTTACTAAGTACTTTGTACTTACCTCCTTTGCATTTTCTTTTGTATGCATTGTGGGGTGAGAAGACGAACAGGTTGATCAAGTGTAGACGACGGCTTTTGAAGACTTAAAGTCTTGACGAAGCTTCTAGATTATTTTCTTTGTAAAGGTTGTATTAGACTGATTGTATTTCTTCTCTTAGTTTTGATGTACTTCTACTTTTAAGGCATCGTATTGTATAAGTCTTTGGGTTTTTCATCGTTGTAATCTTAACTATCTATCTTTAGTATGGTTAATTTCTATTCATAGTAGCTTTTATGTTTTTGCCTGAGTCTTTTTAGCTTCCGTTTGCTTTTATTTGATACGACGACGTAGAGGCTTGCGTATAATATTAGATTTATTTAATGCTATACGCGCCGAACGTTTCTCTTCCGGATAAGGGCTCGGTATCCGGGAGCGGGGCGTTACAGTTGGTATTAGAGAGAAGCGTCCTTTTTGTTCTAGGCATATTTTCCTCTAAGATAAGATTCCTTTAGACCTTTTAGAACTTGAGCTTGGTGGTAATCCCCGTAAGACTAAGAACCCTTAAACCGTGGTCAAGTTATCAGGACCCAGTGAGGAGTCGTCTTAGACGGAGGTTAAGTTGAGTTCTCTGTTCACATCTTTCATGTGATTACCTCAGGTTTGTTCCTTCTAGTATCCTTAGTAGAGACTCTTTCTTCTTTTGAAGTTCCAAACCGTAGCATGTCACATAGGGTTAAGTGAAACCCCTTAAGTAAAGCTTTGGGATCGGAGTCTTATGCCTACACCTTAAAGTCGAGGTCCTCTTGGTTGATTTCATTTTCCCTACTTTCCCTATCGAAATCTCTTCACCTTCTCTACACATGAATATCTAAGTTTACTTTTATCTTGGCCTAACTTGGTAGAGAATGATATTTGATTCAGCTCTACAAGTCCTCCACTTTCTCTTTTCACTATCACTTGGTTGAGTTCATCAACATTCCTTGACCTTTGCTTTGCTTGAGATGGTTCTACACGAACTCCATGTGTAACTCTATTATTTCCAAGTACTCCTCAGTCGTTTCAACTCATAGTGTTAAAGGTCTCTTACTTTGGCACATACTTTTCATCATCCTCGTGTTTGGATTTACCCAACATGAGTGAATGCTTTTGTTTCCGTGTTTTCCCTTTAACATAGGATTGTCTCTCCATACTCCAAAAATTCTGCAAATTTTCAGCAAAGTAGATTACTGTCTTATCTACAATTTCTCTTTTTACATCAACTCGATAATCATTACAGATTGTTCAGAAAATTCATGTTTATACCGGACACTCTGTCCAGAAAATCTGCAGCAGCACCTTCACTTCTTTTTCTGTTTTGAACAAGTTAAACATCTTCAAATGACCTAGATTTTTGATATGTTTCAGACAACGTTTTTATCTACAGCTTTTATTTTGGAATTAAGTTCAGATTCTTTTTCGATTGATCTCGAGTTGCATTTCAACACAGTGTTTATTAATCTGGAAATTCTGGCAGCTTGTGCAATTGTCAGAAATAACTGTTTTTGACCAACTTAGTTTCATTCAAAAAAATTCTGATATTTTTATATTACCTGGAAAACTCCAGTATCTAAATCTTTTCTCTTTGGATCGTGCTCAAATTCCTCTTCGTTTGTTCTGTAAAAAATTGATAATGTCAGATCCGGAGTAAAAATCTTGCACAACAACCTAAAAGGAATATTCACCTCCTTGACTTAGAGTTTGGGCTAAGAGGGTAGTAAGTTACGACTGTTATGTTTAGGAGTTCCCTGAAGTCTGATCTCTTCCTGAGTTAAACCTTTTAGTAGGATGCTTGTAAAGCTAACGTTATAGTTTCTTTTGCAGTGTTAAACGAGAACCAAGGTGCTATCCTCCAGCATGCCATGTTGGATTTTCAGACCCTTTTCGTGCCCTTTTGTAAATATACCTTTTCTGGTAATTTATTTCTCATATAATCCCTCATTTGAGATCCTTAAACGCAACAAACTCTCTCGGTTTGGTGTCATGAATTATCTCCGAACCATATCTCCATAGGCCTTTCTTTTGAACAAACTCATTCTTTCTTACTTTTCAAATCAAGAAACAAATTCTCTCCAAAGTTCTGAATTGTTGCACTCCCATCATACATGCAAATTCAAAGTTTGCTGAACCTTCTAATGTCAGAACATTCTTTTTACTTGTGTTTATTCCCAGCTCCCCTCCTAAGGGTAGTGTCGATATTGTAACTATTTCACCTAATGCTGCCTGTTCCTTTAAGGTATGCATATCTTCTTTTGCTGGTCAATTTTTAAGCCTATCATGACATTCCTCTTCAGTTACTTATCTTTAACCTTCTATCAATTTATGCTAAACTAGTTTCAAGCAGAAGGCATAATTTTTTTTTAAGATGCCTTACGAACCCAACTAGCCAACCGACTTTTGAGTTCCTAAACTTTTGATCTCCATTTCAGATTATTGTACCTTGTACCCTTCAGTTTTAAATCTCTTTCGGGCCATTTAGAGCCATGAACCGCCAGATGCCCTTTTGATATTTCATCTTCTATTTTGGCATTTCTATTCCAATTTTGCTACAACGGTTGAAGGTCTATTTCATTTTTTTTACCTTTTCATTCCCACACGAGGAATAACCTTGAGCATTTATTCCTTGGCAGTGTACTATTCCTCTCGAGTAGTGCGACCTGGAACCTTTGATTTGGATCGCCAATGATCGTTTAAACTTCTTTTGAAGGTTTGAATTAATTCTTTGAAATCAAACCTCAATCGACATTTTTTAAGTATCGTTTCCTCTTCATTCAAAATCTTGTTTGATGCTTATTTATTCAAACTTTTGATATTCCCTTACAATTTCCTGGGAAAAATTTCTAATTTCCCTTAAATCTTGAAATAACCTCTCTTTGACTATTGCAAACTCGGACACTCCCTGACAAGTGTTTTTCATTCTGAAACCCTTTGATTTGCCCGTTTTCCTTCCATGGCTCCTTCATGATGAGATTCTTGCTCTCTTTTGATTTCCATCTTTCTAGTCCGTCTGGTGCTCGACCTTGCACCTTTACCTTGCTTTTCTGTTATGTGATGTTTCCCTTACGAAACTCATGTGAACTGAAGATTTTTCTAATTCGCCAACATCCATCTTTGTTAACCAAATGATTAACAATCAAGGTCACTTTCTTAATGTTATCAAGCTCGGTGTTCTCTTTTCATACATTGAGAATATCTTCAAGTCCATCTGGTGATGTCCTAACGTCTCCGCTTTCTAAAGGCTTATATGAAAGCCTATTACCATTCTTTCAAGTTGCCACTGAAGTCTTTGTAGACCACCGTATCTTGCAGAATTCCACTCTCTTAAAAGAACTTCATCTGCAAGGTGTTCTTTTGTTTTCTTTCTGGTGGCTATCTTGTGTATTACGATACAATACCTCATTCTTCATCCTGGAACCAACTTCAACTTTTCTCAACACGGATTTTTCATGTTTTGCTTGTAACCCAAGCAACCTTTCTTATTTCAAGTGCATTGTACCCTTCCTTGGCTTACCTAGTTGACATACCACCCTGGTACTCAACTTGTCACTTTTCAACTACTTTTATTTTCCAAGATAACCCTAATTGGCATAAGGATTGAATCAGACCGTCGGAGAGAAAGCATGGCAAGGCATGTTTCCCTATCCCCAAGAAGCCTCAGAAGTCTTTCAGCCCGGATCCTTGCAGTTCTTCAGCAAGCTTGTGGTGCCATGAGGGAAGTTGAGATCGAAAGTAGTCAAGTGTGCCAGAAGTGCAGTTTCGGCTGGGAAGATTCAGCTTTCCGGGTATAGGTCAGCAGGAGCAATCAAAGAGTGTTGAACCGATGATTGCAAGATTCGAGGCAGTTGATGAGTTCATGAAGAAACAAGATGAAGATCCAATGGTCTTGATCACAAGTGAGGGGTCAGAACCGACCAGCCTTAGTCACGAGTT
Source organism: Gentiana straminea (assembly GCA_036785695.1). Lineage (NCBI taxonomy): Eukaryota > Viridiplantae > Streptophyta > Magnoliopsida > Gentianales > Gentianaceae > Gentiana > Gentiana straminea. The sequence goes on from JAVUPR010000314.1 coordinate 19,343,668, forward strand.
AGATGAAGATAGCAACCGTTGGTAGCGGAATCAGCTTTGGGATTCTGATTGCGGAGGATCGGGAAGGACAATGAAGAATGGAAAACCTCGAGATGATAATTGCAGTTCCTCTCGGAGCGACCAAGAAGTACAAGAATTGGAACAGTACTGCTGGAGATCTTTCATGAAATTAGAGATAGAAGAACACGAGTTTCTGGGATGAAGTGGAGCGACAACAGAATACGAGACCAGAGTTGGTACATCAAGCCAACAAAAAGATTGAAGTAGATCATCGCCACCTCGAGATAGCTCAAGACAGGTGGAAGAGTTTGGAAGATGGAAGAAGGAGAAGACTGTACGAGTTAAGAGAAGAAACGCTTCTCAAAGTCCAGAGTTCAAGTACCTCTCGGTTACATTCGAGTTTCGAGGACGAAACTCCTCTTAAGGGGGAAGGAATGTAACATCCCGATTTTTCAGAAAGGGTAAATTAGTAATTGGGCATACCCTCTACGACCTAATTATTATTTATCCTATTTATTTAATTAAGAAGGATTAATTAAAAGGATTTAGTTATTTAATTAATGAGTTTAATTAAATGGATATAAAAAGGAATTAATCCCCAAAATACCTTATTTTCTATTACACGCTGATTCTGAAAATAAAGAGAGGAACGACGCTGAAGAAGAAAGCAACGCAGAAGCAAAGACGAAATAAAAGGAAGAACCGTGTGATCAATCCGTTCATCTGATCAAGGTGCCGCAGGAGAGAAAAGTGATCAGCACGATGAGACGCAACTTTGGAAAACAATATCTCTCGATTTCGTAAGTTTTCAGTTTAGCCATAGTTTTCGGTATTCGTAGAGTTCAATTCTTGAAAAATTCATATCTTTTAATCCGTAGCTCTGTTTCGCAGCCATGAGTAGTCGAAACGATCGTCTTGAAGCGTAGAATAATCTAAAAATAGTTTCACAGCAGTAAACCCAGGTAACCTTCAGTTTTACAGGCTGTTTCTGTTTCGTTTTTCTGCAAAGAAATAGGATTTTAGGGTTTCTTGTTGATCACATAGGTTTTGGGATTGAGGATCAACAGTTGTTGCAGTTGCTTGGTGTTTTGCTGTCGGTTTTGCAAGCAAATAAGGTAAGAGGCTCTTCCTATGATTCCAATTATCGTTTATAAGGTTTAGATCAAGTCTTAAGGTGTTTAGATGATAGAAAGATGTGTCTTTTCGTTGATCAAAGGATCATAGATGTTTTGGAATGCTCAAACATGTTTATCTATGTTTTACTGTGTTTAATTTGATGTTAATTAGGTTATAAACGGTTTAGAGATCGTGTTTTGAAGATTTTAGCGTTTTGGGAAAAACCCAGGCGGACGGGCGTCTGCAATAGGCGGACGGGCGTCCGAGACTCTAGTAGCTCAAACGGGCGTTTGCACTAGGCGGACGGGCGTACGAGGTTAGATTTTGATTCGGTATGTAGCCGTTTTTTGATGGACGGGCGTTTGGGTTTAGTGGACGGGCGTTCGATGCCAAACGGGCGTCCATAGGAGGTCAAACGGGCGTTTGACTTGTTTTACCTTGTTTTTTCTTGTTTTATCGTTTCGACTTGGTTTCGAGCTTCATAATCATGTTATTATAGTTTTAAACCCTTATTTATGATATGATAATATTGGATAAACTTAAACAAGCCTGAATTGAGCTTCTGATTCGTTCAGTTAAAACACCGAATGTACTCTTAAAGGGAGTTGAAGTTCGGATCCGTCGGAAGAGCATGATAGGCTTGTGCTTTGATGAATTAGTATTCATCAATGTCTGTGTAATTGCTAGGCCTTGTCCGTGTCTAGTGGTCTAGGAAGAGAGTAGCATTTGTGAGGGAGATTAATTGAAAACACTTAGGTGGTTAGTTAATCATTTTAATAAATTACGTACTTGACTAGTAAAAGATTAAACAACATGTCTCTCTTGGATAGACACCAGTCTATATCGCGATGTATGCCTACCTCTGAAGGTGGAAGAACTCCGTAGGTCAAAAAAACCCTAAGTACGGAGGGACTCCGCTGAGATGTGCGTACTATCGGAGCCTACCTAGCCTAGCCTCCGTGGATATTGGTGTGATCCACTAATATGTTGCAATCGATATCTCCTGGTGGATATACATCAGGCGTAGTGCCCTTGAGTGCGGTTGTAACATAGATAAGTTAAGTAGAAACGTTTAGTCAATTCATGTTGATGGACATGAAATGAACCCTAGATTGAGTCGGCCATACATAAACAACTAAACGATTAAATATCTTTTCTTTATAAATCTTAATTGTTGTCGTAGCTTCTCACTTTTACTAAGTACTTTGTACTTACCTCCTTTACATTTTCTTTTGTATGCATTGTGGGGTGAGAAGACGAACAGGTTGATCAAGTGTAGACGACGGCTTTTGAAGACTTAAAGTCTTGACGAAGCTTCTAGATTATTTTCTTTGTAAAGGTTGTATTAGACTGATTGTATTTCTTGTCTTAGTTTTGATGTACTTCTACTTTTAAGGCATCGTATTGTATAAGTCTTTGGGTTTTTCATCGTTGTAATCTTAACTATCTATCTTTAGTATGGTTAATTTCTATTCATAGTAGCTTTTATGTTTTTGCCCGAGTCTTTTTAGCTTCCGTTTGCTTTTATTTGATACGACGACGTAGAGGCTTGCGTATAATATTAGATTTATTTAATGCTATACGCGCCGAACGTTTCTCTTCCGGATAAGGGCTCGGTATCCGGGAGCGGGGAGTTACAGCAGGTGCTCATGTCATGGCCAGCCTGCTTGCAATGGGTGCAAGAGAGCTTTGATTTGTTGATCCTTTCGGTGCGAGTTCGAGTTCGAGTTCGATCAACCTGCAACGAAAAGGCATGAGTATCAACATCTTCCTTTGCAGCTCGTCCTCGTGCAATCCCCCGTGAAAGCAAGGTATGCCTCATCCAATGTTGGAGCTGGGACCCTAGACAAAACATTAGTGCGTACAACAAAGTAAAGCTCATCATTTATACCAATAAAAAATTGGTGAAACTTTTCCTCTTGATTTCGAATTTGCCCACGAGATTGCAGGTACACAATCCGCAAAAGCAGTGGTGCAGCGGTTTGAGACGATTGAGATCGTCATAAAGACCCATGAGTGTGTTGTAATACTCCTCCACAGTCATAGCCGAGGACTGCTTGCAATCGATAAAAGTTGGCCACAATCATGAAGAAGATGAGGCCTGTTTGAGAGGAAAGTTGTTCAAACGTTGGCCGCAAATATCACAAAAAAAAAAAAAAAAAAAAAAAAAAAAAAAAAAATATATATATATATATATATATATATATATATATATATATATATATATATATGCGGAATTTTTAGCCCGTCCGAGTGAGAAAAGTTGGTCGGGACGTGTTATTTTAATCCGGCCTCAATGAAAAATAACCCGGGCTCATGACAATATATCCCGTCATGAATGCCAAATTGCCCGTTCTTGTAAAGTCCCACATCGGTAAAATAAGAGAATGCTCACCCCCATATAAGTGTGAGACATAAAAGTCTTGTCAACTCGGGTTAGCCCTTTTAGACCAAGCGAGGACGGCGGTCTAAGCATTTGACCGGATATTTATGACTCATTTAGCGCTACAGGCCCGGGGTCTGGGGGCGTTACAGAATGGTATTCAGAGCCGACTATCAGACGGAACTATGCGCTACACCGTACAAGAAGACGGTGTAAGGATGGCCTCTAGTTACCTCTGGTAGGGACGATTCGGGAACAGTCTCGGCCGTCCTGACGAGGACGCCAGTCCCTTATAAGGGGGGAGAATGTAAAGTCCCACATCGGTAAAATAAGAGAATGCTCACCCCCATATAAGTGTGAGACATAAAAGTCTTGTCAACTCGGGTTAGCCCTTTTAGACCAAGCGAGGACGGCGGTCTAAGCAGTTGACCGGACATTTATGACTCATTTAGCGCTACAGGCCCGGGGTCTGGGGGCGTTACAGTTCTACCGAGTATTTTGATGCGGTTATGCTTGTAAGAAATAAAAATAGAAGTATATAAAACAAACTATTTTTATGGAAAGGTATATATTTTCAATTCCCTCTAGTTTATACGCATTTCTTCAACACATAAATACATCCAAATTCAGTGCATTTCATAACATTCCACAACGCATAAGAGAAGATAATTGGGACAACCGGTTCTCGAGTTCTTGAAGCGCTACTAATTTCGAGAAGCAAGACGTTGTATCTCTTTAATGACAAGCGTTAATTAGATAATAAACTTGTGAAAATTACATCCTCTGATGAAGATTTGGCTGCATTGGCTGCACACGAAATGCAAAAGGCATGTGGGAATTGTATTCTCTCATCCTTTGTCGATACAGATCTTCATCATTTTGATCAACAAAGCTCTTCATATTTTCCATCTCTTGCTGATGCTGCATATATAATATTCATCATAATCATATATAACATATATATAATTACTGATAGTATATTAGTATATATATATATATAAACAACATACTCTAAATTAAATTAAATACTCATATATATAGTGATGTATTTAGCAAAACTATAACTCCAACTTACGCAAAGATACTGAAGCTGCGTGTGCTCCTCTTCCAGCATTTGGCCCTATAATTAAAGTGTGAAAAACATAATTAGTTCATCACGCATACAAGTTACTCTTGCCTTTTTTATTTTAAGAAAAATATACAACTAATTTTCTAGTTGGGGATATTAGAATCAACTAATCAACCATTTATATATATATATATTAAATAAGATAGTAATTAATGTAAAAATAATATGGCCTTTATGAATTAAAAAAGCAGAAGTAATGAAGCAGTATGCATAGTAATTATGCATATTCAATTTCTGTACGTACATGTTTCCTCTTTATCTGCATTACTTCACTCTGCAAAATAATACCAATTCAAAAAATACCAGAATACACAGTGAATAAAAGAGGAGTTTCCACTATGTAAAAAGTAGAAATTTAAAAACAACTGAAAAATCATATATTTGAGAAAAAAAAAATGCATGCCTGCCTGTCTCTTATAGTAGAGACGCCTTTTTCAAGAGCCTCCTCCAAAACCATTAGCTCTTTGTGGTTTAACGATGTGATGTCTTCCCCTTTCAAATGCCTGGCATTAATTAATATAAGCTTTATATATTCAATATATGATATATGAATACATGAAGGGTATATATTTCATATATTTATAAGAGTAAGTCTCGCTATTTTCTTTTAGATAAATAGCTTAATTATCCCTCAAAATCAAATTTCCTATAACTATATTAAGATTGAATTATATTAGGTCTCTACTTATCTTTTTTCACAAAAAAAAAAAAAGGGCTCCACTTATCTTACTTTTAGGGGTGAAAATATATGCCTAACACATGAGAGAAAGAGATCTCAATCTCAAAACCTAGGCTATGAATAAGTTCATATCTTAATTGGTGAAACAACTGGACAAATAACAACTTTAACAGACCCTCTCAGCCCTCACGCTAACCTGAATGAAGATGGCAATGCATGCTTAGTAAAAAAATAATAAGTCCCTAATGTTGAAAATATAACAACTTTAACATGGCAATGGTAGGTGAAACATCAACAAGTCCCTAATGTTGGACATATGACAACTTTAACAGACCCATTCATGCTGATCCCGAATGAACATGGGCAATGCGTGGGCTTGTCTTTGATACTATGATCAAGGGGCTAATGGATTATATTTGTATGGTCGGGCGGGCTAATGAATTATATTTGTATGGTCGGGTGGGCTAGATTAAGACAACTAATTGTGTTGGACTAAATTATATAAGGTTTTTGATGTACCGAAAATAAAATATGCGCCTAGCCTGGGCCTGATTCCGTCCTTGACCATGATGAAATATGTGCCTAACAACATATAAGAGGAGATTCTCAATCTCAAAATTTAGACCGCATGTGAGGTGAGGAAAATCTATATTTTAATATGACGAGTGAAACAATATCAAGTCCTTAAGGTGAGACAAATAACAACTCTTTTTTCTTTTGGCCCCTAACGGGGTTCGAACACTGGTCTCTATGAGACAATATAGTCTAGTCCACCACTAGACCGATTTACCTTGTGCAGACAAATAACAACTTTAGCATACATATAAGAGGACAATTCTCAAACTCAAAATCTAGGTTGTGAATTGAGGAAAGTCCATATTTTAATACGGTGGGTGAAACAATAAGCACGTACCAACGTGAATCGTTTAACTACTTTAACATTTATTATATCCACCATCTAATGTATTTACATATCAAATTGAATAGTGCAAAAATGGTAGAATATACATATTATTTACTGATAATATACCTGAGCTCAGTCTGCATGTGGTCATTCTCTCTTTGGATTCTGTCGATTTCGTTATTCAAATTCTGTAGAAAAAAAAGTGTGAATAATAGTATCATTAATCATTAAGAAGAGGAAAAAAAACCTGCAGATCTAGACCCGAAAAATTAAAACAATTTTAAGGGGATATATACTTTATGGTAACTAAACTAAGCTTGATTTTCTTTTTGATCCAGTAATTAAAAAAAAAAAATTTAAAATCATACATTGCTTCATGCTAAATTATCAGTAAATGCGTAGTTTTTATGGCAAGAACTTGAATGTAAAGTACATGTTAATTATATAGCATTAATTTTCACAAGGAAATATGTTATATTGCAAGCGTTATTTTTTTTTTTTTTTTTTTTTTTTTTTTTTTGCTTGAATGGCAAAGATCTATGTGACTTGATTGCAATATGTTAAACTGTGACTTGATGTTACAAATTAATTTTTCTTCCTTTTTACTTATTTTGTGTTAATTGTTTTGGGAGTAGTTATCACAAAAAAGCAAAGATCTATTGAGAAGACAGATGTAGACATAAAAAAGACTGCATCTCTATTTTCAGATCTAGTCCTAGAATTCATGTTTCAAGTTTTTTAACACATTTTTAGCAAAAATCCCATGTCCATATTCTTCAAGAGTGAGCCTTTAAACCTGCAGACAAATTAAAATCAGTGGGAAAAAAACAGACAAAAGATAGAGCTCAAACAAGCTACCTACCTCATGTTTAGCATCCCAAAGCTTCTTCCCAGTAGACTTCTGGTAAGTATCCAGAATTTCAGTCCAGCTTCAATATTAAACAATTAATGAAGATAAAAGTTACAAACTTTAACAAACAAAAAAAAAGAACAAAATTACAAAAAAATTATACAAAAAAAAAAAACCCTAAAAAGTATGTTCATACTTTGTTGATGGGCTAATGTACTCCTGCATCTTCCCAGAATTACCAAAGATGATAAGAGAAACCTTAGCATCACAAAGAACAGTGATCTCCTTAGCTTTCTTTATGATCCCATTCTTTCTTTTTGAATAAGTGACATGTCTGTTGTTTGTGTTTTCAATCCTCTTGATCTCAATTTTGCCTCTCCCCATGATACCAATTAATTAATAAGTATTTTTAAGAAATGTTTTGAAATGAAAGACTGTAAAGATTTGGAGAATATGCTGTGGAGGAGAAAAAATGATAAAGTGGGAAGTAAAGAGGAAGAAGTAGGAGCAAGACAGAGAAAGAGAGAGGGTGAAAGCAATATTGCATTTTCCTTTTAGGGTTTGGAAGTAAAAATACTTTCGAGTTTTCAGACAAAGATGGTTTATTTTTGTGATTGTGATAATGCCTAGACAACTGTCAACATTTCTTTTTTATTTTTATTTTTATTCGCATCCTTTAATAATCTTTTATAAGCTAGACTAGCTTTGGTTGTAGTTTGCATTATTGTTTATTAACAAATTTTATACTTTACAAACTTAAATATTGATGATATTTCATTTTGTGTGAGTCTGTTAGGGTGAAATGTGCAGAATATCTGCAATTCATGATTTGAATTAACTTATGTTTTTTTTATGATGCAAGCACAACATAGAGATATGTAATGACTTGGAACCCGAAGTAAGGACTTTTTGGTACATTTGTTTTTTAGGCAGCAGCCACAGTCGGTGGCACACCCACGGTTGTCTGCGAGTTCTTTACCTATAAAAAGACACAAAGTTTTAATGTTATGTGTCATTGTTTTCGAAACCCTCAACGGCAAAACAAGAAAACAATGCACTTTTCTTTCCAAAACTCACTCTAATTAACCTTTTTTCATTGAACAGCAATTAATTAAAATTTCTAGCAAAAGGCTAGATATATTCAAGAGAGTACATAAGCCTAGCTAGCATACAAAACAAGGAAAAACCAAACTCTTGCAATACACAAAATCTACCTTATGCCATAAGTAATGTCTAGCTAGCAAGAAGTAGGAAAATTGGGACAAAGGACAATTTTTCCAACCATCCCAATCAAAGTCGAAGTGCTCTTCCATTCATTTAACCAGCTGTATCAGCCGGTTTGAATAGGAGTAAAGGTATTTTGAATAGAAAATGGTGTCGATTTAAGCACGAACTTAATTCGGATCACTCAAATAGACCACAAAGTACTTTTCTTGATAGCATCCCATATCCAAAAATTATCTCCATGTTGCACCATCGGAGGAACAAAAGAAATGAAATACTCCCAATCTCTATTCTGCAGCATGCCGGCAAAGGAAGTCCAAGCCAATATTTTATTCAGAAGTGCTAAAGAATAGGAACATCGAAGGAAAAAATGTGCCCCAGCTTTATCCTCACTGTTACAAAGCAGGCAGAGAAGGCTGCTTAGTTGAACCCCATGCTTTACAATATTTGTCCGGGATGGTAAGTGATTAAGAGCGGCTTTCCACTAAAACGCATTTATTTTTTAAGAAACATAATTATTCCAACGCCAAGATAGAGTAGCCATGCCTGTACCCATGATAGCAAAATACTTAACCGCTAACTTTCACCGAAAGAGTATCGGGTCAACGGGAGTATAGTGGTCACAAGGTCGAATCCACAGGGAGTAATGTCTAAGTACCAAAGCTGACGTGTAACTTGGTTCAGGTCAAAATATGGTAGACGATATTATACTAATGCAGAAATAAAGATTAAACTACCGGTTTTACTTATAAAATATTAAAAGGCATAGCCGAACTATGTTCCCACGAGCTACTTTTACCCTTTAGGAGGGACTTGGTAGGGAGCGTGTCTTAACCGACCTACCTATCCTATGTAGTTTAACGACATCCACGGGTGCCAACTCCTAATTCTAGTGATTAGATTGAACAACTCGATCTAACCACCCTATGTGAAGCTAACCGACTCTCCCGTTAGAAAACCGATTATCATAACATGATTAAGGTCTAGAGTTGCTCGAACAACGATGACAAACCTCTGTATTGGAAACAGTCCTAACAACTAGGCCGAATCTACGCAACGATCCCAAAACCCATTTTCCCACATCTAACCGCAAATTACATCTATAAGTTCAATGTGTGTGACAGTGAACTAGGTGATCAATCTAATTCAAAGCTGTTATAATAAGTTTTAGGACGTGGATTAATCGTCAAAACATTCAATTACGCACTACACTACTCCCAATCTCGTCCTCCTTAGGGTTTTCGCTCGTTTTCACATAATTCGGCTACACAACTAATTAGCTACTCATAATTATGCTAACAACGGAATTAAGAATTGAAATTAAACGAAGAACAATGAAATAAAAAGAAGTCATTACCATAAAAACGCCGGAAATCTGATCCACAAAATATCGAAGTGAAAACGCAATCTAAAAGTTGAATCTTTGGAAGTAATATTGAAATCTAAGCTATATCAAGTGTTTAGAATCGATCGGTGTTATCTATGGAATCCACGGATCAAATTCTGATCAACCTACACTAAAACCGCACCAAGATCGCCCAAAAAGTGTATAAAGTTGGCCCACCTCTAAAAGTGTTGAATGAGCTATGTATTTATAGTGTAGGGCTGAATTTTCCTGTTGTCGAGGGCAAACGCCCGTTTGCCTGGAAATATGGTTCTTAATTAGGGCTTGTTCTTTAGTGAACCAGCATTTGTCTTCTCCTAAACGCTAGTTCATGGATTATGTCTTGAGGGCAAATGCCCGTTTGGATTGTCTTGAACGCCCGTTTGCTGAATATGAGCTCAGTATTCGAGCTGAACCCATCCAAACGCTAGTTTAGGGGTAAGTTGGACGCTCGTTCGTCATCTAAGCCAACTTTCAGTATCAAATGCCACTCCTGCAAACGCTCGTTTGGGTAGAGCAAATGCCCGTTCGCCTTGATTTCACTCCAAACTTGATTATTCTCCACTGTCATGCTACTTTCGTGCCACGAACATGTTCCTCAGTCCAAAACATCGCCTCCCGGGTCCTCGAGTCACCTAAGTCCTGCAATAACATATACGAACAAACACCACGCGTAATTCCGCAAGACAAAAGTGCTCGGAAAAGAGATAAATATCGTTAAAAAGGCGGAGTTTACTATCGATGTGACAGTTTAACTCCCCGTGCGTATAACTCTCAATATTACTCTTAATTAGGACTAATTCTACCCTAAACATGCCAGAATAGTGATAACCGGGGGTTAAACTGCACACCAAAGTACAGTAAAGTTGACTCCCATCAACCCACATTGTTGATAATGACTTTCTTCAACCTAGCCACGGAAAATATGCCATTGGAGCTGAGCCTCCAAAATTGCACGTCAGAATTTTCTGCAATAAAGGGCACACTTCCAACAAGTGCACAAAGTTCAATAAACTCCCCCAACTCCCTACCTATCAACACTCTCCTCCACCCCACTCCCAACACCACTCACCGTCCACAAACATCCTTCTATCTCTTTAACAATCTTTATCAATTTCAAGACAAAACAACCTCGGAAAGCGATTGTCCAATGTGTCCTCCCCCGCCCAAGTATCTATCCACAATTTAACTAAATTTCCATCCCCTACCTTCCATCCGAGAGAAGAAAGAAGTTTAACCCATATTTTTTCTACAGCGAACCCATTCCTAAATATACCTCCCCAAACTTTTCCCCTTACTACCATCGCTGACCTGTTTCCAAAGCCTCCATCACAACCACACACACCCCGAATGAAATTATTCCACAATATCCCCTCTTCATTCTTAAGTCTCCACCACCACTTTCCAAGTAATGCAACATGCATTTTTAGATTCAAGCACTCCCACTCCCAGCCCCCATAACCTTTTTTGTTTGATGATGACTTCCAAGAAACCCATGTAATATGCCTCTCTCTCCTATCCCCACCCCAAAAAACGAGCTCTCAACTGTTCTGAGGTGCGAATGACAACAATCAGAGCATGAAAGATAATGAAATAGTACATGGGTAAGCTCCCCAAAACCGCTTTAAGTAATACAAGCCAACCTTCCTCCCACCAAAGTAACCGTGCTTTCCAACCAACTAATTTACTCCTCACTTTATCAATAACTGGCAGCCACAACATATTTTCTTCATGTTCTTACCTACCGGTAACCCAAAGTATAAGAAACGTATATGATCCTAGGTGCAATGCATAAAAGCTGCACTTCAACTTCATTTCACAGATTTTATAGCATCAACGCGATCCCCACTATCTGGAGATCAATCCGTCAGCAAATCCTACGGCTTTGGCTGAGTTCTTCGTCTGTCACTTCAAAACCCTATATTGTTATCCAGGAATTTTCAATCTGGAATTATTAGAGCCCTTTCTAGTTGCGAAGGTTACAAGACGAGGCCCGACCCGATTTCACCTTTAGTATGAAAGGTCCGAGACTTCGATGATACCAAAGACAAAGCACGGTTTTTCTTCAAAAACCCTTAAATTAGCAAAAATCTTAGTTGCCACAACGTGTTATATAACCACATTTTAATTTCTACCATTGATAATGATAAAGTTACATCATCATCATCAATGAGTCTTACATCATAATCAAATGGTAAAAAATATGGTTGTGTCACCTGATGGTTTTTCTTCTATTTCCAAGGACGGAGCTAGGAATCATATCCCGAGTGGGCTAGTGGAGTATATTCAGGAAATCGGGTGGGTTAATGGAGTATATTCATACAATCGGGTAGGCTTAAATAAGATGTTTTGATGACATAAGTTGGATTATATAAGATTTTTGTTGTAGAAATTTTTTTCGCCGGGTGGGCTAGCTAGCACCCCTTAGCTCTTGCTTTGGCTACGTCTTTGTCTATTTCATTACTATATATATAAAATATGGATATAACATCAAAGGTGAATGGTTAAGGATATCTTAACCATACCCGCATGGGTAGCTCAATTGGTTTCCATGTGACAAATTTTACTAAGGAACGTATGATCGAATCCCGACAAACGCAGTGTGAGAGTTAGCTTCGAATTCAGGGCGACTCCTTGTGGGCATCGAGTCCTGATCATTCCACATAAGTGGCCGTTGAGTTATCATGATTAACTTTCTCACTGTTTTGTCGGATCGGATCATAGGGTTGTGGGCGAATGATATCGCCTTTTGCAGCAATGATATCTTAACCACCAAGTCGAATGTTATATTCATGTGGTTTTGACATCTCAGCAAAATGTGGTGATACATCCACTACACCATATCTACACTACACGTTCACTACACACTTTTATCCATTGATTATGATAAGACACATTCTAATCAATCACCTAACATTTTCATCGATGGTCAAGAAACATGTAGTGATTGTGTACTACACATATCAATTTCCTCAAAGCAAAGGCTCCAAAGTTTTGAAATGACTTGAAAAAGCCATTTATTTAATTTCATGACAGTCAATCAGCCTAAGGACGAGACGTTTGATGTAACGCCCCGTTCCCGGACACCGAGTCCTTATCCGGAAATCGAAACGTTCGGCACGCATAATATTAAATAAATAATATTACACGTAAGCCTCTACTACGTCGTATCAAATAAAAGCAAACGGAAGCTAAAAAGACTCGGGTAATTTTTTTCAAACATCTAATAGAAGTTCAAGAACTAGAGAAGGAAATGTAAAGTTATTACATCCGAAACAAAACCAACGAATCCCAAAACGAAGACGAATTCCAAAGTACTAAAAGTAAACTACAAAATCCAATAATAATCCAAATCTAGGAAATAAATAAAGAAATGAATAATAATTAATCAAAGTCTTCAACTCCGGCGTCCTCAAGCGTCGTCATCAAAGTTCTCCTCGAACTCATCATTTACTGTTCGTCTTCTCTCCCCCAAACACATAAATAAACATGCATTTGAGGTAAGTACAATGTACAAAGTAAGAAGTAGAAGCTACAATATGATTAAGGTTTATTATTAAAAGATTTGCCTTGCGAGACCGACTCGATCTAGGGTTCACTACATGCCCATCGACACGTCGTGACTATACGTTTCTAACTTAGCTTATCTTTGTTACATCATTACTCAAGGACACAAAGCATGGTGAAAATTCCACCACGAGATGTACTTGCCAACTACGGTGATTAGCACCGGTAGTCCCGGGATCCCCCGGTATGCATATACGTTCGATGGATTTCCTCCACTACCCTTCGGCCTTTTGAGCCGGTAGTGTTGTCCACCTTTTATGAACGTATCACATCGCCGATTTGAATCGGTGCACGACCAAGAATAGATGACGTTTTAGCTTTTACTACACTTATGTAATTATTAATGTGAATTAACTAGTCACCTAAGTGTTTTCAGAATAATACTCCCTTATCAGCTCTACTCCCTCACTTAGACAACTAGACATCACATCCTATCAATTACACAGACATTGATGAACCCTAGTTCATCAAAGCACAAGCCCTTTCATGCCCTTCCGACGGATCCGAACTTCAACTCCCTTTAAGAGTACATTCGGTGTTTTAACTGAACGAATCAAAAACTCAATCGGGGCTTGTTCATATTCAATTAATGTTATTTAATCATGAATTAAGGTTTAAAATTCAAAACATAGCTTAAAACAACATTACATAGAAACTGGGGCAATGCGTGCGCATTACTATGGAATGCGTGCGCATCCCTGCTGCACTTATTCTAAGCAATCCTGCATCAGGAATGCGTGCGCATTGCTAGCCAACGCGTACGCATCCTACGCAAGAAAAAGCCCTAGAACCTGTTTTTCAACCCTTAACGATCTCTACTCGTTTTCAAAACATCTTGCACAGGAATTATAGCAGAAAAACAGTAGAAAAACATGTCTTTTAAGATCCAAAACAAAACTTAATCATTAAACATCATCTAAGCTTAAAACTTGATGCAATATGCATCCAAAACATGATCTATTCTACTCTAAACCACAATTAGATTGTAGGAAGAGCTGCTTACCTTTAGCAAGCTTATTCCAACAGCAAAACTCAGAGAAACAGCAGCTAAAACCGATCTTTCTCTTATCAAAGCTTCAACTTTCTGCAATCAAAACGTTGCCTTCTTCACAACGATTCCGGCGCTCTACTACGATCGAAAACCGTCAAGAATTGCTTTAACGACCGATTGAAAAACTCTCGGCCCTAATTTTTGGCTCACACACGCAGAGAGAGTATATGGAGGTGGAGAAAAATCGATTTCTAATAGGTTATAAGAATTGTGGGGATTTATTCTTCTTAAATAGAAAATCCCAAAAAAAAGATAGAGATCTTATTATCTTCCTTTATAATAAGATAAATCCCAAAAAAAAGGATAAAGATCTTATTATCTTCCTTTATAATAAGATAAATCCCAAAAAAAGGATAAAGATCTTATTATCTTCCTTTATAATAAGATAAATCCCAAAAAAAAGGATAAAGATCTTATTATCTTCCTTTATAATAAGATAAATCCCAAAAAAAGGATAAAGATCTTATTATCTTCCTTAACTATATACATATATATATTTCGAAATATACATATATAATTTAACAAATACTTAAACTCCGAATAAAAGGAACCGAACCCAATATTTCGTTTTCGCAAAATGTCACGTCTGCCCTTTCCCGAAAATCGGAATATTACATTCTTCCCCCCTTAAATGAGTTTCGTCCTCGAAACTTAAAACATACCTGGTAAGTCCATAAAATGCGGGAACTCGCCGATCATATCGTCCTCAACTTCCCAAGTAGCTTCATCCGGTGAATGATTGCTCCATTGCACCGAACTAAAGGAATCAACCGTCTCTTAATCATCTTTTCCTTCCGGTCCAAAATTCGGTCGGTGTCTCATCGTACGAAAGATTATCCGGAGACCCTCCGTATCAACGGTAGTCTCAATATCCGTCTTGGTCAAACACTTCTTTAACATTGAGACATGAAACACGTTGTGGACTCTCGACATGGATTCGGTAACTTGAGTACGTAAGCCAAAGGTCCAATTCTTTCTAGAATCTCAAAAGGTCCAACGTACCTAGGGCTTAGCTTTCCTTTTTGTCCAAAACGTTTCACTCCCTTCATTGGTGAAGCTCGTAGGTAAACTCTTTCACCAACTTCAAACTCAAGAGGTCTCCTTCTAACATACGCCCAACTCTTTGTCTATCTTGAGCCGCCTTCGGATTCTTCTTGACCAAATTTGAACCCTTTCTTTAGCTTGCTCAACCAATTCGGCCCGGTGATTTGTCTTTCCCCGACTTCATCCCAAAACGGCGGTGTTCTACATCTTCTTCCATATAATGCTTCAAACGGTGGCATGCCAATACTTGCATGATAACCGTTGTTGTAAGCAAACTCCGCTACCGGTAGGTAATCATCCCATGATCCACCTACTTCCAACACACAAGCTCTCAACATATCTTCAAGTGTTTGGATGGTTCTCTCGGATTGTCCATCCGTCCGAGGATGAAAGGCCGTACTCAAATCCAACTTGGTTCCAAAAGTTTGCTTGTAAACTTTTCCAAAACCGATCGACGAACCTCGAATCACGATCCGAAACTATCGAGATAGGTACTCCGTGTAACTTCACTATATTATCCAAGTATAGTGTCGTCATTTTCTTCAAGGGCATATCGACCTTATATGGTAAGAAATGAGCGGATTTGGTCAATCTATCCACAATCACCCAAATCGCATCATTACCGCCTCTCGTCTTAGGTAAACCGGTGATAAAGTCCATAGTGATCTTATCCCACTTCCATTACGGGATATCCAATGGCTTAAGCATTCCTCCCGGTCTTCTATGTTCCGCTTTAACCTTCGGCAAGTATCACACTCGCAACGAACTTGGCTATCTCCGGTTTCATCGAGGGCCACCAAAACCTTTCCTTCAAGTCTCGTACATTTTGGTAGCTCCTGGATGAAGCTGCGAAAGCAATCCTATGTGCCTCTTCCATGACTCTCTGTCTTAAATCACCAACCTTAGGCACACACAAACGATCCTGGTACCAACGATTGCCATTCTTATCTAACACATATCCAACCGTAGGCTTTTCCCTTGCAACTCGCTTCAAGTCAACCAACAACGGGTCTTCATCTTGCTTTTCCCGAATGTCATCCATCAACTCGGACCTTGCTAACAATGGTGCCATAAAGCTGTCGGTCTTCAATCGATCAAAGCTTCGGATTCTCAACCCATCTAACCTTTACGCAACGTCTTCAACACTCGATACCGCAAACACCGGTTTTCGCTCAAGGCATCGCCCACTACATTTGCTTTACCCGGATGATACTGAATCTCCAAGTCATAATCCTTTACGAACTCCAGCCATCTCCTTTGTCTCATATTCAGATTTTCCTGGGTAAAGAAATACTTCAAACTCTTGTGATCGGTGAAGATCCTGGCCTTAACTCCATACAGGTAGTGCCTCCAAGTCTTTAGGGCAAACACTACCGCGCCAACTCTAAGTCATGTGTTGGGTAATTCTTCTCATGCACCTTCAACCGTCGGGATGCATAAGCAATTACCTTCCCTCCCCGCATCAACACACAACCTAAACCTTGTCCCGAAGCATCCGTGTAGACATCATAATTATCAAAGATCTCCGGAACCGCCAAAACCGGGCCGTAGTCAACCTCTTTTTCAACGTCCGAAAAGCATCTTCACACTCACCGGTCCACTCGAACTTCACATCCTTTTGAGTGAGCCGGGTAAGTGGTGTAGCTATCTTTGAGAAGTCTTGTACAAACTTCCTATAATAGCCGACCAAACCGAGAAAACTTCTAACCTCGAAACGGTAGTCGGTCCGGACCACTTCTCAACTGCTTCAATCTTCGCGGGATCAACCTTAATGCCATCTCCAGAAATGACATGATCCAAGAAACTCACTTGATTCAACCAAAAGTCGCACTTCGAGAACTTGGCATACAACCGGTTCTCCTTTAATGTATCCAGCACTATCCGTAAGTGTTCTTCATGTTCCTTCTCATCCTTAGAGTATACAAGGATGTCATCTATGAACACTATCACAAACTTATCCAAGTATGGCATGAAAACACGCCGCATTAAATCCATAAATGCGGATGGGGCATTAGTGAGTCCAAAAGGCATAACTAAGAACTCATAATGTCCATACCTCGTACCGAAAATTTGTCTTTGGTATATACGCTACCTTGATCTTCAACTGGTGGTATCCTGATCTAAGATCAATCTTAGAAAACACTCTCTTGCCTTGCAACTGGTTAAACAAATCATCAATCCTCGGCAAAGGGTATTTATTCTTGATGGTCAGATTATTCAACGCTCGATAGTCTATGCACATCCTCATGCTACCATCTTTCTTCTTAACAAACAACACTGGGCTCCCCAAGGCGAAGTACTAGGCTGAATTATATTCCTCTCAAGCATATCCTTGAGCTGTGCTTTCAACTCCTTCAATTCAGCCGGTGCCATTCTATAGGGTGCCTTAGCAACTGGTGCCGCTCCTGGCATCAACTTGATCTCGAATTCTATCTCTCTATCCGGCATGTTTCCCGGTAACTCTTCCGGAAACACTTCGGGGTATTCCTTGACTACGGGGTCTCCTCTAACTTAGGTTTTACTGCTCCACATCAACTGCGTACAACAAGTAGCCTTCACAACCTTTCGACAAGCCCTTATAGCCTTAACCGCCGAAATTATAGGGTGACGCTTCTTACTAGGCTTGTAAATGTTACCTTGATAAGTCTTATCGATTTTCCCGGTATCTTAAAGGTCACTCTCTTTTCTCTACAATCCAAGTGGACGAAATTCTCGGATAGCCAATCTATTCCAAGAATCACATCAAAATACGAAAAGTCCAAAACCGTAAAGTCACTCTTGCAACAATACTTTCCAACTCGAACCTCTACCAGGGGTATCAACTTGGTTACCTTAGTCACCTTCCCTAAAGGTGTTGTTATCTCCAAAGTATTTCTTAAAGGTTCCATTGGCAAGTTAAGCTTCTTAGCTATCTTAGTTGACACAAAAGTATTAGACGCTCCCGTATCAAACAACGCCGTAACTGCTAAGTTGTCTAATATTATTGTACCTAGGATGTAAATTCATTTATTTAAATACAAATACAACATGATTTAAATCGTGCTATAAAAGTACTCAAATAAATTAAATTAAACAAAAAGGTACCTGAAATAACATTATCGTCCGGTTCTGCTATCTCAGCATCCACTGCAAAGACTCGAACTGGGCGACTTGGGCCGCCTTTCCCACTTCCTTGCTTCGGAATATTCGAACTCCCCTTCGTGGGACACATCTTGGCAAAATGTCCTAAATCTCCACAGTAGTAGCAGCCTCCTGTATTAGCCTTACACTCACATGAGTGATTCCTGTTGCACTTAGAGCATAAAGGTGCTCCGGTGGGTGGCTTACTCGCTGTAGGGGCCGTTGTCTTCTTGAAATTTTGTTGGGGTGCTCCCCGGCTATTGCCCCGGCTTGTTCCAAAATTCCTCTTGCTCCCGATAACAACGGTGGCCTTCTTCCCGAATGTCTCAACCTCTAAGGCCTTATTCAACAACTCGGCCATGTTCTTGGCCGTGAAACCCAACATGCCGTACTTGTATCGATACGATAACCCTTCCTTGTATAGGGCCATCTTCCTCTCTTCTACCTTCATCAACTCGGGGTAGAATCTTCCCAATTCGTTAAACTTGTTGGTGTATTGTGATATCTTGTCATGTAATTACCTTGCTTATGCTTTAGAAATTGACTTGCCATGTACGTACGCACCTTTATTCTTTGGAAAATACTCATTATAGAACATTGCCTTAAAGCTTTCCCAATCCGTCACTTTACCATTATCGCTCGTATAGCATCTATCCATGCTTCAAATTTGCACCCAAAAGGAAACTAACCGCCAACCGTGCCATCTCGGTCTCGGGGACATGTATGTTCCTACATGCCTTCTCAAAACTCCTTATCCACTCTTCGGCCTTCGAATGCTCGACATTCCCAAAGAAGTCTTGAACTTTGTTCCTCCTTAATCTCGTATACCGGTCAATCGGTGGTGCTTGCTCGGTGCCGGTCTAAGCGGGTGGGGCTTGTGGATAAACCGGAGGGTATTCAAAAGGTATCTCTTTTTGTTGAAAGCGGGGTTGATGTAAACCGTAGGGTGGGTAACCAAGACCTTGTTGATGGTCAAAACGGGGTGGAGGTGGTACGGTAGGTCGGGGAGTATGACCCTTTGGAGGAGGGTAAAAGGTCGATGCCGCCGATGAGAAAACACGGTGGAGAAGGGTAGCTCGCATGGGGGATAGATACTAGTTCTTTGGGGGTACGTAGGCGGTGGAATGTCTCCCACTACGGTGACTCGTATAGGTGCTTCTCCCGGTTCTCCATAGATGTAGTTGTACCTTGGTGGAGGGTGACTTGCGGTGGCGGTACTAAACCCACTCGGAACGTCACTTACCAAGGAAAAGCGAACCGAACTTCCCACATGCCATTGTGGGTGTTGCTCCCGATGAGGTCGCGGTGACAAACTCCGCGAGATCGTGGTGTAGGGGTTGCGGTATGAGGGGGTGGAGTGGGGCTCGGGTGAGGTGAAGGATTCGCCTCACGAAACCGCCTCTAACAACTCGGCGTAGGACTCTCTCGACGTACTCCCGAAGCTTCGCACCCGCTCCGGTTCTCGTGAACACCATCCTGATGATCAACGAAAACCAAATCGTTACTAAGAGGTCTAAAGAGAACTTATCTTAATAGAAAGAAAGCCTAAAAGACGCTTCTCTCTGATACCAACTGTAACGCCCCGTTCCCGGACACCGAGTCCTTATCCGGAAATCGAAAACGTTCGGCACGCATAATATTAAATAAATAATATTACACGTAAGCCTCTACTACGTCGTATCAAATAAAAGCAAACGGAAGCTAAAAAGACTCGGGTAATTTTTTTCAAACATCTCAGAATAGAAATTCAAGAACTAGAGAAGGAAATGTAAAGTTATTACATCCGAAACAAAACCAACGAATCCCAAAACAGTACGAATTCCAAAGTACTAAAAGTAAACTACAAAATCCAATAATAATCCAAATCTAGGAAATAAATAAAGAAATGAATAATAATTAATCAAAGTCTTCAACTCCGGCGTCCTCAAGCGTCGTCATCAAAGTTCTCCTCGAACTCATCATTTACCTGTTCGTCTTCTCTCCCCCAAACACATAAATAAACATGCATTTGAGGTAAGTACAATGTACAAAGTAAGAAGTAGAAGCTACAATATGATTAAGGTTTATTATTAAAAGATTTGCCTTACTGAGACCGACTCGATCTAGGGTTCACTACATGCCCATCGACACGTCGTGACTATACGTTTCTAACTTAGCTTATCTTTGTTACATCATTACTCAAGGACACAATGCATGGTGAAAATTCCACCACGAGATGTACTTGCCAACTACGGTGATTAGCACCGGTAGTCCCGGGATCCCCCGGTATGCATATACGTTCGATGGATTTCCTCCACTACCCTTGACCTTTTGAGCCGGTAGTGTTGTCCACCTTTTATGAACGTATCACATCGCCGATTTGAATCGGTGCACGACCAAGAATAGATGACGTTTTAGCTTTTACTACACTTATGTAATTATTAATGTGAATTAACTAGTCACCTAAGTGTTTTCGAATAATACTCCCTTATCGCTCTACTCCTCACTTAGACAACTAGACATCACATCCTATCAATTACACGGACATTGATGAACCCTAGTTCATCAAAGCACAAGCCCTTTCATGCCCTTCCGACGGATCCGAACTTCAACTCCCTTTAAGAGTACATTCGGTGTTTTAACTGAACGAATCAAAAACTCAATCGGGGTTTGTTCATATTCAATTAATGTTATTTAATCATGAATTAAGGTTTAAAATTCAAAACATAGCTTAAAACAACATTACATAGAAACTGGGGCAATGCGTGCGCATTACTATGGAATGCGTGCGCATCCCTGCTGCACTTATTCTAAGCAATCCTGCATCAGGAATGCGTGCGCATTGCTAGCCAACGCGTACGCATCCTACGCGAGAAAAAGCCCTAGAACTGTTTTTCAACCCTTAACGATCTCTACTCGTTTTCAAAACATCTTGCACGGGAATTATAGCAGTAAAAACAAGTAGAAAAACATGTCTTTTAAGATCCAAAACAAAACTTAATCATTAAACATCATCTAAGCTTAAAACTTGATGCAATATGCATCCAAAACATGATCTATTCTACTCTAAACCACAATTAGATTGTAGGAAGAGTCGCTTACCTTTAGCAAGCTTATTCCAACGGCAAAACTCGCAGAAACAAGAGGCTAAAACCGATCTTTCTCTTATCAAAGCTTCAACTTTCGCAATCAAAACGTTGCCTTCTTCACAACGATTCCGGCGCTCTACTACGATCCGAAAACCGTCAAGAATTGCTTTAACGACCGATTGAAAAACTCTCGGCCCTAATTTTTGGCTCACACACGAGAGAGTATATGGAGGTGGAGAAAAATCGATTTCTAATAGGTTATAAGAATTGTGGGGATTTATTCTTCTTAAATAGAAAATCCCAAAAAAAAGATAGAGATCTTATTATCTTCCTTTATAATAAGATAAATCCCAAAAAAAAGGATAAATATCTTATTATCTTCCTTTATAATAAGATAAATCCCAAAAAAAGGATAAAGATCTTATTATCTTCCTTTATAATAAGATAAATCCCAAAAAAAAGGATAAAGATCTTATTATCTTCCTTTATAATAAGATAAATCCCAAAAAAAGGATAAAGATCTTATTATATTCCTTAACTATATACATATATATTTCGAAATATACATATATAATTTAACAAATACTTAAACTCCGAATAAAAGGAACCAACCCAATATTTCGTTTTCGCAAAATGACACGTCTGCCCTTTCCAGAAAATCGGAATATTACATTTGATTCATTTGACGCAGCTCGAATGCTCGATATATATAGCATGAATATTCGGAACATGCATGGAGCACCGGTTTGTACTTTGTACGTATAGTTTACAACATTGTTGTAGCCAGTGGACTTTTGAGTACTTCCTAATTGATTACAACGTTCTCTAAAAAAAGAACTTTTACTGTATGTGACTAAACATTATTCATATATATAACTTAGGGCACATCATAAATAAAATCCGGTAAGAAAAATGATATTCTATTCTAAATTCATTACTATACAATAAGTGCAAGTATATATATTTTTTGTTGATAATTAAGTGCAGTATTGTTCAAACGATTTTTTTTTTATTTTTTTACT
This sequence comes from Gentiana straminea, assembly GCA_036785695.1. Classification (NCBI taxonomy): domain Eukaryota; kingdom Viridiplantae; phylum Streptophyta; class Magnoliopsida; order Gentianales; family Gentianaceae; genus Gentiana; species Gentiana straminea. The sequence continues at coordinate 19,366,209 of JAVUPR010000314.1, forward strand.
TTTAAAATGAAAACAAAGATTGCTTGCATAGAGTTTTGTCACTTTATTTTGAACCGGACAGTCCCTCAAGGTTATAATATTTGAAAAAAATTGTAGTCTAAGTCTTTCTTTTTATTTCTTATATAGTAATGGAGTCTTAGCAAAAACAGATCAACGATGAAAATAATTAGAGCTTAATTGAAACAATTTCTCGACATTAATTGTAAATGAATGATCGAATGCACAAGAAATTATAAAATAAAAATGACAAAAAGAAAATTCCTTCAACTGAAGATTGATGAAACATCAAATTGATATAGTATTAATGTATTATGCAGAAATGAAACAATATGGTTTTGAATTGAAATGGTATAAAAGTAAACATTTAATAAAGACACATAATTCATATCATATGTCTATCTTTTATTGGTACAAGAAACTCAAATTCTGATTTAGAAAAGGTATAAAGAGTAAACATTTAAAGACACCTAATTGATATCATATCATGTGTCTATCTTGAATTTATTGGAACAAGAAATTCAAATTCTGATCCTGTGACATGTCAGTGCAAAATCCAGAAAGGCCTTCTATGAATTCTAAAGACGACATACTGAACGTTGATCCCCCCGGCCCCGGGGCGAACTGGAGATCATCATTAGCAGCAGCAGTATTGATTTGAGGGTTCATATTTAGGGACTGGTCAAACTGATGGTCAACTTGAGGATACACTGAAGTAGTAACATTGTTGTTATTGCTTTCAAATTGACCTCCTGAAGGGTAAACCATGTTGGTGGGGTCTACAAAGTTATAGTCTTGCATCATCATACCTAGCTCCTGATCACCACCATTAAAGTAGTTGTTGTCTTGCTGATTGGAGGGCTGCAGCATTTGTGAATCTAACATGGTTTGTTGGTTGAAATCGAAAGATTCCATGTTTTGCATAATGCTTGAGTTGCAAATCGACACGAGCTCGTTGATAGCTGTTTGATCAGCTTCTGTGATACCATTATCATTACAAAGTCCTGTAGTATTGAATGGAGCAAAGTTTTGGAGGTTACCTGGCAATGGCATGGCTAATTCTGCAAGGTTTTGGTTAGCTGGCAATGGCATGGATTCTGATTGGATGTGTGTTGTTGGAGCACTTGGATCCACCACATGATTATTCACTTGGCCACCATTTGGAGCTTCAAACTGTGCAGAATTCATTTGATGATTATCTCCTCCTGAGAACATGTTACAAGAACCACCACACAGTTCATTAAAAGGACACTTCTTATTCATCGTATTGAGTAACTCGTCGGTTGCGTTCCTTTTACGCGTTGATAACATTTCATCATTGACTTCTGGAAAAGATGATTGTTGCTGCTGCTGCTGCGGCTGAACAGGTGGAACATCGGTGGTGGTTTTCGGATCAAAATTACGATTGAAATCAACATCGTACTCATTTGGATCATCTCCATCAAAAGGTCCTCCAAAAGCTTCAAGAGAAAGCTGCTTTTGTTGAGAGAGATGAGGATGTTCTTCACAAGCCAATGCTTCCTCCTGATTGATGATTGCGAGCCACGTAGAGCTTTCCTTCGACGTCAACTTATCTTGCAAGAACTTAGACTGTCTAACAAGCCTTTTTACCTTAGCTATATCAGGAAACATGTGTTTGATCACAGCTGTTAACACACCGATCTTCCATGCCTTCTTCAAATCGTGTGGCTTCTTATAAGGTGGAGGCCCTTGATCATCTTCTTTCAACCCCAATTCCATCCACCACTCTTCGTTCCCTTTCGGCCACCACGGCGGTGCGACGCCTTTTTCTAGAGGAAACCGCCTCTGGGGCGGATCACAGTGTTGCATTAGTGTAGACAGCAGTGAACCAAGTGTTGTATCTTGAAGTTCTTGAAGCCTACGCGGGGTAGGCCCGAAAACACTAAATGCACCAACACTACTACTACCACTACTACTGCCTGCAGATGTCGACGTCAACCGATACCTAAGAATGGCTGCAGGGCCGTTACGATCAAATCTAACCTTGTCTTTCCACCACTCTCGTAGATTATCGGAAGCCCCACCAACCGGTTTCCCACTCTCTGGAATAATCCCATAAACAAACCCTTGAGCTTTGCATACTTCCATCATCTTTAACATATACTTCAAGATCCCATCTTGTGCCCTCGACATCCTCTTCCTCCTCTTCAAATCATTCGACCGTTTATTCTGGGCTGCTGTTTCGACTCCTCCATTCTTTATCCTTTCTTTAAGCCTCTGCAACCTCACCTTATCTTTCCACATTCTCATTTCTAGCTCTTCAACCGTGCTTTCGTCGTCCGAAACATCTTCTTCAGAAAGATTAATGTGTACTTGTTGAGAAGTACTAGGCGTAGGATTATACACATTGCCATCAGCATCATATTCCCTTGCACCTAACATCATTCAAAACCTGCAGCCATTTATTCAGTACAATATATAATAAAATGCATCCTAAGAAAAATCCATAAGCTAGCCACATAAAAAGATTAAATTCAAGACTTAATAATAAGCAAATCCACATATCTTATGAATATATATGTCACAACAATAAAATGACACAACGAGTCACATAGACAGAAATCATACAACTAGGATTTATCTAACTAAACATGATCTTTTTCTTTCCCTCTAAAACTAAATCGAATTCGTGCTTTCTATTTTTGAAAAACTCTACGCTAAATTTCAAAGACAAAAATCACATACCAAGTTTGACATATAGATGAGATAGACAACGTCGTTAAGACACCGATAACATAAATGATTAGATAGATAGACGACATCGTGTCTCGTGGTAATAATTTCAGCGAAATCTAATGAAATGGACATTAATTTCTGGATATGAAAGTAAGTGAAAAAAAAGAAGATGAAGAAGAGTTTATACTATAGACTTGTATGATTTAAATCAAGAACAAAAGGTAGTACTGTGCTTTAAATTTTGTAAATATAAGTGACAGGAAATTAGGACAAAAAAAATAAATAATAATTGTAAGAAACGAATGAAAATAAACATACCTGTGGTTTGTATGTTTAGATTGAAATGAATACTTTGTTTGTGTTGTGTTATCAGTGTCCGCTCTCTAAAGGCTTTATAAATAGATAAATAGAGAGCGCAAAAAGTTTGGGAGGGACATTTGAAAATTACTTGAAACAACGCGTCGGTTCAGTATATGATTTGTGTCCGAATATTAAATCTTACTATGTAGCAGTGTAAAATTTAGAAGGTTGTGATTCTCATTTAATTATGGAAAGATATAGTATAAAATTACTTTCCTTTTTATTTGTTTTGACCCTTTATTTTTTATTTGGAAAAAAATTAGATAAGATAGGAGGAATTTTTAAACAGAAGGTTATATCTTATTTAAGAAAATAGAGGGTATTATTTTTTTGAGGGATAGAGGCTATGATTTAAATAATTAAAATAAGGGCATAAGATACTTTTGAAATTGCTGGTTTCCTCAAAAAAACCAAAAAAAAAAAAAAAAAAAAAAAGGAAAGAAATTACTACCTACTTTCCAAAATATAAATCATCCTAGCTAGGTGTTTTTACACCGATTAAGAAAGTAGTTGAATGTCATAAATTTAATGGTTAATGTCTAAAATGCTCCTTGACTATCATTAATGCAATAGTTGTTAAGTAATGTAAAGTTGTTGGATTGATAATAAATTAGGAGTAAGATAGAGAAAAAAATAATAAATGTTGCATTGATAATGTAAAATGATTCATTATGTAGGACAAATCTAAAAGTGTAAGATGACTTATATTTTAGAACGGAGGTAGTAGTTAGAAAGACGCAAGACCACCGTTAAAACAAATATCCTTTTTTTTTATGGAGAAGAAATTAAAATTATATAACGCGCGTATATTTTGTTCCAAAGAGGACTCAAACTCAAGACCAAGAGTGTTTGTTTTTGTTTTTTAATATTTTAAATGAAACCTTTTCTTTATCAAAAAGAAAAAATAAAGAAGGTTTGTACAAGCCGTATCCTGACCCCCCTATACCAAAGACGTAGGTGAAGCGTAGCACTGCTCTCTAAAAACCTATGAGTGACAAATCTAGTGTGGAAAAATCATGGCTCATAAGAAAATGTGCAGCACCCTACGTTTCAAAAAATAAAATAAAGTCTCCTGCAAAAAAGAAAGTTACAATCGAATATACAAAGGAGGAAAAAACACGTAAAGTGAAGTGGGTTCCGCTTTGCCAACTTTCTTCTGTGATGATAGAAAATGATCTTCGATTTGTCACTGGTGGCTAAAACATTCGTCCTTGCAAATAACGTAGTGGTTAATTCTCCGAAACGGAATAAGTAGAGAGAAAAAGTGGAGCAAATTCACTTGTTTTACACCCTTCAAGCTGCGATTGAATGGTGCATCCAGCAAATTGTGGCATGATTTAAGCCACAATAGTTTTTTTAGGTGATCAGACCATCCACCGGTGACGCTGTTATAGAATCCTGCATAAATAATCTCGGGAAAGTAGTCTATCCATATAGTTAAAACGGGTAGAGGCATAAGAAATTCGTCAACATGCTTTGCACCCTTCAACGTGATGAAGGGTGCATCCAGGGATATGAGCCATATCAAGTCCAAGAGTTTCGAGGCCTCAACTTTGGCCACATTTCTTAAGAGAAAGTTTATCATTGAGAAACAAAGAATGAAACTCCCAAATTACTATCAGGATCCTTGACCGGAACATTATTCACTGCTTGATTTTCATTAAGAGTTTCCTCTACATTAGGTATTACCAATGGGGTTGCCTGCAAATTAGTTTTGACCTCTGCATTTACTTGTTGAACAATACCATTAGTAGGTGCCTCAACATTTTTTTCTTTGTTCATTATTCTTTGTGAGTATCATGCTCCTTTACATGTATATGAGTTTGCTGGATTTTTGGGTATTTAACTGTACACAATTGTTCTTCGTGTCCAATGTATCAACAAAATTTGCAGTGTGAAGTTATTTGGTCCTCTATAATTATCGACTGCTAAAAACCACTCACAGCTTCATTTTGAATCCATACCCGAGATCCACTTGCAAGTAACAACTCTCCTGTCAGCTGGATGTTTAACTAGATCCCAAGTCTGATTCTTCAATAATGACTCTATTTCATCTCCTATGGCAGCAAGCCATTGAGATGCTTCAGAACATGTCACTGCTTCCCTGTAAGTAGAAGGTTCAAAACCATCCACTTCTTCTGCAACTTGAAGTGCAAATCCAACCATATCATCAAAACCATACCTCTTGGGAGGTACCCCAACATTTGATCTTCTAGCCCTGCTGACAGCTATACTCTGCTGACCAATGTTCCCTGTTTGATGCTCTACTAATCCTTGTTCAGCAGACTGGCTTGGATCAGACTCTGGTTCAGCAACCAGATCAGATGAGTGCTGACTTGGATCAGCTGATTGTTGCAGTTCAGCTGAATCCACTTGAAGCTCCACCTGTTTCTCAGCCCTCTCAGATTCAGCACTGGTTTCGATTCAACAGACCTCCCCACTGATGAGTTAATCATAGAATTTTCATCAAAGACCACATCTCTACTGAGTATGACCTTGGAATCTGCTGATGGCCGAATTCTATAACCCTTAACTCCATCACCATACCCCACAAACACTCCCTTCTTGGCCCTTGGTTGCAGCTTCCGTTCACTCACATGATAGTAAATTGTGCTTCCAAAACCCCTTAGAACTGAGTAGTCAGCAGGCTTACATGACCATATCTCAAATGATGTCTTGAGATTGATGACTCCTATTGATTAAGTAGCATGCTGTGGTTACAGCCTCTGCCCAAAATCTCCTTGATAAACCAGCATTAGAGAGCATACATCTTGCCCTCTCCATAAGAGTTTGATTCATCCTCTCAGCTACACCATTCTGCTGAGGTGAATTCTTGACTGTATGATGTCTGGCAACACCCTCATCCTTGCATAATGTATCAAACTTTGACCAGCAGAATTCCAGACCATTATCTGTTCTGAGCCTTTTGATTTTCTTGCCTGTCTGATTTTCTTCTAAAGCCTTCCACTGCTTGAAACTGTTGAATGCCTCACTCTTGTGTTTCATCATCACCACCCAAGTCATTCTTGAATAGTCATCTATGAATGACACAAAATATATGTGACCACCCAATGATTCCACCTTTGATGGACCCCATCAATCAGAATGGATATAATCAAGTGATGCCTTTGTACTGTGTATGTCTGCTGAGAACTTGCTTCTATATAGCTTCCCAAACACACAGTGCTCACACACTTTCAGATTCTTGACCTTATATCCCCCTAGAAAACCTGCTGAAGAAAGGACTTGCATTCCTCTTTCAACCATATGACCATGTCTCATGTGCCACAACTGAGTCAGCTGTGACTGATGAACTGCTGATGATGCCACATCAGAGCCAGATACAATAGAGCCTTGTAATATATACAAGGTTCCCTTCTTGATACCTTTGAGGACCACAGCTGAATCTTTGTAGACATTCAACTCTCCACCTTCTCCTTTGAAATTGAACCCCTTGTTGTCCAATAAACTAAGAGATACCATATTCTTGGTCATCTGTGTAACATGTCTAACATATTTTAGTGTGCATAATCTACCATCCTCTGTCCTCAACTTGACTGAGCCAATCCCCACTATCTTGCAGACCTTGCTGTTTGCCATAGAAATATGACCACCATCTTTCTGCTCTAAGTGGAAAACCACTCTCTGTGTGGACAAATATGATAGGATGCTCCAGAATCTAGGATCCAAACATCAGCATGGTGTGCTGAATCCCCAACAACTAGAACCAGATCCTCATCAGAATACTCAGTAGCCACAACTGTTGTGCCAGAATTGTTCTCCTGCTGCCTTTTCTTCTTTGGACAATTGGACTTCCAATGCCTCTGCTCCTTACAGTATTTACAGACATATGTGGCTCTAGGACCTTTGGACTTCTTGGATTTCTTCTTCCTAGATTGCTGTCCATATCTTTTTCCACTGCTGCTGACTACTAGTCCGGCGACTCGACCGTCTGTCTCGCCGCCTTGTGTCTCAGCTCCCTGGCATGCAAGGCTGCCCTCACATCCTCTAAAGCCACTGTATCTTTTCCAACTATGAAGGACTGCACAAAGTTTTCATATGAACTTGGTAATGAAACAGACAGGATTATGGCTGCATCTTCATATTCAATTTTAACATCAATATTCCTGAGATCAAGTAATATTTTGTTCAGCTGAACCAGATGTTCCCTCAGCAGACCTCCTTCATGCATCCTCAGACTAAACAGTCTCTGCTTCAGCAGCAATTTGTTAGTTAATGACTTAGTCATATACAGGCTTTCAAGCTTTTCCCACAACTTGGAAGCTGTGTCTTCCTCGGCAACTTCAGTGATAACATCATCAGATAAGCACAACATGATGGTTGAATGTGCTTTCTCTTCCAGACTGGCAGAATCTGCTAAACTGGCATCTCATTTACCAGATAAAGGAGTCCATAATCCTTGTTGTTTTAACAAGGCCCGCATCTTGATTTCCCACAGACTAAAACTGTTTCTTCCTGTAAATTTATCGATTTTTACGTTAACTACAGACATCCCTCTTTCCAAAGAACAGAACTTATATCACAGAAGCCTAGCACCGGTGAGGGTCTTGGTGAAGATAAAATCCGTTTGTACAGATGATTCCCAGAACCTACGCTCTGATACCAGTTTGTTATAACAGGATAGGTAATCCAGATGCAAGATAGATAATTAACAGATACAATCTAACATAAACAATCACACAGAGGAACAGAACAAGAAGAACACAGGATTTAGCGTGGTTTCCGGCGCTGTGCCGACTACTCCACAGACAGAAAAGAGATATTTTATTATGCACTGAAATTCAGGATTACACACATTACAATGATCAATACAGTTGGTATTTATAAGCACATATCCCTAAACCCTAACCGCCAAGAATCTTCGTCGGATTGCCATAAATGCCTAGATGTGGAATCACTCTACTGATCCCACTCAGCTGATCATTGCCCAGGCGTAGAACTCAACTGCACCCAAAACCTCAGCAGACTCTCAGCAGGCTGCTGACACCAGAAGAGACTCAGCAGACTTCCCACCTAACTCTCACAGACTTGGATACACTTCTCAGCAGACCATCACCAGATTAGTTCCACCGGATGTAGAGTTTAAGTCACTTTATCGACATATATATATATATATATATATATATATATATATATATATATATATATATATATATATATATATATATAGATATAGATATATATGACGAGTGAAACAATATTCTTTTTTTTTCCTTCAAAATTAAATATCAAGTCTCAAATGTAGTAGCAAAAACAGATTAATAATTAAACTAATTAGAGCTTGAAACAATTTCTCGACATAAATTGCAAATGAGTGACTACACAAGAACATTATAAAAAAAGTGAAAAAAATAATTCCTTCAACTGAAGATTGGTGAAACATCAAACTGATATTATTAATATGCAGAAATGAAACCATGTGGTTTTGAAATGGTATAAAGACACATAATGTTTGTTGTCCATAAAGTGAGTAATTATGTGCATTCTCTTTAAACAAATCATTGGACAACCATTAAACAGATTCTTTGTGACTTAATACATACCATTCAGAACGACCTCCATCTCAACAGTGTGCCAAAAGCAACTCTTCATGCTTATTCAGATTCTGACTAGGCTTCGGACCCTAATGGTAGACATTCCGTTGGTGCCTATTGTGTATTTTTCTTGGCGACAATTAATCTCATCAATTGATAATGTAAACAAGAGTCTACTACGATCAAAAGTAGCATCGAAACTAAATATAAATCGGTTTCATTAGAAGCAACTAAACTTCAATGGTACGGTTGCTGCATCTTCTCTGTGAATTACACATTCCCTTTTCCTACCCTCCAAATTGTGGTGTGACAACATTGGCAGCAAATCCAAATTTTCATGAACGTGGTGTGACAACATTGGCAGCAAATCCAAATTTTCATGAACGCTCAAAACATATAGAGATTGATGTTCATTATGTTTGTGATCTAGTTCCAAACCATTTGTCTATAACACACTTTCAATCCCTTCGTTTCAATCTCCATGTATGTACCACTTCCATGAGATTGCGAAGACATATCAAAGATAAGGTAGGTAAGATGTGGAAAACATAGGCCCAAACCCATATAAGAGGTGGGTCTCATCCCCAAAACCTAGGTTGTGAGGTGAGGGAAGTCCATATCTTAATATGATGGGTTACACAATCACAAGTTCCCAATGTGGGATACTTTAACATGCCCCCTCAAGTGTGGGCCTGGGCACTCTCAAGGCCAACAAAGGGGCCCAAAACTTGCACTATAAAGGGTGGCTCTGATACCATGTAGAAAATCTAGGCCCTAACCCATATAAGAGGAGGGGCCTCATCCTCAAAACCTAGGTTGAGAGGTGAGGGAAGTCCATATCTTAATATGGTGGGTTACACAACCACAAGTTCGAAATGTGGGATACTTTAACAAGGGTAGTTAAGATCATTATTTGGTAGAAGAAACTCAAATTCTGATCCTGTAACATGTCACTGCAAAATCCAGGAAGGTCTTCTATAAATTCTAAAGATGACATACTGAACGTTGATCCCCGGGACGAACTCGATATCATCATTGACGTTATTGCTTATGAATGTTTGCATAGAGTCTTGTCACTTTATTTTGAACCAGAAAATCCCTCAAGGTTATAAGCTAAAGACAGTAGTCGAATTTTTTTGTAGTCAAAGTCTTTTTTATATTTCTTCTCTAAGTAATGGAGTCTTAGCAAAAACAAAATTAATGATGAAACTACTTAGAGCTTGAAACAATAATTTCTCCACATTAATTGTAATGAATGACTGCACAAGAACATTAAAAAAAAAAATTCATCAACTGAAGATTGGGGAAACATATATCAAATTGATATTATTATTATGCAGAAATGAAACAATGTGGTTTGAAATGGTATAAAGAGTAAACATTTAAAGACACTTAATATGATATCATGTGTCTGTCTTTATTGGTATAAGAAACTCAAATTCTGATTTTGAAACGGTACGTATAAAGAGTAAACTTTTAAAGACGCCTAATTGATATCATGCGTCTATCTTTATTAGTACAAGAAACTCAAATTCTGATTTTGAAATGGTATAAAGAGTAAACATTTAATAAAGACACATAATTCATATCATGCGTCTATCTTTATTGGTACAAGAAACTCAAATTCTGATTTAGAAAAGGTATAAAGAGTAAACATTTAAAGACACCTAATTGATATCATATCATGTATCTTTATTGGTACAAGAAACTCAAATTCTGATCCTGTGACATGTCACTCCAAATTCCAGGAAGGCCTTCTATGAAATCTACTGATGTACTGAACGTTGACCCCGGGTCAACAAACTCGAGGCCATCATTAGCAATATTGATTTGAGGGTTCATATTTAGGGACTGGTCAAACTGATGGTGAACTTGTTGATACATAGAAGTACTGTTGGTGGCAATAACATTAGTGTTATTGCTTTCAAATTGACCACCTAAGGGGTAAACCATATTGGGGTCTACAAAGTTATTGACTTGCATCATCATACCTTCCTGTTCACTATTAAAGTAGTTGTCTTGCTGATTAAAGGGCTGCAAAATTTGTGAATCTAACATAGTCTGTTGGTTGAAATTGAAAGATTCCATGTTCGTGTTCCGTTGCATAATGCTTGAGTTGTAAGTCGACACGAGCTCGTTGATAGCTGTTTGATCAGCTTCTGTGATACCATTACAAAGTCCTGTAGTATTGAATGGAGCAAGGTTTTGGTTACCTGGCAATGACATGGCTTCTGCAAGGTTTTGGTTAGCTGGCATGGAATCTGGTTCTGACTGGATGTGTGTTGGAGCAAATATAGTACTTGGATCCACATCATTCACTTGACCACTGTTGAATAATAAGGGTATTATAGTCAAGTGTAATAGATATGGTCAATCCTAGGGTAAATAAGGCGGCTGATTTACTTTCCAGATTTATAGTTATTCTGTCATTAAGACAGAATATTTTGTAATAATAGGTGACCGATTTAGATCCTTAAATTAGGGAATCTAAATCAGTCAAGTCTCTTTTCACCTCCTATTTAAGGAGAGTTCAGCACATTGTAATAAACATGTTTTTCCAGAATAATAAAATACTTCTCTTCCTTTTCTAACATGGTATCAGAGAGTAGGTGATCCTAAAACCTACAATCATGAATTACCGGGCCGCCTTCACCGGAGAATTGATTAACACTACCATTGGTCAATCCTCCGGCACAAACAAGGAGGAATCTAACTATCCTCTTGCCCACCTTCTTGTCTCACACAAACTGAATGGAAAAAATTGGCTGGAATGGTCCGAGACCATAAAAATGGTGATCGATGGGCGGAGCAAGCTCGGATTCCTAACTGGGGCAGAAAAGGAACCGGCTGCAAATGATCCCAGACACAGCACATGGAGATCAGAAAACTCCATGATCAAGGCCTGGCTATTAAACTCAATGGAACCAGGCATAGCAAGGCCTCATATGCTACTCCGCACTGCAAAAGACATTTGGGATGCTGTGAAAGAGATGTATTCTGATCTGGAAAACTCTTCACAGATCTACTACTTGAAGACTAAACTTTGGAGTTTAAAGCAAGGGAATAAGGATGTGACTTCATACTACAATGAAGTGGTCACCCTTTGGCAAGAGCTGGACTTGTGCCATGAAGACACATGGGAATGTCCAGCAGATAGCGTTAAGTTTAATAAAAGGGAAGAAAATGAACGAGTGTACTCTTTCCTTGCAGGACTTAACTCTGATCTAGATGAAGTTAGGGGCAGAGTATTAAGCAGGAAGCCCATTCCTTCATTAAGGGAAGTCTTTTCCGAGGTCAGAAGGGAGGAGGCAAGAAGGAAAGTGATGAATGTTGGGTCCGATCCGCCCAAAATCGAAAATTGGAGGACAAGATGCGGAGGCATCCGCATTGGTGACTGCCAAAGGAGAAAACAAGGGAAGGAAACAGAAATTATGGTGTGACCACTGTAGGAAACAAGGACATAACAGAGATAATTGTTGGGTGATCCATGGAAAGCCCTCAAATTGGAAACCAAGAAACCAGGCTGGTAGTACCGGGGAAATAAAGGGAAATCAAGCAACTTACGTGCCATCTGATCAGGGTCAGAAGAATCAAGGGCTGCTGCCATTCACACATGAGCAAATTGAGCAACTGAGTAGTCTTTTGGCAAGCCATAAGCAAATCTCTAATCCTAACCCCCAATGTACCCTTGCCGAATGCGGTAACTCAACAAACTTTTTCTACTTTTTTACATCACACAAATGCACACTGGATCATTGATTCAGGTGCCACAGATCATATGACACCACACTCTACTTGTTTTGTATCATACCTACCCTGTGGAGGAAATCAAAAGGTGAGGGTGGCTGATGGATCCTTCTCAGCAGTAGCTGGAAAGGGTTCCATCAAACTCAATACCAACCTTACCCTCCATAATTTACTCCATGTCCCCAAACTATCATGTAACCTAATTTCAGTCCATAAACTAGTTTTTGAATCTAACTGCAAGGTTGTTTTTTCTTCCACTGACTATCAAATACAGGATATGAGTTTGGCGAAGGTGATTGGCAATGCTAGGGTATATGAGGGACTGTACATTCTGGAGGACAAAAATGGCTCAAGACATGAGTCTATTCCCAGAAATGCCTGTTTCAGCTCTTTAAGTCTGCCTTCTAATAATGAAATAATACTTTGGCATACTAGACTAGGACACCCAAGTTTTGGGTATATGAACAAGTTGTTTCCCAGTCTCTTTAAAAATAAGAATGTTTTAGATTTTCAATGTGAAATTTGTGAGTTGGCTAAACACAAGAGAAGTACATATGTTCACAAGTCTCACAGACTTCCAAACCATTTGCACTAGTTCATAGTGATGTCTGGGGTCCCTCTAGACACCTAACTATGACTGGAAAAAGATGGTTTGTGTCCTTTATAGATGACCATACAAGAGTCACATGGATTTATCTCTTAAAAGAAAAATCTGAGGTTGAAAAAGCTTTCAAAATTTTTTACAACATGGTCAACACTCAGTTTCAAACAAAAATCGAAATTTTAAGAACTGATAATGGTACTGAATACTATAACAATGTATTAAGTACCTTTTTTGATGAAAAAGGCATGATTCACCAAAGTTCTTGCACAAACACACCCCAACAGAATGGTGTGGCAGAAAGAAAAAACCAACATGTTTTGGAAGTTGTAAGATCCATCATGTTGTTCTCTAAATGCCTAAATTCTTGTGGGGTGAGGCTCTTCTCACAGCAGCCTACCTAATTAATAGGTTGCCCTCTAAAACACTGAATTTTAAAACACCTCTAAGTGAACTAAAATCACACTTCCCTAGCACTAGGGTGATCCAGGATCTACCCCTCAAGATATTTGGGTGTGTAGCCTTTGCACACACCTACAATCAAGGAAAGTTAGATCCTAGATCGTCTAAGTGCATGTTTGTAGGGTACTCTGCTAACAAAAAGGGATATAGGGTGTTTGATTTTGAAAAAAGGAGAGTCATAGAAACTATGGATGTCACCTTTTTTGAAAACACACTGTATTATGACCAGCATCATCTTCGGGGGGGTCAATGATCACTCAAGAAGATGATGCTGAATTTCTATACAATATAGGTTCAGAAAACCAGTTTAGTATGCCAACAAAAGAAATTAATAAACAGGTAGAATTGGATAAACAAAGCCGAACAAAGCTCGAAGTAGATCTGGGAGGACATGGAGATACATCACCTACTAAAAGTGATAAGCAACCTATAAACTCCGGATCCACTCGAAATTTCGGGAAAAGACCTATGTCGAACCTATCCACAAGCCTAAACAGAGAGCACGAAACTCAACCTAACATTGTTCAAGATTCGGAACCTACACAGCCTGAACAATCAGACAGTGTAAGGGAGTCTAACCTTGAACCTTCTGAACCACCTCCCACACCAGATTCAAGATCCAGCCCCCATAGTGATAGACCAACCACAGTGGACATGACAGACCTTCTTCTTGATGTTCCCATTGCCATTAGAAAACAGCCAAGGACATGTACTAAAAATCCCAGATATCCTATACAGAACTACTTAACCTACAAAAATATATCACCACCTCACAAAGCCTTCCTCACCAGTGTAACTGAACATCCCATACCAAAAGACATTCAGGAAGCTCTATCCATACCTGAGTGGAGGGCAGTAGTTCAAGAAGAAATCAAAGCCCTAGAAAAGAATGGCACTTGGCAAGTAGTAAATTTACCAATGGGAAAGAAGGCAGTTGGGTGCAGGTGGATATTCACCATCAAGTTCAAATCCAATGGAGAGATAGAGAGATATAAAGCTAGATTGGTGGCAAAGGGCTATAGCCAAACTTATGGCATAGACTACTCGAAACTTTCTCACCGGTGGCCAAGCTCAACACTATAAGGGTTGTGTTCTCTGTGGCAGTGAACCTAGATTGGCAACTCTACCAACTGGATGTAAAAAATGCGTTCTTACATGGAAATCTCAAAGAAGAAGTGTATATGGAACCTCCTCCGGGGCTAACACATCAGTTTAAAGGAAGGGTGTGCAGACTTAGGAAGTCTTTATGTGGACTAAAACAGAGTCCTAGAGCATGGTTTGATAGATTCAGACAGTTCTTATTGAAGACAGGGTTCAAACAAGGGCATTCTGATCATACCTTGTTTGTGAAGATATCTAAAGCAGGAAAAAGGGTAGTACTGGTGGTTTATGTGGATGATATCATCCTCACTGGGGATGATCAAATAGGAATCAAGCAAGTGAAAATGGACATGGCCAGGGAATTTGAAATCAAGGACCTTGGAGTCCTCAAGTACTTTCGGGAATGGAGATAGCCAGATCTAAAGAAGGCATAGCTGTGTCCCAAAAGAAATATGTATTAGACTTGCTGACAGACACTGGTATGTTGGGATGCAAACCGGCTAGTACTCCTATGGACCAGAATGTAAAGCTAGGTAAAAGTGAAGGTGAAGAAAATGTTGATAAAGAACAATATCAGAGGTGGTAGGTAGGCGATTTACCTAGCACATACAAGACCTGATATTTCGTATCCTTGTTGGGGTAGTGAGTCAATTCATGCACTCTCCCAAACAGTCCCACTATCAAGCTGTGATCAGAATTTGGGGGTCCTAAAGGGAACAGTTGGAATGGGGTTGCCTTGTTTAAAAAGGTGAATCGAGGCATGTAGAATTATATGCTGATGCAGACTGGGCTGGCTCTAAGGATAGTAGATCTACAACAGGGTACTGCTCATTTGTGTGGGGCAACTTGGTCACTTGGAGAAGCAAAAAACAGGATGTGGTTGCTAGAAGCTCAGCTGAAGCTGAATTTAGGGCAATAGCACAGGGCATCTGTGAGGAATTGTGGCTTCAGAAAGTGTTAAGTGATCTACACCTTCCATTGATAATGCCTATGAAACTTTTCTGTGATAACAAGGCAGCCATAGCAATTGCTAATGACCCTGTGGAACACGACCGAACTAAACATGTGGAGATAGACAGACATTTCATCAAGGAGAAACTAGAGAAGGGCCTAATTTGCATTCCTTTCATGCCTTCAGCACTGCAAACAGCAGATGGACTCACTAAAGCCTTGATGAAGCAAAAGTTTGATGACTATGTATCCAAGTTGAACATGATTGACATCTATGCTCAACTTGAGGGGGGTGTTGAATAATAAGGGTATTATAGTCAAGTGTAATAGATATGGTCAATCCTAGGGTAAATAAGGCGGCTGATTTACTTTCCAGATTTATAGTTATTCTGTCATTAAGACAGAATATTTTGTAATAATAGGTGACTGATTTAGATCCTTAAATCAGGGAATCTAAATCAGTCAAGTCTCTTTTCACCTCCTATTTAAGGAGAGTTCATCACATTGTAATAAACATGTTTTTCCAGAATAATAAAATACTTCTCTTCCTTTTCTAACAACCACCATTTGGAGCTTCAAACTGTGCAGAATTCATTTGATGATTATCTCCTCCTGAGAACATGTTACAGGAACCACCACACAGATCATTAAATGGACACTTCAACATCTTCTGATTCATCGTATTGACTAACTCATCCGTTGCGCTCCTTTTACGCGACATTTCATCATTGACTTCTGGAAATGACTGTTTCTGCTGCTGATCGGGAACATCGGTGGTTTTCGGATCAAAATTATGATTGAAATCAACATCATACTCATTTGGATCATCTTCATCAAAAGGTCCTCCAAAAGCTTCTAGAGAAAGCTGCTGCTTTTGTTGAGAGAGATGAGGATGTGCTTCACAAGCCAATGCTTCCTCCTGATTAATGATTGCAAGCCATGTAGCGCTTTCCTTCGACGTCAACTTATCTTGCAAGAATTTAGATTGTCTTACAAGCCTTTTTACCTTAGCTATATCAGGAAACATGTGTTTGATCACAGCTGTTAACACACCGATCTTCCATGCCTTCTTCAAATCGTGTGGCTTCTTATAAGGTGGAGGCCCTTGATCATCTTCTTTCAACCCTAATTCTGGCCACCATTCTTCATCCCCTTTAGGCCACCACGGCGGTGCAACTCCTTTTTCTAAAGGATACCGCCTCTGAGGTGGATCACAGTGCTGCATCAGTGTAGACAGCAATGAACCAAGTGTAGTGTCTTGAAGTTCTTGAAGTCTACGTGAAGTAGGCCCGAAATACTAAATGCACCAACACCACTACTGCGTGCAGATAATTGATTCGTCATTCGGTACTTAAAAATGGCTACAGGGCCGTTACGATCAAATCTAACTCTGTCTTTCCACCACTCTCTTAGATTATCCGACGCCCCACCAACCGGTTTCCCATGCTCAGGAATAATCCCATAAACAAACCCTTGAGCTTTACAGACTTCCATCATCTTTAACATGTACTTCAAGATCCCATCTTGTGCCCTTGACATCCTCTTTCTCCTCTTCACTTCATACAGCCGTTTATTCATCTGGGCTGCTGTTTCGATACCTCCATTCTTTATCCTTTCTTTAAGCCTCTGCAACCTCACTCTATCTTTCCACATTCTGATTTCTAGCTCTTCAAGCGTGCTTTCGTCGTCAGAAACATCTTCTTCAGCAAGATTAATGTGGACTTGTTCAGGAGGACTATTTGTTGGATTATAGACATTACCATCAGCATCACATTCCATTGCACCTAACGTCATTGAAAACTGAGAGATACCACCTGCAGCCATTTATTCAGTACAATGTTAAAATGCATCCTAAAAATCCATAAGCCACAAAAAAGAATAAATTCAAGACTTAATAATAATATAGTTTCCACGAAGAATACGAAAGCAAATCCACATATCTTATGAATATATATATGTCACAATAAGTTGATACTGACATAGAAATCATACAAAACTAGGATTTATCTAATTAACTAAACATGATCTTTTTCTTTCCCTCTAAAACTAAATCAAATTCGTGCTTTCAGTTTTTGAAAAACTCTATGCTAAATTTCAAAGAAAAAATCATATACCAAGTTTGACATATAGATGAGATAGACGACGTCGTTAAGACACCGATAACATAAACAATCAGATAGACGACATTGTGTCCCCTGGTAATTAATAATTTTTGCGAAATTTAATGAAATACAATGAAAGTAAGGAGAAAAAAAAGGACATTTTCTGGATATATATGAAAGTAAGGGGGAAAAAAAAAAAAAAAAGTTTATACTACTAGTGTGATTTAAATCCAGAACAAAAGGTAGTAGTGTGCTTTAAATTTTGTAAAGATAAGTGACAGGAATTTAGGACAAAAACAATAATGTAAGAAAATAATGACAGGGAAATAAAATACCTGTGGTTTGATGTTTAGATTGAAATGAATATTTTGTTTGTGTTATCAGTGTCCGCTCTCTAAAGATTTTAAATAGTAAATAGGGAAGCACAGAAAGTTTGGGAGGGATATTTGAAAATTACTACACCTCAAAAAAAAAAAAAAAAAAAAAAAAAAAAAAAAAAAAAAAACTTGAAACAAGGCTTCGGTTCAGTATATGATATGTGTCCGAAAATTAAATCTTATGTAAAATTTAGAAGCTTGTGATTCTCATTTAATTATGGAAAGATATAGTATAAAATTACATTCCTTTTTTTATTGTTTTGACTCTTTATTTTTGAATTGGAAATAAATTAGATAAGATAGCAGTAATTTTTTAAGAGAAGGTTATATCTTATTTAAGAAAAATAGAGGGGGCATAAGATACTTTTGAAATTGCTGGTTTCCTTTAAAAAAAACAGGGAAGAAATTAGTTAGAAGACCGTTAAAAGAAATTAAGGAGAAGAAATTAAAATTATATAACGCGCGTACATTTTGTTCCAAAGGGGACTCAAACTCAAGACCAAGAGTGTATTTTTTAATATTTTAAATGAAACCGTCTTTTTATCAAAAAGAAAAATAATAAGGTTCATACAAGCCGTATCCCGACCCTTCCCTTATATCAAAGACGTAGACGAAGCGTAGCCCTGCCCTCTAAAAACCTTTGAGTGACAAACATAGTGTGGGAAAATCCTGGCTCATAGGAAAATGTGCAACACCCTACACTTCAAAAATAAAATAAAGTCTCCCAACAAAGAAAGTTACAATCGAATATACAAAGGAGGAAAAAACACGTAAAGTGGAGTGGGTTCCGCTCTGCCAACTTTCTTCTGCGATGATAGAAAATTGTTGGTCCATTGAAAATGCTTTGGTTAAGTTTAAAGGGGGTGAATAAACTTAAAATCGGAGTTAAGACAGACTCATCGGGGTCAATAGTCGGCTGACTAAACAGTATGCTGACTATTAAGTCTAGTGAATCTATTGCAGCGGAATATACTTAATTAAGCCTTTTACTTCTTGTTAAAAGATGATACTAAGTATTAGATACTTAGTAGTGGAATGTGTGTGAGTTTAGTAGACAGTTCAGTAGGTTGAAGTTGATAACATGCAGTAAATGAAAATGTAGAAAGTAAATGCAATAAAATAAAGTAGGCAAATTTTATAGTGGTTCCAGGTGGTGTACTCCTGTCAGTCCACTCTTCTCCTTTGATGTTGGACGAAATTCACTAGTGTCTTTTGAGGTTGCTGTTACAAAAGTCCCTAATTCGTTTGTCCTTGACCAATAACTATGGCTTCACAAACTGAATACTAAGAACATGTAGGATTACTACTCCTAAGTACTCCACTGGTCCTTGGAGGGTAGGATTGCCTCTTCACCAGCTCCACCACAAAAAACAACGGTTCTTGACACTCAACACTGCTTCTCTGTCTTCAGGTTTCTTCTTGAAAAGAAGGGTTTGAATCAAGAAAGTGATTTTGCTTCAGCAAGCTTTTGATCAGAATGATAAGATCAACAGCTTAAGTTCTTCAAGTGTGGATGCTAGATGATACTTGAATGCAGTAACACCTGAAGAAATTCTAGATCAGTATGAATGCTCAGTTCCGCAAGGTGTACAGCTCTTGATTGCTAGTAAGTTCGTTTTTTTATCTGATTCCAGTAGTCCTCTATTTATAGGTGAAAATCATGTGCTTGAATTTGAATCTCAAATCTGACCGTAATTGGATTTTTTGATTATTCCCTGAAATCCCCTCTGATGTACACTCTGACAGTGTCAATGTCCTTCTGACTGCCAGTCTGTCATCCAATGGTTTTTCTTCAATTAAACCAGCTCTGAATTCCTTATAAGATTTTTTTAATCTTCACCATTGATTGACCGATTAATCCAATGCTTGATATTCATCCTTATCCATTTAATTTTCAAAAACAAATCTTGAAACGGATTAATCTGATTTATGTATACTCAGCTGATGTCTGGTTCATGTGTCTACCGAGGTATATATTTGGTCAGCCGACTTATGGTCTACTGTGTTCTTGAATCAACACTCAGCTGACTTACTTCTCATCTAACTTTTGATTGTGAAGTTAGAGTACATCATTTTTAAAACATAACTAAGTCACAATCATCACATTTCCTTATAGGGAACTTAGATCTTCAATACAAGGTATATGTGATCAGTTTAGGCCATCACAGACTTACCTAAATTCTGATCCCATAGATTTAGATACTGCTTGGTTATCATAGTTCACCTGCATAGATCAGATGCTAAAGGAGTTTAGCATAGACCACACCGAGAGACACTGCTAGCCAGTGTTCTTGGGGTCTATCTATGATAGGACATTAGTCCTAAAAGATAAGATGAAAGATGATACATATAGAAGGTCCCCTTTGCTTTTGCAACAGGGTCCATCATAAGTGTTGTGAGTTAAACCAGATGTTCATACTTCATGAAGAGTCATGAGCAAGTATGAAAGTAATTCTGGTATATGTCAACAAATACCCTTAAAAGTGTTAAGGATAGGTTCCTAGGTTATTGAAACTTGGAATCGAATAAACGCAGAAATGCAGAGGTATGCCCTAGGTCTTATGAAAGTGGGAGCTATAGTCTAGGTTTTCGCAGTCACCCTGATTAAGTGATACAGTGAGCTGAAAATGTTTTAGATAGAGATCGCTGTTGATTTTACAACTTAGCCAAAACGCAGTAGTGCCTTAGAGGCGCAGTGGGAGCAGTACATGGATCTAAGAGGTTCATTCTTGAACCTTGTATGGTTCTTCCACCTTTACTGTATAAGCTGATATAGTAAGTGGATTCATTGCTTGAAGCAAGGACCAGGGTCTCGTCAGAGGTTCATGTGTGTGTTGAGGCGGTTCCTTTTGACTTGGTCATTTAAAGCATAATATGAAGATAGTCTGAGTCCCCACGGATAGTGATCTGTTCACGCTTAAGGTTCGTTACGAGTATTGCATGAGATTCTTGTGTTTCAACTTGGTCTTGTGTGTACGAGTGATTGGCTTTAGGCCAAGTGGGAGATTGTTGAAATAGTGTCCTAAACCCAATTGGGTTGGACCGGATCCGACTGGGTCGGATCATTTCTCTTGTTTTTTTTATGTTTATGCATATAATAAATGGCTCCCTGTTATTATATATTTGTTCATTTAACGGACCAATTATGATGTTGTATATATGACAACGTCCCTAGTGTCAAATTGTGAAAGAGAAATTATATTAGTGATTATGGTTCATGAGATCTCGACTCACTTTAAAGAGTTTGATACTTAAATGTCTCTATTCGTATGTGCTATTAAATAGGGCATTAATAGTATGATTAGACTAGCACATATGATGTCTTCTATCTCTTGAAGATAGGGATAGATCTCGTCAATCTAAGTGTAGAGACACTTGGACTGTACGTGGATGTGTATTAGAGAATGCGTACGCTAAACTGACCCACTTACTTTATTAAGTGTGTCACTATGTGGCGGTTGTGTAATTATCCTAAGACCGGAGACTTCATGACATTACGGTGTGATTATCATACTTTGACACTATTAAGGTTCCACTAGCCATGAGGAGATCATGCGGTAGTGATTGAGTGTGATACTGAAGGATGCGTAGGATTCATGTTGTTCGTCTGGAAATCGTGTATCCTATGAATAAGAGTAAATATCCGAAAGAGCCTTCTTATAAGGAATGCCTTATTCTCGAAAGTCTTTGCAAAGCGAAAGAAATATGTTACTTCGAGAGAGTAGGATATCCAGACTATAAGATACGGTCGTTGATGGTTGACACTCAACGTACGACCGTATGGAAATTATTACAGTGATAGGATTCTATTTACACGGTAACTGTTTCACATGAAAGGTAGTAGTCATTGCATTTGACTCTTCCGATGATTGGGGGTCATGGCGGGTTGCCGGACGCTATCCATGATCGTTAGGCATGAAGGCCATTTTCGTAATTGCACCTTGTGTCTACGGCCAATATATTCGGAAGCCTATCGGGTCACACACATAAGAACATCTAGCCGGATTAAAGTGCGGTTATAGCGCTCGACTATAAAGTGTTATAGTGAAGAATTAATATGGTGGTATTTATTTATTATGAATAAATATAATACAAGACATTAATTGTGTTGATTAATTAAATATACATATATTATATATGTATGTCGAAATATATATGTATATATGATATACAAGTTATTTGCGAATTAATTAATTATAGTAGGTGGAATTAGCCAAATGTCCACTTTTTAATACAAAATAAATAAACAGGACACACTCCTTTTTTTAGTTGCAAAAAGAACGAACAATATCCGACGGACAACTATACCCTTGAAGTAGCGCACGACACATCATACTTCCTGCTGCTCTTTTTTTTTCTTTTTCTTTTAACAACCGTAACTTTAGACGTAGAACTCCGATCATAAAAAAAAGTCCACCAAAATTCATGTTTTTTTGGCTTTTTATTTTGAGATTTCATACGATACCCTTCCGACGTAAATTTTGAAAGCCGGAAAAACATTTGCATTAATCGAAGCGTTTTTCTTATGAACGACCGTAACTATTGATTTAGAACACCGATCTTCAAAATTCTTTCACCAAAGTTCATATTTTTTTTCTCTTCATTTTGATATCTCATATGATACCTTTTCAACGTAGTTATTGAAAGCCGATTTAATCGCAGCGTTTATAGTAACACAGTATCTGTAACAAAGTATCAGTAACATCAATACCATTACCATTAACAATAGCAGTGTGGGATTAGACAAAAATCATGGACTCGGCAAGCTTTACAACAAGACCGACACCCAATATTCCTTTATGGATTAAAACAGAAACAAACCGTAAACTAAAAATCATTTTGACAATAATGTAGTCACATTAACACCCAAAAAACTTGTGTATTTCCAAATAACACATTCAATCACAATGGAAAAAAAATTACAACATATATGATAAACAACTTTAACATCAACATATATGATAATTAAGTTACAACAAGGAAAGGATTACTCATGCCATTTCTATAAAAAAAAAACATAGATTTACAAGAACCAACTAACTAGTAGTATGTAAATGCAACATATGGCTCTTAGGCATGTGATGATCTTGATTTTTTCTTGTATACTTGTGATGAAACACCAGCATTGCCTCACCATTTTGAATCAACAGCCTTCAATCACCTGAGCCAAAACCACCTGCAATGACACCTTTTACTAACAATACATTGTGATATTAACAGTATCAGTAACACAGTATCAGGCCCATATAAGGCTTAATTCAAGGGACTACTTCAAGGCACACATATATGGCTCATATAAGGCTCATTTAAGGCATAATTCAAGGGAAACAATATCATATCTGGCTCATATAAGGCACACAATATCAGTAACACAGTATCAGTAACACAATATAAGGCTCATTTAAGGCTTAATTCAAGGGACTATTTCAATAAGTTGAAAGAAGTTGTAAGTGAGGAGAAATGAAGTATATTAGCAAAGATAAATGAAAAGTAGTAGTAGGAATTAGTGGAGATTAAAAATAAATAGAAACCATGAAGGAGAGAAGCCACAGAGCCTTTAGAAGTAAACTAGAAAATGAGATAAAGTCCATTGTCAATGCAGTAACCAAGAAGAGCAGTAACATTTGGATTACAAACTTGGCCAAGTGTTCCTATTTCTGTGAAGAATTCCTTCTCTTTCATCTCAGCATTTGATATCTTTGTTATCATTTTCACTGTTATTGCTTGTCCATCTCCTAAATCTCCTTTATATACCTCTACATATCCTCCTTTTTCCTACCATATTCTCCTGTTCCCCACCCATAAAAAAATAGATTAAGAACAAATATTATGAAATTAAAAAAATAAATTTAGGAAAATATATTGAAAAATGAACCTGGGCTGAACCCATTCCAAGTGGGTCTCTGAATAGGGGAAGATTTTGCAACTGGGCTTCTTTTTTGGAATAGAAATCAACCAAAGAGTTGCCAACAAACACATCATCGCCAAGGCCTCTGCGGATGACAAAGGCATGAATTAAATTACCCGTTTCAATATTCCTTAAATGAATACAATCTTTCAAAATTGTTACTACTACTTGCCCGTCTGCCTCCATTTTATCGTCACATACCATCTGTCGAAATAAACGGAGCAACATGAAGCTGATCGTGTTGTAGATGGCAACCTATCATAACACTCCAGGTAATCACATCTCAGTCAAACATTTCAGCAAACAGGTTTTGTGCAAGGTTGATTTCCAAGTCAGACTCTTCCTGAGCTTCATCAACTTCTTCAGATAGTACTTCATCCTCTTCCTCAAACTCTTCAATATCTGACGAGGACAATGAAGTTACACAACATAACAAGTTCGTCCGGTGGCGGTGATTGTAAGAGGCAGCAGCGGCAAGATAGAGAGGATGCAACGGGCACAAAGAGATGGAAGCGATAGTGGATTGGAGAAATTTGGAGGGAAACGAGGAGTGTTTGGATGGTGAGAGAAGAGACAAAGGAGATATGAGCTTCACAGAAGCCATGGCTTTATCCACTCGAGTTTTGTTTAAAGGCAATGACCTATTCTTGCCGTCTTCATTCTGAATTGGGAAGTCTTGGTTGTGAATTGCGAATGTTAATGTAGGGGTAAAGTAGTCCAGTATAATGTTTTTGTCCTTATACTAACAAAATAATTATTACATGATTAAAACTTAATAACAGCATGTAAAGTGGACTATAAGCTAATTTTTCCATTTTAGTATTATATTAATTAATTAATTAAGAATATTCCGGATACCAATATTATGGCACATGGAGCACATATTGATATGTATATGATACACATGGATTTTGCAAATTAATGAATAGTATTATCGTATATTAATATTAGATATTACTGTGTATAGATTTACACACATGTGCAAATTGATTTATGGTAATACATTAAAGATAGTCAATATTAGATATTGATAATATATTGAAAATATTTAATATGAGATATTAAATTAAATGAGATAAATCAATCAAATATACTTTCCTTATTTTACTAGTAAAAGTTTTTTTTCTCCCCAATCTACTAGGTGGCACCATATTGCACTATAAATATAGTGTAGGTGTCAAGCTCTTTTGTATCACTCACAATTAGAAGAGTTCTAATTTACTAGAAAATTGAGAGCTTCCTAGAGAGAATTTTTGAGAGAGATAAAAGGTCGGTCTAGCAACCGAGTTTTTCTGGTAGCAATCCATGATGGATTCCGGCAGGCTGTTCGTGTGGACTAGCGGTAGAGGCTGAACGCTTGGCCGGCTTTGTGTAGAAACTACAACCGTAGACAAAGCGATGATCTATTTTAGATCATCCGAGGTATTTCTTTGTCTACTTCCTTTCATGCCTGTTGCTTAAACGAAGTCGATCTTGGGAAAAGAAAATCAATTTTTTAAATTCCGCTGCGTTCCCGCATTGATTTTCTAACAAAGAGATGGTTCAAGAACTGGTGGAAGTGGACAGTCTGCTGAACAAAGGCTAAGAGGACTGTCAGCAAATGACTCTCTAGATGAGTTCAAGGATCTACCCTTGCAAGGAGCTTTCAATTTTCAAGGCCTAAGGATGACTATTGCTGAAGCTTGGGAATGGTGGAAGATGATACACACTTGGATTGATTTCTCAGAATTGAAAATCAGTGGATGGTAGACATGCAAAGAGAAATCAGAGAGTATCACCAGATAAGAGATCAAGAGAGAAACTAGTTCAACATACTTTACCTTATTTTATCTTATGCTGAACCTAGTTGTAATAATTTTTAACAAGTTTTGAACCTTAATGATATATAAATGAAATTTGTTCAGTTTTCATTGTCTTATCTTTTTGCTTTACTATAAGGAGGGTATTGGCATCATCACTAAAAATGGGGAAATCGTTAGACATATTTTAGTTTTAATGATGAGTGTCAGACTAGCTGTTATAGGTTAAAAGCAAAAAGATGTCTAGAATAAATGTATAGGTTTACTAAAGTTTGATCCGTGTATAGGTTTGGTAAAAAAAAAACACTGTAAAGAGGTCAGCTGACTAGTTCAGCAGACCTATCTAGACTAGGTGTTCAGTAGAGTGTCGAAGACCCGTTGAAGACTGAAGGCTGAGGGTTCAACTCAGTATTAAAGGCTAAGGGTTCAAACTTAGTTATAAAGACTTAAAAACCAAGGAAATGAGATCAGAATTTAGGTAAGTTTGTGATGGCCTAAACTGATCACATATACCTTGTAATGAGGGTCTAAGTTCCCTAAAAGGACATGTGAATAATGGGACTTAGTTATATATAAAATGGTGTACTTTAACTTCACAATTAAAAGTTAGATGAGAAGCAGTCAGCTGAGTGTTCATTCAAGAACACAGCAGACCAGAAGTCAGCTGACCAATGTATACCTCAGCAGACACATGAACAAGACATCAGCTGAGTATACATAAGTAAGATTAATTCGTTCCAAGAATTATTCTGGAAGATTAAATGGATAAGGATGAATATCAAGCATTGGATAAGTCGGTCAATCAATGGTAGAGATTAAAAAGACGTTATAGAGAATTCAGAGCCAAATCAAATGGAATGAAATCATTGGTTGACAGTCTGTCTGTCAGGAAGACACTGACATACCGACACACAGTACAACAGAGGGATTTCATCCAATTCTTATTATCTTCCAGACCTTGTTATTTGCCATAGAAATATGACCACCATATATTTGCTCATATGTTGAAAACCACTCACTGTGTGGACAAATATGATAGGATGCTCCAGAATCTAAGATCCAAACATCATCACGATATGCCGAATCCCCAGCCACTAGAACCAGATCCTCATCAGAATGCTCAACAGCCACAACTGATTAAGTTGAATGCCATAAATTTAAAAGTTAATTAATGTCTAAAATACATCTTGACTTCAATTAATATAATACTCCCTCCGGCTTTTTTATCTGTCAAATTTCAGAAATTCCTCGGTTTTTATTATCTGTTATTTTACATTTCCAATACATCATTTATTATTATTTTCCTCCTTTACCAATAAAGTAATTACATTTTCAATAAAAAATATATTTCCAATACTAAAAACTTCTTTACCAACAAAATATTTACATCTCTAATAAAAAATACATTTCCAATACTATTTTAGACATATTAATTAATTTCTTAATCTGTGTGATTCTTCTCTCTGCGACAAATAAAAAGACGGAGGGAGTAGTTGTTAAGGAATGAAAAGTAGTTGGATTCATAATAAATTAGAGGTAAGATAAAGAAAGGAGGAGTAAATGTTGAATTGGTAATATCGAATGACTTATATTGTGGGACAAATCTAAAAATGTATGATGACTTATATTTTGGGAATGATCTAGTAATAAAGAAAAGAGTGATGATTATTTTTCTAAAAAAATTACGGTTGGAAGTTTTGTGTTTGTTTTTTTATTATAAATTTTTTTTCACTAAATTATAAGTAAAGTAGACATTTTGTTAAAAATTTTGTGTTTCATGTCACTCCATTTGATGAGTTGTACCGTGTGGATGAATATGGAACACACCGTTTGAATTCAAGTTAAAACGGTATGGTTCAAATTCATCTACATGTTTTTGTTAGTAATACCATCCGCAACGGAAGCGATTTAAGGATCTAGATCTATGAATATACGCAATAAAACATTAAATCTATATCTACAAGGGGGTTGTAGATCATACCTCTTGAATCTCAAAATTCAAGTTGAAGAACCGCAAAGGATGAATGTGAAGATGTGTAGAGCACCACGATCTTCCGTACGTGTGATCCAAGCAATTCCCGGTGGAAGGAATTCTCGACTCGAACCCCTCCGATATGCTACCCGGAAAAATCTCCAAGATTTCTCCCTAATTCCCCTTGGCCGAAAAATATTTTCTTCTCCTCTCTAAGAGGTGAAGTCGAAATATGTAGTGTGTTATTTGGCTTGGGAGAACTCTCTTTATATAGGAGAGTAAAACTTAAGCCCCAAGGATTTTATAATTAATACAAAATCAATTATGATAATCCTATTAAATAAAAGATAATCCCAAAATATTCTAGAACAAATCTAGGATAATCTTTATCTTTATTTC
Source organism: Gentiana straminea (assembly GCA_036785695.1). Lineage (NCBI taxonomy): Eukaryota > Viridiplantae > Streptophyta > Magnoliopsida > Gentianales > Gentianaceae > Gentiana > Gentiana straminea. The sequence goes on from JAVUPR010000314.1 coordinate 19,394,237, forward strand.
TTACCATAAATATTTATCCAATAAATATTTTATGCACATGTCTTATTAATCACAAGAAAACTAATTTCTTGTTCCAAAAATAAGAGGGGGGGGGCGCCACTTTTAATTCATGACCTAGTCATAATTAATTTTTGGGCTATAACACAATTGGGCCAAGATTATGGAAAATGTCTTTTCCACATATTTAATTATTTAGCCCAACTAATTTAATAGTCCACTAAACAATTAATTCACATATCGTTTTAATAAAGTCCAACAAGAACTAAATTAATATTATTAGGATTCGACGTCCGAGAATAGCTATGCTATATTAGGAGGCACGTCGGGGACCATGGACTAATAATCAGCGGCTCCGATAAATCAAATAAGTAATTATAGAATAATTATATTCGATAAATCAATCACGGGAATATGCCACCATAATCCCGTGATCGCACTCCTCCGATTATGAGATTATATTTATCTCCTCACGAGAATAATAATAAGCGTCCATTGATATAATCATTACATATGGATTAATCCTCCATAGATCTGTTCATTCTAAATCGGGAAGTTACCGTTAACCCTTTTTAGAACCTCTTATCCTTATTTACCATTAACCCCCTAGATTAACAAATGATCAATTAATTCATACAACTCAATCCCGGTGATCAATCTTAACCGTCAAGTGTGATATGAACTGATCATCCATTGATTCGCGATCGATCGTGAACTCTAATCAAATCGGTTCTAGGATTAACAAATCTTCGGATCTAAATCTTCGGATCTAAATCTTCGGATCAAAATTGACGTTCAATAACCTGACCATCTCTTACTAGAAAGAGAATCTATCCCATTTCTCTTGATCCGAAGATTTAGAGAGTCATTCCTGAGGCATAGGGTAGAACTTCCTCGTTGAATGTTGCATACACGGATGCATCATCTTAACCAATAAGATGGATGGGAAACCGATGATCGATTCTAATGAGTTCGACCGAGTCAAACTCTTAAGAATGTTGTCCAACTCTCTCGTTGCGAGAGAATTGTGGTATTGTCGATTCGACTTCGGATAACACACCCATGTTGATTCCAGCGGTGCGGTGTTATCCTTCACAAACACTAATATATATTTATATATTCACTACCGTACTAAAATTGATATCCGGTCTACAAAAAGTCTTATCAATAGTACGGTCAAATCCACATATTGTAGAAATATATGACTTCCAATGACCGAGAGGTTTGCTTTTTATCCACAAAGGACATAAGCCTTGACGGTCATCCCGTCATAAGTTCATAAGTCAATACCCTTCGTTTCGAATGAATCCGGACTCCGTTTGTTTGGCAAGAAAGTCTCGGGGAATCACCCATATTTTCTCGCTTTTGAACGAAATCATGCAATACCGAACTCATTCTACTCTTTTCCGTGTAGATCCAATTACTCCCACCGGGGCCGAGACGCTCGGGTGGTTCTACAAGAGTATGAACGGAATTGGAGTACCGAACTCCATTCACGGGGTTATGGCTATTAAACCAACCTCTATTATCGAATCCTATCTTGCTCACAAAAGAGCCATAGGTCATCAATCGATCCTCGGACTATAAAGTCCGCCGAACCCGTAATGGGTAATGGGTAAACCATACTCCCACTACATTCGGGTGGATCGAAATTCGATCTAGTTTAGTAGTATTTAGTGTTATCACCAACAACCGATGTTGGATGTGGTCGATTTTAATCGTTAGTAACTACCTTGAGTAAACGTACTTCAAGGTTTAAGGTTTTTGTTCATAGACTCTATCGAAAGGACGCAACAAGTATAAGCGTCCCTTCCCGATTTCAAGAATCTTATAACAAACCTTTTTCTCAATGCTACAAGATATAGAACGATTGGTCAACGACCGAACGTGTTCGCGAAATTTCCGGACCTACCTTCAAGCACCGTGTGCTAAATGCTTATATTTATGGAAGTGGGGTGAACCGAATCCACACCTTATCCGTAAATTCCAAAGCATATTCTAGGTAGACTTCTCGGTCTTACATTTCAACGTAAACCGTTATTTCGCTTCCAATATCTTTATTGAGTTAAGCAGTGTATTGTAGCACATCTAAAAACATATATAAGGCAATTTTACGGTTTCTCACTTAGTGAGAACATGTCACAATGAGGCGGAAAGCGGTGAGCATCGGTCTCGAGGACTATGAATGGCCTATTCCGAGTATAGAATACTCTATCTCTGTTGAAAACGAGAGAAACCTCAAAATATTTTGGATAAACTTACCGGAGTGTTTGAATAGTTATCGGACAAGAAGTCACTACTCGGAAGCTCCTACTAGCTCGTATCTTTCATCAGACCCCGAAGGTCGTCATGAACAAGCTATGTTGCTTCTTTATATCCATTATCCTTTCCCGATTGAAAGGAAACTTAGTCATTGAACCTTTGAAACAATATAACCAGACTGGGAGAAAGGAATCACCCTGAGCCAGTCTTCAGGTCTTGTCTTTTAGGGACTATGCACTAACTATGGAATATGAAGAAGCGTTTATCTAAATATAGAAACCAATTGCTTTTAATAGTTCTTAAGATGTGTTTTATATACATATTTCAAAGCAATTGTAAGTGGTTTTGACTTTATCAAACAAAAGTCCGAGTCTTGGATTCGTACTACAAATGGTATATTCACTTTCTATACGACAAACAAATTATCGAATAGAAGGTAAATCCATTCGTTCCAACGAATCTTAAACGAGAAAAATAAATCTTTGCGATATCCAAGGATTGAATCCGAGATTCATTTCCTCATATCACTCCCACTATTCTAGCTAAAATTAAGCGCCGTTGTTTACTCTTTTAATCGTTAAATGCACCTTCGCCTTGTTCTTCCAAAGAACTTAGCTCAAGAAAATCGCCAAGGATTCAAAGGTTGGTGATCCGAAATCACTATCCTTATCCTATGATTTTCAGTTTTTAATTTTCGGTTTAGCCTTAAAATCTTCTCAGTTTAGGTGACTAACACTCTTAGACATACTCTCCCATTCTTGACTTTCCGTAAATGGAAACAGTTTTGAACTAGCAGTTCGTGTGAGTAGACACTACTCTTGAACCGTGGGATGTCTATTTCGAGTGTTACTTGTCGGGACTTCTCGGATTTTCTAATATACCAGAAAAAACAACAAATCATAACATTAAAGCTCCCACTAGTTTATCGGTTCCAAATACCGTCTAACCAGCAATGCTTTATTTTATGATTTTCCAATTTTTCAATTTGAAAATCTCTCGTGTAAACACTTACACAGTTCTAATGTTTCCAGAAAAATACAAATCATAAAACTCCCACTAGTTCATCGATTCCAAATATCGTCTAACTAGCAACATTTCATGACTTTCCGGTTTTTCAATTAGAACGGTTACGTGTGTAGTCAGTTACACTTTTCTATTGTTCTAGAAAAACAACAAATCATAAAGCTCCCACTAGTTCATCGATTCCAAATATCGTCCAACTAGTAATACTTCATGATTTTCCGATTTTTCAATTAGAAAATTACTCGTGTAATTACTACACATTCAAAATTCACTAAAAGAATTTCAAAGTCCGAAATCACCTTTGATCAAACTAAGTTTGTCTTCCGTTTGACACGAATGACACAAGTGACATACCTATATGTCACTCGGTTTTTAAAAGGCTTAAGAGAAAATATCTCTTTCGAAAAATAATTGCATTATCGATTAACTAATTCAACGTCCTAGTTACTTTCCACTTTTTAACGAAGTCAATACTAGTCAATTATAAATTGTAAGCAATTTAGTAAGGGATAATGTCGTAAATGAAATGACATAAATTAATTCAAGTTTAACACTACTATATTATTTTATTTTAGGAATTGTAAACTATAAGTAAGTCTACTCTACCATTCCAAGGTTTTAACCTCGCATCTCAGTGCCGCCGTAGGGTAGGTCAAAGAGATGACGGTTAAATTGAGACAATCTCATCAATGAACAACTTGTGGGAATCGAACATCCCACGAGAATCGAACATCCCTTTATTCATTGACTACCTTCCTTTTTTAGCCTAGATATTATCAAGAATACCCATGATGAGTGTGACCTACTATATCGGATCTCTTAGGTACGCCCCGAGTATGCCGTCGTAGGATAGGTCAGTGACCCGACGAGTACCCAGAAATCCTATCCTTTCGGAGACCAAGCCATGAATGTTGATAGGAGTGAACACCATCCGTAGGGGGACGAAATCAAAGCGCCGCGAGGCGTCACCCTTCTCTCACTTACTTGTATCTATAGTAGAGGCCGTGGGGTTGGCTGTCGCCTCCCCCGCTCCCACTCAATAATTTGGAAGTGGTGGTGGGTTAAGCGACCACGTCTTTTTGATGTTAACATAAAAGTACATCAAATCAAGGATTCCGAATGGTGTCGGTAACGTAGGCAAGCCTACCCGTCCTATTCGTTGGAACATATGTGACGGTCGGACGAAATCGGGTCAAGAGAGCCCTATTGAGATTAGAAGGAATCACCCCTCCGCTCTCGGTTTGGCTTAGTCTTGCCGGACCCCCGTGCATACATCACACTAGGAGGGTTAAGTCGTTCGAGCGAAGCTCGATTGACCACCCAACCTATAGGCGAACCGTTTTTATCCAAGATTTCTTGTTCTTTTACCATCATTCGATCTCGTAGACTCTACGAATCGAAAACGTGATCTCGTTTGTGCTTTAAGGCGGTTCACCGAGAACACACACCGAAAGGCTTAACGATTTCATAACCCGTCCTCGGATAATTAATTAGTTACTAAATTTATTAATTACCACGTATTAATTAAATTTCAACTAATTACACGAGTTTGTATACATGCCTATTTTAATTACCAAAATTAAAATTCTACATGTATGCATGGAGTGGATTTATGATATGATGCATGTCATGGCAATTCCGGTTTTATATCTATTTTATGATCAAACACATAAAAAATAAATGCGGAAAATTTAAACACCGAGATGGATCGTTGGCACCCCCGTATCTAATCTATTAGAAAATAAATAACCAAAACCCTAACTAGGGTTTACTACTTTCTAACTAAATCTGCAGCTGTTCGAACTCTTCGACGATCGGCATACAAACGAACTCGGATCGGGACGAAACTTTCCAGATCTTATCTTCACTTCTTGAACTTCAATATGGACGGTTGGATCGGTGCTTTGACTTACCAATTTTCTCCAGTAAACCGCCAAACTTGCTGCTGAATCTGACTTTAACTGCACTGCATCAAGGACTTCCTGAGGCAGATCGGGAATCGAGATGAATCCCGATCGACCTGAAATTTTTATGGTACGTCCAAAACTCAAATTTGATCAATCTGAATGGTCGGATTTGCTTTTCAACGGTCCAAACTCTCCCAGAAAATCGAGGAAGTCACAGATAGTGTTTCTGTGAATCCTGCGTTTTTCTGTTACAGCAGCCTCTTTGCAGCATCAAACGGATATCGAAACGGACTCTGATCGACGCCAAAATTTGTGGAGTTGATCATCATCTTCTAATCTTGATTCTGACCGGAGGGATCTTCGTTTCAACGGTTCGATCAACGGGAAAAGGAAAAATACTAAACAGCTACTAACTAGATCTATTTGCTGGAAATTAAACTTGCAATAAAGATAAATTACATAATTTCCTATACTCATATGAACGAATTTTCATCGTTTATATGAGTTTACAATAGATCTAACGGGTAAACAGTGTCAACCCCAATCCATCTCTTCAACCACGACATTCATAAGCATAAAAATTGAACATATGCATCGGCCCCCAAAAAAATTGGGACAAAAAAATCTACATGTTTTACCACTCCTAGATCTAATATTTTATACGTATAAATATAGATCCCCTTGGCGACTGATACCACTGTTAGTAATACCATCCGCAACGGAAGCGATTTAAGGATCTAGATCTATGAATATACGCAATAAAACATTAAATCTATATCTACAAGGGGGTTGTAGATCATACCTCTTGAATCTCAAAATTCAAGTTGAAGAACCGCAAAGGATGAATGTGAAGATGTGTAGAGCACCACGATCTTCCGTACGTGTGATCCAAGCAATTCCCGGTGGAAGGAATTCTCGACTCGAACCCCTCCGATATGCTACCCGGAAAAATCTCCAAGATTTCTCCCTAATTCCCCTTGGCCGAAAAATATTTTCTTCTCCTCTCTAAGAGGTGAAGTCGAAATATGTAGTATGTTATTTGGCTTGGGAGAACTCTCTTTATATAGGAGAGTAAAACTTAAGCCCCAAGGATTTTATAATTAATACAAAATCAATTATGATAATCCTATTAAATATATAAAAGATAATCCCAAAATATTCTAGAACAAATCTAGGATAATCTTTATCTTTATTTCTTACCATAAATATTTATCCAATAAATATTTTATGCACATGTCTTATTAATCACAAGAAAACTAATTTCTTGTTCCAAAAATAAGAGGGGGGGGGGGGGGGCGCCACTTTTAATTCATGACCTAGTCATAATTAATTTTTGGGCTATAACACAATTGGGCAAGATTATGAAAATGTCTTTTCCACATATTTAATTATTTAGCCCATTTCAACTAATTTAATAGTCCACTAAACAATTAATTCACATATCGTTTTAATAAAGTCCAACAAGAACTAAATTAATATTATTAGGATTCGACGTCCGAGAATAGCTATGCTATATTAGGAGCGCACGTCGGGGACCATGGACTAATAATCGGCGGCTCCGATAAATCAAATAAGTAATTATAGAATAATTATATTCGATAAATCAATCACAGAATATGCCACCATAATCCCGTGATCGCACTCCTCCGATTATGAGATTATATTTATCTCCTCACGAGAATAATAATAAGCGTCCATTGATATAATCATTACATATGGATTAATCCTCCATAGGCTCGTTCATTCTAAATCGGGAAGTTACCGTTAACCCTTTTTAGAACCTCTTATCCTTATTTACCATTAACCCCCTAGTGATCAATTAATTCATACAACTCACCGGTGATCAATCAAGTGTGATATGAACTCGCGCGATCGATCGGTTTCTAGGATTAACAAATAAGGAAGCGTCTATCTACTTCCATAAATGGAAGGAATGGATTCCGTATCCGTGATAACACGGACTACTCACTCAATCCAAGATATAATGCCAAGATGGGGTAATTCGGACCACGGACTCGGTGTAATCCTTAACCGTCAAGTCAAACCTCATACCGATTCAAGCGGTTGATCGTGATCACCTCGGGATTAAGATATATCCATAAATATGATCATCCATTGATTCGATAAGACTTCTCGATCACGGAATTATATCGTGAACTCTAATCAAATCGGTCCACCCCTATATGATATATCTATCATATATAAATGCCCCACCAGGTTCTCTTAACCGAAAGTCCGGATAAGACAATCACACCTATTGTGTTACGGGCGCATTAATAGCACGTTAAAGGAGAGACCCGATACTCTCGATTAACTTCACTACGGGCTAATTGTATTTTAAGTATATCTTCACTAACTCAATCCTCCCGTGTATATCCCATACACTGAGTTAAGTGATTACATAAACGATATACTTAGGGTTTTCTGTAGTGTAAATACTATTGTCACATCGGTGATTATGAGAATAATAAATATGAATAATAATATCATTTCATTTATTAAATAAAACAATTACAAAATTATCTTTCGGGCATCACACCTAACAGTTTTACTCCACAAATTAAATCACTATGGAAGAATTTCCCATCTAGATTTTTCCTCTGAAAAAAAGAAGAAGAAATTCTAACACATTTGAACATGTCTCCTCTCGACCCTATCGCATTAATAATCAACTAGGAATACTTTAACACAAAGGTGACATTAATTTTTTTAGGAGTAAATGTAACATCCCGACTTTTCAGAAAATGGCAAAAGTGGCATTTAACAAAATGCGGATAAGAAAGGGAATTAATTTTGGGAGTTATGAATTAATAACTATATATTTCTGTATTATTATTATTATTATTATTATTATTATTATTATTTTATTTTAGGAGGTTAATTTTGGGGAATTAACTTCCCATTAAGGTAGTGGTTGCCAATGGGAGTTTTCAGAAATCAGATGTTTAACCACAGAAACATCAACGTTGAATAGAAAAAAAAAAAGAGGAAAAAGGAAGAAACTTCGAAAATTCATATCTTCCAATCTGTAGTTCCGTTTTGCAGTCACAAATAGTCAAAACGATCGTCTCCGAGCGTAGATTATTCTAAAAATACTCTTACAGGAAGTAATCCAGGTGTGGTTAACTCGTTTCTGCTGCAAAAATCGTAAAAGATCATGTTGTTTTGTGTTTTAGGATTTCGGTCATAACTTTTGATCCGTGAATCCGTTTAGAAATCTGAAAGTACCGCTGGAATCGTGAGAAGACGAGGATCGTTTTGATACCAGAATTTGGGTCTGATTCTCATGTATGTGGGAGTCGAATTTCTGCTGTGAATTCATGAAAAGGATCATGAATTCATGTTCTAGGGTTTTGGTTCGTAGTTCTTTGTTTGGAAGCTTTGATCATCAATTAATTCATGTTAATTGTGATCTTTTAGATCTTGTTTGAGGCTTGTTTAAGTGCTGCAGAGATTGGTTTTGGTTTGTGGCTTCAATCAAGTAAGAGGCTCTTCCTTTTGTATGTTTTAGTTGTATGATGACATGATTAGATGATGTTAGAAGGTTTTTATGTTATGAATTGTTTGTAGAAATATGTTTAAAGGTTGTTGTTGTGCAGGGCCGGTCCTGGAAAATTTTGGGCCTTCGGCGAAGTCGTCGAATTAGGCCTATTAGTTCGGAAAAATATATTTACAAAATATTACTTCAATATCGTCTTTTTAACATCCGTAGATACAAAATTCAATTCATTGACAGCCTCAAAACATACCTACAAATTCAACATATATTTTCTAGCATATTTAGGTTTTTTAGTTCGAAGTTTGTTTTTTGTCTTTTCTAGCATATATATATATATATTCTTCTTCCGTATCTCTTTCCGACCAAAAAAATAAAATAAAATTGTATTATTCATATATATAAGTGTTGTATGTCTATAATTTAGTCATTGTGAAAAAAATTTGGGCCTTATCATTGTATTTAAAAAAAATTGGATGTCTATAAAAACCGCCTATTTATATATATTGGAAGGTGCTAATATATTAGGGTTTATAAACCACCAAAAGTACGTTAGACCCATTTCAGAAATGCCTCAAAAGAGGTTTTAAATGAATCAATAAATTGATTGAAATAATAGAAATAACATTTCAAAAAAGACCAAAAAGATGTTTCAAAAGAAAATGTCCAAAAGAAGTTTTAAAGGAGTCGATAAATTTAATGAAATAATAAAAACAAAAAAAACATAGCTCCCAAGGCTCGAACCCAGGTCTATTGGATTGTAGATGAACATCCCAACCAACTAGACTATGACAAAATTATGAACAATGTCTGAATACAAAATACTTATCGTTTCTAATTATTGTGTTTTTGCAAAACATGTAATTTCGGGCCTCCGGGACAGTTGGGCCTTAAGCCCATGCTTCCTCCGCTTACACATTGGGCCGGCCCTGTTGTTGTGTTTAGTAGTACTTTATGAGACTTTTAGAGGCTGTTTTGATGTTGTTTTGTTGAGTTTTTGGCTGAAAAATGTATTAAAAGCAGTGCAGATTTTCATTAGGTTTTAGAAAGTTGTTTTAGCTTGTTTTGAGTACTTTTCAAGTGTACCAAGTTGGGGATCAGTCCTAACTTTACAATGATGTTATAAAGAAGATAAATGAACATGAACAAGCCTTGATTAAGCTTCCGATGCGTTTAGTTCCGGCACCGAATGTACTCTTCAAGGGAGTTGAAGTTCGGGACCGTCGGAAGAGTATGATTGTCTTGTGCTTTGATGAATTAGTATTCATCAATGTCTGTGTAATTGCTAGCTTGAGTCTAAGAGTCTAAGAAGAGGGAGTAGGGAGATTTTTGTCCTGAATGAACCTAGGTGGCTAGCTAATCACTTAATAAACGTATTTGACTAGATAAAAGATTAAACATCATGAGAGCTTGGATAGGCACAGTACAATATCGGCAATGTGAGGTTTGGCCAGATAAAGTGGTGATGATCACTGCCGGATTCTAGACCCGCCAGATAAAGTAATGATCATTCCGCCGGACAAACTCACGAATGAGATAGACATTCACCGGTCAGCTCTTTAGGGTTGGCCAAACAAAGTGGAATGACTGTCTCGGGACCGCTAGAGATTTATCTCTACAGGGTTGCGTCTTTTGCCTTAGTGCATATCTCACTAAGTGTAGTGCCCTCGCAAACATGCTTTGTAACAAAGATAAGTTAAGATAGAAACGCTTAGTCACGAAGTGTTGATGAGCACTTAGTGAACCATAGATTGAGTCGGTCACTTGAAAGATAACTTTAATAATGTGAATCTTAACGTTGTAAAACTTAAAGTATACAATAGCTTCTCACTCTTACTAAGTACTTTGTACTTACCACAATTGCATATGTTGTTTTGTGTGCTTTTGGGGTGGGAAGACGAACAGGTTGTCCTTGAGCTCGTTGAGGAGTTCGATGATGTTTTGATGATGTTGGTGCTGATGATGCTTTCTTTTACTTTCTTTTAAAGGTTGTACTATAGTATGTTGTAGATTCTTAAATAACATGTTGTACTTTTATTCCAAGTTTGAGAAGACAAGGGTTGTATCTTTATTTTGTAACATCGTACGTTGTAAGCTTTATCTCGTTGTTGTAAGCTTTTCCTTTCTACCCCTAGTCGGTTTGTATTCTATTCTAGTAGCATTTATGATTTTACCCGAGCCTTTTGGGCTTCCGTTGCTTTAATTATGATACGACGACGTAGAGGCTGGCGTATAATATTGGATTTATTTAATGTTATACGCGCCGAACGTTCTCTTCCGGATAAGGGCTCGGTATCCGGGAGCGGGGCGTTACAGTTGGTATCAGAGCCAAGCGTTCCTTGCTTTTCTAGGCTTCCATCTCTCCATTCCTTATGATAAGACTTCTTTAGACCACTTAGTAACCATTCGGACTTCCTTGATCTTTCAGAATGGTAGGAACCTGTAGAAGTTTCTTTACTAACCTAAGTTTTGTTCTCCAGATAAGGTATCTTGGATCTTTTAGAACCTTTCTGATCTCTCTTGTTCTTGGTGGTAATTTCGTAAAGCTAATAATCCGTATACCGTGGTTAGTTTTCACTAGAGCCAAGTGAAGTGTCTTCTTAGGCGAAGGTTAGGTTGAGTTCTAAGCTCACATTTTTTATGTGATGCCCTCAAGTTTGTTCCTTCTCGGATCCTTAATAGAATCCCTATCTTCTTTCGACCTTTCAGAATTTCTCTCTTTACTCTTCTCTTGGAGGATTTAAAGTTTTCTTATTGCGACTTTTTTATTTAATCATTTCTTTGATTTTATAATTTGGTGTTATGCAAAACGAGTAAACGATTTTGTTCACGTTTCTATATGTCTTTTAATATCATTTCTGATGTTTCAAAAACTCTGTAAATTTGCAGTCACTTAGAAAATGCCTTATCTACAATTTCTCTTTTGGCATCAACTTAGTTTTCAATAGTGTTCATAAATTGTTTAACAAGGAGGAGTACTCTGTTCAGAAAATTCTGCAGCGGTACTCTTACTTATGAATCTGTTTTGAATAAGCTAAATACCTCCAAATGACTTGAATTTTTGATATGTTGTAGAAAACTTTCTGCTCTGCAATTTTTGTTTTGGAGTCAAGTGCAAATTCTTTCTGGTTTGAGTATAATCTGCAAAACAATGCAGATTATAAATTTCTGAAATTTTTGACAGCTTGCAGCAGTCGACGAAATAATTATTTTAACCAACTTATGCTTTTCCAAAAATTCCGAATTTTGAGTAGAATATGTAAAACCTATATACCTACAACTTTTCTTTTTACATCATGTTCAAAATCAGTTTGGTTTGTTCTGTGCAAGTCAATCATTTCATGGTTGATGTATGTATTTAAACTTTTAAAACCATTTAGGTGTGGGGTTAGAGGTGTTGGGAAGGCTAGAGAACATTCTTTCACCCTAGAAGTTTAGGTGTGGGGTTAGAGGTGTTGGGAAGGCTTTGTAGTATAAGACTTTTAACTTAGTTGTTAGCCAAAATAAGAAGTTTAGTAAGTAGGTATTTAGTGTTGTAGATTTAATACCCTTTTGTGACAAGAAACAATTAAATGGTGACTTTCCAATCCCATGTTTTCTTTAACGAGGTGCTTTCTATAATCATTTGGTTTCATACTTAGTTACCTCTAATTTCAAATGTTTCCCCATGCATACTATTTGTAACCAATGTGCTAGCTAGATCATCCATTTGAAACTTTTTGAACTCGGTAAAAGTCCTTTCATTGTGAAGTTTTGTTTTCCAAGTGTGCACATACTTTGATGTGTCTTATTTTTTTTATGAAGATGTTTTCATAGTGTCAAATGCCTGATTTAAGGAAACAAGTTTCTCATCCTTCGAACTATTTGAACTGGCAACTGCATATCCTTTCAGTGCATCATGTTTAGCAAATTCGGGTCAATACACTTTTGCATCTAGTGATTATCTTCAATGCATCCCCTACACGATGTTTTAGTGCAGAAAACTTTTTGTTTAAAGACTCAAATCTTTTATTAGAATTTTATACCATTTCGATAACCGGTTGAAAGATCAAACTTTCTCAAAACATCCATTTTAATTACATATCCTTTTGTCTTCCGGTAAGAATACGTGAACAATCATTTCTTACCTAAGTGTCATTTAATAGCTCCAGACTACTTTTAGAAAATTATATATATACATATGTTCAAAAGTCCTATCGATAATTACTTTCAAAGTACTGCATCTTTTACTCCCTTACGAATTTTTTTTTTGAATAAGCAAGTAGTCGAACCTCTTTTACGTCTCATGCATGTCTTTTAAAGTTATGTTTTGATAAAGAATTTTAGCCTGCAACTTATTTTGTTAAGAGTATTCCTCGACAAAATTTGCTACAGGTGTTAAGTTGTTTTGTCTTATTTTAAACCTTCCTTCTTCAAATTGGAAGAAATGGCTTTCTGATTTTTTTTTTTAAACAAAGGGCTGTCCTCATTCCTTTGAACATTTGCACCCTTGATGCAAACCTTTTAACAATTTCACAATAGCCCTTCTTGTGTTAGTCTTTGAATGACACGAAAACATGTATTATTTGAAACTCTTGTTTTTTCTTTACACAGTCGTCACTTTTGATTCTTTTTCACGATGCACTTCTTCGATTTACCTTTATCATTGAACCTTTGGAGAAGATGTTCCCCGCTTTCAAAAAAAAAAATTTAACTGCAACGGTTGTTGAAAGAAATAGAAAATGCATTCTCTGAGTTCATTTACTTTCTTTTCCACGTTATCATTCATGACCTCTTCGCAACATTTCTCCAATTTACTTGGATTTTCATCATGAAAACTTTCGAGAGAATATTACTCGTCTTCAATTTTTTTATATTATTTTTATATATATATATATATATATATATATATATATATATATATATGTACATATTTGAATAAGATTTGAAACTTCTTCTACTTCCGGACCTTTTTCGTTGAACTCTTTAATAGCGAAGTAAGAAAATTTATCCTTTTGCATTCAATCATACCAATTACTTCAAGGGAAAGGAAAATGTTTTCAATATGGATTATATAGGATGATCTTTTGGTTGCAACAAATGTCCCGGCCCAGAGAACTTTTGTTTTATCGATTTTATCACAAGTGGCCTCATCTTGGTAAATTTTATATGTCATCCATTTTGTGTTATCCAAACAAATGTTTTACTATATGCATGTGAACCAAGTTCAAACCATCTTTCATTTTGTGTTACGCGTCTCAAAATTTCCCATTTGTTATCTCCTTTAGTAGTTTCAATTTTCAAAAGACTTTTATAACCATTCTTACCTTTCTTCTGGAATCAAGGTCAGAATAAGTTTAAAACGTTGTTTCTTGTATATGTTTTGCTTAAAATTAATTCTTTTACAGCTCCAGTCTTCTGTTGGACGATAAAATTATGGTTGCTGATAAACTCACTGTCAAAAGTTGTTTTCTTGTCTATAGGAAAGCCTTATAAGTTTGGTAGAAGATGTTTATATGGTTTCTTTTTGAAGACTAGTAAAGATTGAAGTATGTCTATGGTTTGGGTGTGCTATAGATGGTTTAGTCTTTGGATTGATAACAAGACGGAGTTGAAGTTCCTTAAGTTAATAGCTAGTTTCTTGAAGGTAAGGCGGATGTATAGGTCAAAGCAACCCTCGTATAAGTATGGAAACAAATTTGTAAGGGTGACAAATGGACGAAGAACCTAGAAGAATACTACATGTTAATTAGTGGATTGATGTATGACTTTTGGGACAAAGTGTTATAGGAGGAGCTTAAGAAGTTAGGTAGTACAGTTGAGTATAAGGTAGATGAAAGGTGTGAATAAGCTAAGAGGAGTGCTGGGGTCTGTAGTACAAGATTAGTTGTGTTGGATGCCTTGAAGTCTGGACGATGAAAATACTAAGGTTCAAATCAGTTGGAGATAACGTTTTGTTTGAAGGTGAACTAAAAAGTAGGCAAGCTGGTATCTAAGATGTAAGAGGAGTTGGTTCTGGCAAGTTTCGAGGGCGAAACTTCTTTAAGGGGGGAAGAATGTAACATCCCGACTGTTCGGAAAATGGCAAAAGTGGCATTTAACAAAATGCGGATAAGAAAGGGAATTAATTTTGGGAGTTATGAATTAATAACTATATATTTCTTTATTATTATTATTATTATTATTTTATTTTAGGAGGTTAATTTTGGGGAATTAACTTCCCATTAAGGTAGTGGTTGCAAATTGGAGTTTTCAGAAATCAGATGTTTAACCACAGAAACATCAACGTTGAATAGAAAAAAAAAAGAGGAAAAAGGAAGAAACTTCGAAAATTCATATCTTCCAATCAGTAGTTCCGTTTTGCAGTCACAAATAGTCAAAACGATCGTCTCCGAGCGTAGATTATTCTAAAAATACTCTTACGGGAAGTAATCCAGGTGTGGTTAACTCGTTTCGCTGCAAAAATCGTAAAAGATCATGTTGTTTTGTGTTTTAGGATTTCGGTCATAACTTTTGATTCGTGAATCCGTTTAGAAATCTGAAAGTACCGCTGGAATCGTGAGAAGACGAGGATCATTTTGATACCAGAATTTGGGTCTGATTCTCAGGTATGTGGGAGTCGAATTTCTGCTGTGAATTCATGAAAAGGATCATGAATTCATGTTCTAGGGTTTTGGTTCGTAGTTCTTTGTTTAGAAGCTTTGATCATCAATTAATTCATGTTAATTGTGATCTTTTAGATCTTGTTTGAGGCTTGTTTAAGTGCTGCAGAGATTGGTTTTGGTTTGTGGCTTCAATCAAGTAAGAGCTCTTCTTTTTGTATGTTTTAGTTGTATGATGACATGATTAGATGATGTTAGAAGGTTTTTATGTTATGAATTGTTTGTAGAAATATGTTTAAAGGTTGTTGTTGTGTTTAGTAGTACTTTATGAGACTTTTAGAGGCTGTTTTGATGTTGTTTTGTTGAGTTTTTGGCTGAAAAATGTATTAAAAGCAGTGCAGATTTTCATTAGGTTTTAGAAAGTTGTTTTAGCTTGTTTTGAGTAATTTTCAAGTGTACCAAGTTGGGGATCAGTCCTAACTTTACAATGATGTTATAAAGAAGATAAATGAACATGAACAAGCCTTGATTAAGCTTCCGATGCGTTTAGTTCCGGCACCGAATGTACTCTTCAAGGGAGTTGAAGTTCGGGACCGTCGGAAGAGTATGATTGTCTTGTGCTTTGATGAATTAGTATTCATCAATGTCTGTGTAATTGCTAGCTTGAGTCTAAGAGTCTAAGAAGAGGGAGTAGGGAGTTTTTTTGTCCTGAATGAACCTAGGTGGCTAGCTAATCACTTAATAAACGTATTTGACTAGATAAAAGATTAAACATCATGAGAGCTTGGATAGGCACAGTACAATATCGGCAATGTGAGGTTTGGCCAGATAAAGTGGTGATGATCACTGCCGGATTCTAGACCCTCCAGATAAAGTAGTGATCATTCCGCCGGACAAACTCACGAACGAGATAGACATTCACCGGTCGCCTCTTTAGGGTTGGCCGGACAAAGTGGAATGATCGTCTCGGGACCCGTAGAGATTTATCTCTATAGGGTTGCGTCTTTTGTCTTAGTGCATATCTCACTAAGTGTAGTGCCCTCGCAAACATGCTGTAACAAAGATAAGTTAAGATAGAAACGCTTAGTCACGAAGTGTTGATGAGCACTTAGTGAACCATAGATTGAGTCGGTCACTTGAAAGATAACTTTAATAATGTGAATCTTAACGTTGTAAAACTTAAAGTATACAATAGCTTCTCACTCTTACTAAGTACTTTGTACTTACCTCAATTGCATATGTTGTTTTGTGTGCTTTTGGGGTGAGAAGACGAACGGGTTGTCCTTGAGCTCGTTGAGGAGTTCGATGATGTTTTGATGACGTTGGTGCTGATGATGCTTTCTTTTACTTTCATTTAAAGGTTGTACTATAGTATGTTGTAGATTCTTAAATAACATGTTGTACTTTTATTCCAAGTTTGAGAAGACAAGGGTTGTATCTTTATTTTTTAACATCGTACGTTGTAAGCTTTATCTCGTTGTTGTAAGCTTTTCCTTTCTACCCCTAGTCGGTTTGTATTCTATTCTAGTAGCATTTATGATTTTACCCGAGCCTTTTGTGCTTCCGTTGCTTTAATTATGATACGACGACGTAGAGGCTGACGTATAATATTGGATTTATTTAATGTTATACGCGCCGAACGTTCTCTTCCGGATAAGGGCTCGGTATCCGGGAGCGGGGCGTTACAGTAAAGATTGTGAAGGACATGTTTTAATCTAAAATGGTTGAGAAGGACATTTACTATATTTTTGTACATGTGTTACTACATATTTGTCCTTCTCAACCATTTTAGATTAAAAATGTCCATCACAACCTTTAACCTATTTTTTTATATGCAATGTCACTACCCAACGGTTCAATAGAATAAAACAAAGTAGCATTATTCCCCAATAATTCACTAATTAAAAATTAGTAAAAAAAATTATGTACCAAGATATATTTCATACACACTTTGTCGACTTTTGAGATGGAGGCTGCATATTTAATTAGGTAAATATATAAAATTAATTCCTCCCATAACGGTTTACGCACGACCGTTCAGATACAACGCGTAACAAAACACTTATTTATATCATTAATCATGATAAATATACTTTATTACCAATGAGTCATATATTATGATCAATGATATAATATACATGTTGTGTTACTTGTAATTGTGGCTGAATGATTATGTCCGTATCATTTTTAGGTATTCAAATACCCCTCACCCCCACCCAGTCACCCAGTCACCCCCCACCCCCTCCCCATGATCACCCTCAAAATCCTAGTATAACAAGAAAAAAACACCTACCCAACACACTTAATAATATTATATAAATAAGAACTAGATCGACCAAATGGCCATTGACTCTTTCATAAGGTGTTCATGAAGTTAGAAAGCATCATTTCAGTACAATGTGGACAATAGTTTTGTGGTCAGTGGCATTTATCACAGTCTATGTAACTCATTGGATATACAAATGGAGAAATCCAAAATGCGCAGGAGGGAGTCTTCCACCTGGTTCTTCTGGTTTTCCCCTCATCGGCGAAGCGATTCAGATAATCAAGCCTTGCTACTCTCTCGGAACACCTCCATTCATAAGTGACCGGATCAAAAAGTAAATCTTTCACCATGTTTTTTTTTCCCATAGCTTTTTAATTTCTTAATTAGTTTGTTTTTTAGCAGTGCGTCGCCATCCTAGAAGGTGGCTTGGGTGGGCGCAGCCCACCCGGTGTTTATTTTCGGTACACTAAAAACCTTATATAATTCAGTCAAACATAGTTAGTTTTCTTAGTCCAGCCCACCCGACCATACGAATATAGTCTGTTAGCCCACCTGACCACAAATTCCTGGTTCCGTCCCTGATCTTGTAGATATTGATGAAGGTTTTTTTCGGCAGATATGGGCCCTTGTTTCGGACTAATTTTGCTGGTCGACGTTTGATTATATCAACTGATGTGCAGGTAAATATATAGCTAGTTAGAGGACGTTGATATTCTTAATCAATTCGTTTGACGATGTTTTTACCTCTCACTTTTGCAAATTTTTTCCATCTTTTTCAGTACATTTTTTTTTATCGAGTTTCATGTTTTTATTGATCGTAGAATGTTGTATCTTCGGTCCTAGATTAATTTTCATACACGTGAGATATATACATCTGGCTAAAAATATAGTGGTACATGATCACCATGTCATACTTGGTTCACCAATAAAATTTCTTATAAGAAGGGTAAAAATGTAAAAACATGGAATTTATATTATACACGATGGACCCTTGTGTGTTTTGTTGATTTCCTATTGGTCCTGGATCACCAAGTCATATTTGGTCCAGACCATAATAAATTAAAATTTCCGAATATCAAAATAATAAACAAATGAAAAGGAAAGGTATCAAAATGAATTATTTGAAGTAAAAATACAAAAATAATTATGAAAATAATGCAACGAAAATGTCTTTATGTCGTCTTTTGATAAGTTTGACTTTTATATTCTTTCATGATGCATTTTATAGTTTCTTAACTAAAGACGGGTTCTTCAAAAAAAAATTAAAAATAAATAAAATTTTATAGTTTCTTAACTAAAGACGGGTTCTTCAAAAAAAAATTAAAAATAAATAAAGACAGGAAAGAAAAGTTAAACTTTAACCACAAGGGCCTCATTTTTTCCGTCCTACGAAATAAGTGGAGATGTTAATCATACAATCTAATGGCTCAGAGTCATAGACAACCTAGTGATTGCCTAGTAGTTCAGAGTCACAGGCAACCTAATGGCTCAGAGTCATGGACGAGAAGATTAAAGATATTAATCAGGCAATCTAGTGACTCAGAGTCATGAGTCTGCATGCTATTGTACATTCATTTTTCTTTTTTTTGAGTTTGCTACTTACACCCATGGAAGTACCATTTTTCTCAAAAGATTAAACATATGAAAATATAAATAATTTATATTTTATATACTTTAACATACACAGATGAACAATATGATATTGGAGCTGGACGGAGAATTGGTAGAACCGTGGTATATACACAGTTTCGACAAACTGATGAGCGCTACAGTACTTACCGACGTTCATAAGCATATGAGAGGCTTGGTTCTACGTCAAATGGGTGTTGATAATCTTAAAGAAAAGTTATTACCACAGTTTGAAGAATTGGCATCAAGAACTTTCCAACTTTGGTCAACTCAGGACTCAATTGAAGTGAAGTATGCCACAACCAAGGTATATAAACTAGAGATTTTATGGTATTTTTATTTTTATTTTTTATTCTTTATAATACACTTTAATTGTTAGTCGGATATATTAGAAATGAAATGATGTAATATATATTACTTAGTATAGTTTTCATACAACGGATGTATTGTAAAAAAATTAGTTAATTGTCAATTAGAACACATTTACAAAGATGTCAGGATTTTAGAACTATAAGAAAAGATTTTTGTCAAAAAAAGCATTTAATCAGTGAAAGTGAAAATGAAAATAAATTTGAAAGTCAACTACGTTGGTTTTGTACAGAAAATCAACGTAATTCACTTTTACTTTCATTTTCTCTGATAAAATGTCTTTTTTGATAAAAATCTTTTCTTATAGTTCTGTTTATCTGACATCTTCCATATTGTGTCGTTTAGAACCTTTATCTCTACAAAATTTCTTTTGGTTTTATGAAATCTATACTAGGAATGACAAAGAGTATACGGATGAGCTCGAGTTTTGTCATATATCCAAACCCTACACATCAATATTTTTTTCAACTTATACCCTACCCATTACCCATTGGCGTAGAAATCCTTTTACCCATGCCCTACCTAGGTGGATATCCACGAGCATGGATATCTATGGATATATTGTTTTTATTAGGAAGATTTATTGTTCTATTACAATCGAGCATCATAATTTCATATAGTAAGATAAATTAAGTAATAACGGTCGATATAAGTACACAACATCAAAGTCTTAAAATATATATTAAGAAAAATTAACCAATAACGTTTGATTCTCTACTTGGTTTTCTTTTGGTGGTTGTTTTTGTGTGTCTAGTTTGGTAGGTTTTACTTTCATTTGGTCCATCATGTGGTGGCTTTGTCCGGTTCTTTTTTATTGTATTTCCGACGTTAGTCCGGTTCTTCAATAAAATTTTGTTTCTGAAAAAGAAAAAAAAAAAACAGACACAACATCAGGTCTTAAAATATTTAATGTGGAAACATGTGTCCAACCATAAATATTCATTTTCACATTAGCTTTTCTCAAAACTGATTAGTCGACTTAATTGTGTTGATTTTCAAATTGTGGGTACGTAGGCCTTTGTGGAAATTGGTGCAAAGGTCATTTACGGTGGTGCCCTTAGCAAATCCGAGGAGCTTGCAGACAAATACACCAATATATTTAAGGGGTTAACCAGCTTTCCCCTAAATATTCCTGGCACTACATATCATAAATACATCAAGGTATATTTAATATTTTCCTCTTTAACTAATCAATATATATATATATATATATATATATATATATATATATATATATATATATATATATATATATATATATATATATTGCACACTTATTTTAACATCAATTTTAGTTTTTCATTGATTAATATAGTTATACGATAAATTTTGTTTGGAATTATCGTAGATGATAGAAAATATTTGGCCTATAGATTTTGTTAATTTTGGAGGGTTGGAGTCTCATTTAAGATGATCGATATGAATCTCTTTTCGATTTATTTAAACATTTATATCTTTTATTCCAATTAAAGTAAGTTTCTTAATTGACCATTTCCAGGATAGAGAAGAATTGAAGAAAATGTTATCAGATACACTTAGAGCAAGACTTTCTTCGTCCGAAAATCATGAAGGAGACCTAATGGATCTTTTAGTTGAAGAAATGAGAAAAGATGAAACCTTAACCGAATACATTGGTGTTGGTATGGTGTTTGCATTGACAATAGGGGCTTCTGAGGGGACTGCTTTTCTATTTACTTTAATCATAAAATTCATATCAGAAAACCCTTCCGTGTTACGCGATTTAAAGGTATGTTATTACTTTTACTAAATAAATGAAATAATTTACCTCAATAAAATGGAATTTTCTCTTTCATTTCTGTACATGTGTGTGTAATTGTGTATAATGATCAATCATGCATATCTATGTATTTCATATTAGGTTGAACATGAAAAGATACTGCAACAAAGGGAGGATAAAAGTTCTCCAATATCTTGGGATGACTACAATTCAATGTCCTTTACACTTCAAGTATGTTACAAACCACCTCAAAGCTTCAATTCTTTCAAATTGACAACCTTTAATTAGGAAGATTGTCAAAGTTTTTATTGTACTTATTAAGATGTACTCCTTTCATTCCTATTTAACTGTCGTAGTTGCCAATAATAAAAATTCTTCTTATTTATCGTAGTTATATTTTCAAAGCATTATTTATTAGTATATTTTTCTAATCTACCATTATTTATTAAGATGTGGGAGATTGAAAACAACATTGTATTAATTATATTCAATGGATGTTATTGTCCTTTTCATGTTAAGTTAAAGCATTAATTACTTTTCTTTGATATGTGTGTTTTTGCTAACTGCGACAGTTAAATAGAAACGGATGGAGTAGCATTTAGTTCTTTTATATATTACAACACTTGCATACAATATCATTTATGGTTTACTTAGAAGATCGATTATTCCATCATATGTACTATATTATATTGATAGGAGATCATTTGTAAAGTCATCTGCATCATTGAAATTGTGTTTAAACTTGTATTATTCGTTTGCAGGTTATCAAAGAAACACTGCGAATGGGAACTACAATTCCTGGAATGTTTAGAATGGTCAAGAAAGATTTTACGTTAAACGGTGATATTTCTTTTAAGAGATTTTTTAGTAGCATCGCATCGAATCTATTATTGTGAGACAATAATGACAATCGATTTTTCATAGTTGCTTCTATATCGATCTTAAAATCCACTTTTTTATATTCAGGTTATACGATTCCTAAAGACTGGGTAATTGTACCACTGTATCTACATTCGCATTTTGATCCAACCTTATTCGAAAATCCTCAAGAATTCAACCCATGGCGCTGGAAGGTAATTAAATTTAACCACTGTTGATTTTTTATTATACAAATGTCTATACCATTATAAAAATTTGCACTGTCTAGAAACCTCTTCGTTCACATCATTTCTTTGCATCATTGAATTGTTGTAATAAACTCAAACTAGGTAGTTGAGTGCAGCATTCATTTGCAGTTTCGATTGTCACGACACATCTCCCTCCGCAAATTAAAAATTTTATGCAATGGACTTGCATAGATAAACATGTTGTAACGATCCAATCCGAAAACCCAAGTGAATTTTCAGATCCGGACCGTTCGGTTAAGACCCGTGAATGCTATTAGATGTTTCTCGAATCTTGAAGTCTCGTGCGGTGCACTAAAACATTAAATACATAAATTGAACATGAAAATACTCGGATTACTACAATTAATATCTCCTAAATCATACAATATCCTGCAACTCATTAGGATGAAAACTAAAGGATGAGCTACGAAGTTGAATAAGGAAACATGGTATTGAAAGGGAAATAAACCACTTACTAAGATCATGGTGAAGTTTCGAATTCTCTTTCACAAATATGAAATTCACAAGTAATCAACTATAGAATTAAAGTACTACATCCGTCCCAAAATGTAAATTCATTTAGTTTTTTTATTTTGTCCCATAATATAAATCCATTTAGATAACGAATGAATCATTTATTATATTTTTCTCCTTTTACCCCCAATTTATTATTTACTCACTCACTTTTCACTACTTTGCATTAATAACAGTCAAAGGTCATTTTAGACATTTTTTCATCAAAATTAATGACACATAACCAATTTAATCAACTTTCTTAATCTGTGTGAAAAAACCCTAAATGAACTTACATTTTGGGACGAATGTAGTATTGAACTAACTTATTTGAATCACATATAACAGTCAGAACAAATAAGATATTTGAAATCAACAGTGGAATAAAATTTCTTCTTTCTATTATCATATCATGTTTGTATCATAACTTCCATTACGGTTTATTAGTACTATGACATGTTTAGTAGAACCCAACCTGGAGAGCCTACTTTCTAAACTGGGCTGAGACAAACCAGATGTTTATTATTTTTGCCCATGAGCAAAGAAATTGACTAGCCTGGCATGTACCGACTATTATCGCCTGTCAACTAGGAAATTGATTCTAGGTACCCTCGAGGTACCCTCGAGGATTAATTGTCTTTCCTTTTCTGACAGTACTTAACCATTAATAATTCCATTAACTTTCTTTGGTTTTTTCTTTATAAGTGATCTCTAATCACTTTTCATTACGTTTTCTTTTATGTCATCATGTATCACATATCTAATTTATTTCATACCAAGCAATGAATATACATCTTCGTACATTACTAGTAAACATGTACTTCATAGGCACAAATCTTAATATCAAGATATCTACAACGTGTTAACATCATAAGCATGTCGTAATCTTAAGAACATGATATTTACCAACTTAAACATCATTATGTCCATATTTTCTAGATATTCTTTCATTATGGCGCACTCTTTGATACCACAAGCAACATTTGATCATTTAAGGCATGTTTCACTTTCTACGCATAGAATCATTAATTTATTCCATGAACAAATGAATTCTAACTTTTTAGAGACAATATATCAACATAACAATGGTTTCAGAGGCATATAACATCAATTTACCAACATGATCACTTCAAAATTAACAAGGATCTTTTAAGAAAATTTATGCATACTTTTTCTAAAAATTCACAAATGTTTATAGCTCTATAGACATGCTTTCTAACATCACCATAACACAATTAATTTCTAGATTTGCCATACCTTAAACATATCATGGTGATCAAGTCATTTTTCTAAGTATTTAGTACATAAAATCAATTTAACATAAAATTGACATGAGAGATCCTATAGACATGATTTCTACTCCATTGCAACACATGTTCAGGATGATTTTGTACAACATGTCTAATTCATTATACACATAAGAACCCAAATCATGATTTCTATTAAAACATAAATTCTGGAAATTGCACAAAATTAGCATACTGACTCAAATTCGACCACTTTCTGTCCAAAATATTCATAATTCATTACAGAGGCTCTATAAGCCTTTCTCATTGCGCTATGGTGCTCAAGTCTGGTGCTGGGGCGCCATTACTGAAACCTTTTTGGGTTTTTCAGGTCATCGTCCCAACCCAATGCACAAATAGTTACCAAATCCCGGTTGTTTATGCATCAAAACAGAGAAAACATAAGTACATATATATACATTTACATTTTAATCATTTAAACACATGAAATGATGAAAAAAACTTTGATTCTTGAGTCCTTACTTTGATGATAAAAAGTAGGAACTGTTGATACTTCAACTAGTACGTATTCTTCTCCCACAAACATGATTCCTTGGTATTACTTAGAGAATTGGACACAAGATGAAAAGCTAGTGTCTATGAATAGAAAAGAGAGAACTTAAGTATCATGATCACATACTTAGAAATGTTGAAGTTCTTCCATAGAGATCGAATAAGAAGAAACTAAGAGAATTCAAGTACGAAGTTGCATGGATGTTTGCAAGTTCGAAAAATGAAGAGAAATTATGGTTTGACTCGTTTTTATGATGTGGGAAACGATATGGTGGGTTGCGAACCACCGGAAATTGTTGAGGAGGTCGCCAAACCGAAGGGGTGTCTACAGGCTCTAGTGAGGGCACTGGGTCGCCACATCCCAGCAATAGTGCTGGTACGTACGTAGTTGGCCTCCTGATGCCCACACCAGCTGGTGCCTTCCAGAGTATTTGTATCATACTTCTATGGCATCACGTAGATCTGAGAGTGACATAAACGTAAAATTGGACTCTAGTTAATATTGCACATAACCATCTGATTCGGTCAACACAACCAACATGCTTCTGATCACCATGAAAAATTCAGGCACAAGTCAATTATTCTCCAAATTGAAGAATATTAATCATGCCAGTGTAATACACACCATGACATATTTCTTGCTTTTAAACTCTAAAGCATAAGGCCTGTTCTTGTAGATTTTCTTATAGACTGACGATCCAAAAATCGTCAAGGTAATCCTTTAAGCTCACTTCCTTGATTATGTCCTAAGAACGCCTCAAAACACAGAAAGAACGATGATGGAGGGGGTGATTTAGGATGTTTTAGACTGCACTTGATGATGATCAAGCTGCCTATGTATCCAATGGTTCAATTGGAATCAAGTCTTCGTAGTTCCTTAGGGACAGTTTATATAGAGGAGCTTAGGCCCTAGGGTTTTAGATGGCGTGTCTGTGATTGGCACTGATTGACGTGTTCCCTAAGGAAAAAGATTATGATTGAGTGATCTCCATGATTGTAGGAGATAATTATGGTATTCAAATATTAACATTAAGTGATAAAGATTCGAGCCTTTATTATTCAGGATTCTATAATAGCTATCTGGTTATTAGGCAAACGAGGCATAAGATTAAAGACAAGTTTTGTCAGAGATATACTGAGATGGCGGAGTCGGCTCATAGAGATCTAGGACAATGACCAAGCTCTTATCACCACAAAAGTGTACAAGTCCAAGGACCCAGTCCGATCCAGGAGATCGACAGGGATCGTAGTGCCGACCGCTAGAAGTTCAGTGCCCGACCTCTCTCCGACCTGTTAGAGACCGAAACGATCCGACCCAACGGCGGTCGGACACACGGGGATTAGTGGTGACAAAAACGGATGGACGAGCCCCCTGGGCCCGTCTCTAGGGAGTCAAAGTGGTTTCTTTCCCTGAGTCAAGTGTTGATCCACCAAAGAGGTGCCACGTGGGCGTGCCCATTTTCTGGCCGCATCATAAGCCCCTAAGATCCAGCCGACCCCTGGTTGGCCGGCTCGGATCTATCAAGGTGGTGGATCAGCACGAGCGTTTTAGCCTATGGATTTTGAAACTAACCTAGGAGTTGCCAGGTGGCAAAGCTAGTTATGACGCAGTTATAGTTGTCCCGGGAAACGAGGCGTCGTTGCCCATTAACGCTAACCGAGGCCGTTTTCCGAGGTAAGGGGGGTTATAACCCGTCATATCAATCGTTTCGTAACCACGTTGAGTATTAAACCAGGAGATTTGCCGCCGGTCGTCATTCATCATCTTCTATCTCTCAAACCCGATATTGCAAGTAAGCATCCTTTCCTTATCATTCTGATTTTATATCTTGGTTTCTTTAGATAAAATTTTGTCCCCTCGAAATCCTAGAATCGATTCTTCGTTATGGCCATAGCTGACAGCAGGGATGTGGAGTCAATCTTGAAACAGAAGGACGTGGAGGAAATTTGTGAGAGGTATGGGATTGAGGAGGCTAGGTTTTCTCCCCAGCTACTGTCTGGAGACCATATATCTGCCTTGGATCCGCCGGAGGGTTTTTGCTCCGTCCACCGGGAGTATTTTGAGGTGGGGCTAAGACTACCTTTTGCCCGGCTCTTCTGGCGGTGCTCTGGCACTATAGGCTCGGGATATCTCAGATAGCCCCCAATGGCGTTAGGGCCGTCATTGGCTTTGCGATTTGGTGTAGATTGTTAAATATTAGATTTACGGTAGATAAGTTTAGGTATTTTTATCATCGGGTAGGACTAAGAGACCATCCCTACCGGTACTACTTTTCTAGAAGGTAGGGGAAGTCTTTCAGTATCCCTATCCTTCCTCCTGGTCGGGATTCTTTTAAAAGGTGGAAGGAGAGGTTTTTCTATGTGAGGAATGATGGTCACGACGAGCTGAGCGTGTGGAATACGGCGGATCTGAAGGGGGATGAACGCCCAGATATGCCAGAGTCCTGGGTGGAGAAGATTCGGAGGTCAGGGTACTCTATTGAGTGGCAAAACCTATACGAAACCGATAGAGGCTGCTCGGTTGGGGGATTCGGGACCTGAGCCTTATGTGAAGTTTACTAAGGCCGAATGGAAGCTCTGTAGGGTTTACTTATGTTGTACTTCATATTTAATAACATATCTATGTTTCTTGCTTGGCTAATCTCTCCATCGGTATTTGCAGTGGCTGTCTTTGCCGATCTGTTGGCGGGGGCAGAGAGAGAAGTGGCGGGTCGCCAAACCGTGCCGACCCCTGCGGTTCGAGAAATATCTGCGGAGGATCCGACCACTGAGGGTGCGGATGCTTCAGCCTCGATCCCTCCCACTGAGACAGCCAGGGTGGACACCCCTGGGGAGGTTATACAGAGAGGGGGTTGGTCCCCAAAAAATCCATTCGACAGAGGCCGACCTCTCAAGAGGGTCGGTCTTCAAAGAAGAGCAAGTCAAAGGCCGATGAGGAAGGTTAGGAGGGGACCTTCGAGCAGGAGAGGGTCAATAGCATGTCTGACGAGGAGCTGCCGATCCTGGGATGCAAAACAGTAGAACTGGTAAGTGTTGATTATTTCTTTCTTTCTAGTGGTTTAAATTCCGACGGTCCTGACGCTCTATATTGGTTTAGGGTGGCACAATCGGCCAAGAAGTTTTCAAGAGGTTGGGCAAAGCCTCAGCCGACTTGGCTGCCCAATCAGACAAAATTGCCGAGCTTCGAAAGACCAGGGATGAGCTCAGGGCAGCTATTCGCCCTAAGGATGCAGAGATAAAAACCCTGCAAGCCCAGCTCCAGGCTCAGGAGAAAGAGTTGAAGGCCGCGGAAAGCGAGTTGGCCGAGGAGAAGAAGGGAAGGGAGCTGGAGGTCGGGGACCTCAATGCGAGAGTGGACGATCTGGAGGCCAATGTTGCGGCTCGGTGCGCCGAAGCCGTTCAGGAGTATAAGGCTTCGGGTGATTTCGCCGAAGCTCTCAAGGTGTTGCTGATTCCCATTCTCAATCATGGGTATACCTTGGGGGTGGATGAGGCGAGGGCTCAGTTCCCTGCGCTGGCTCTGGACGCCCTTCCCGAGAAGGCTTATTATACGCCAGGGTTGGACGTGGCCTATACTGAGCGTGCCAAGGACTTCGAGCAGGGGTGGACATTGTGGACAAGTATGTCCATCGGCCGGCTGCAGCGTCCGGGTCGGCCCCTTCTCAGAAGAGTCCTGCTCCTGACACTTAGTTTATTTTTGTTTTGTTTTGTTGTTTGTTTGTTTGTTTTTTTTTTTGAGAGTTTATGTACTATGCAGCTTAATTTTGATTAATGAAGAATTTGTTTTGATTTTATTTTTGAGTTGTGGGTATGTTTGCTGCCCCCAATATGTTATTCATCATTATATGATGGATGGCATATTAATTGAGAGTTTGAGTTCGGTCTCATATCACACTAGAGAAGTTACTAAAGTGAGAGGGTATAACTATAAGGGCGATGTGATCTAGGGCTCGGAGAGCCGATCTAGATCGATCGCCTGAACTAAAAGGAAAACACAAGGGCGAGATGATCTAGGGCTCGGAGAGCCGGTCTAGATCGATCGCCTAAACTAAAAGAAAAACACAAGGGCGAGATGAACTAGGGCTCGGAGATCCGATCTAGATCGATCGCCTAAACTAAAAGAAAAACACAAGGGCGAGAGGATCTAGAGCTCGGAGAGCCGATCTAGATCGATCGCCTAAACTAAAAGAAAAACACAAGGGCGAGACGATCTAGAGCTCGGAGAGCCGATCTAGATCGATCGCCTATACTAAAAGAAAAACACAAGGGCGAGATGATCTAGGGCTCGGAGAGCCGATCTAGATCGATCGCCTAAACTAAAAGAAAAACACAAGGGTGAGATGATCTAGAGCTCGGAGAGCCGATCTAGATCGATCGCCTAAACTAAAAGAAAATGCAAGGGCGAGATGATCTAGGGCTCGGAGAGCCGATCTAGATCGATCGCCTAAAATAATAATGAATTGTGCTCCGAAGCATGGGCTTGGAAGACTATAGAGTAGGTATTAAACTTGGTTGATTCAAGGTGAACTTGCCCCTAGCAACCTACGTTAGACTACCCTTAAGAATTAACTGTTTATATGGGGTTCTAAGGACGAGCGGGGCCAGGCTAAAGCTGACTTCTCGTTTTAAAGGTAAGGCGAGTTGGGTCAGGTCAGACTGACTTCTCGCATGAAGTTTTACTGAAGACGAGCGGGGCCAGGCTAGTGCTGACTTCTCGTTTTAATGGTAAGACGAGCTGGGTCAGGTCGGACTGACTTCTCGCATGAAGTTTTACTGAAGACGAGCGGGGCCAGGATAGTGCTGACTTCTCGTTTTAAAGGTAAGGCGAGCTGGGTCAGGTCGGACTGACTTTTCGTTTGAAGTTTTACTGCGCAGCATAAGTGTTAGTATGATTTGCAAATTTTATGAAATAAAACTTAACAAGCGGTCGTATTAGGACCAGATAAAGATGTGATTAATCGAAGAACATATATCCAACATTAAAGAAAATGAAGTAAATAAAATAGCGAAAATCCCAGCGAATGATAAAAAAGTACGGGCAAGAATTAAAATGCAGAAATTAAAGATAACTTGCAAAAAATGGTAACCGGCAAAGACTTGCCGAATGGGTTAGGCAAAAGTGACACTTTGCCCTTGAGGGTAGCGGCGTAGCAACTTCGGGCGACCTCCAGATCTCCCTTGATTTCGACCGACCCTCTACCGGTCGGGAACTTCAGGCTGATGTGCGCTGGCGAGATTATAGCTCGGAGATCGATCAGAGCCGGCCTTCCCAGGATGATGTTATACGCTGATGGAGATTTGACCACGACATAATTTACCATGAGAGTCCTTCCAGATGAATCCTTGCCGAATGTCGTTGCGAGTCGAACAATTCCCAGTAGATGAACTGGGGGACCGGCAAATCCAAACAAGGGTGCTGAGACCGGAATGAGTTCGGATTCCTTGAGACCCATTGCCCGAAAAGCTGCAAAGTATAGAACGTTAACCGCACTGCCAGTGTCTACGCAGACTCTCTTAACCAGATTCTTGTTGACTATGGCCTCAATGACTAGCCCTTCATTGTTAGGGATCAAGGGGAGAGGATCCCTCAGCCTATAGCCTACTTCTTGAAAAGGGACTCGACCCCCCATGGATGCCTGCCCATGGCCCACTTGAGTACTTGAATTTCCGATCTCTAAACTATGGCCATGGTCTCCCACAATGGTATTGATAGTGTTGATCGGGTGGTTGTCTGCTGGCTGACCTTTATCGGGAGATGGTTCTCTTTTTCTCTGGGCTCGTCCTGTCGGCCACGATCGCGACCATAGCTTCTCGGCTGGTAATCTCGCTGCCCTCGGCGTTCGCCGTATCGGGATCGGTCTACGACCTCATCTAGCTTTCCCTCTGCAATTGTTGCTTCCACATCGCGCTGAAAGTCTCTACAGTTTTCCAATTCATGCCCAGTGTCCTGGTGGTAGGTGCAGAACTTGCTCTGGTCCCTTCTCTCCAAAGGGTTCCGAAGCGGCGTAGGGGTTTTTGCAAAACCCTTTCTTTCCATGATCGCCAATACTTGTTCCCTAGGCCGATTTAGCGTAGGGAAGTCTCTCGGTTGCAAGGCACTTTTCTTCTCAGGTCGACCCGTTGCCGAACCGCTTGCACGATCTCCATACGACTTATTCTTGTTGTCGGATGCGTCTACTGACTTGTCCTTTTTGGGGTCGGACTTCTCCACTTCTCGTTTTACTCAGTTAGCTTCTTCCCCTTGACAATGCTTAAATGCCACCTCCAGACATTCTTCCATGGGAGGTGGGGAGCCTGCTGCTTAGCTTGGCATATAACCTACCTTCACGTAGTCCTGCCACGAAGGATGCGATTCGGACTTGATCGTCAGCGTCCCGAACTTGCAGCGATTCTTCACTGAACCGCTTAAGGTATTGCACCGCTGTCTCGTCTTTTTTCTGCTTGATGGCGAACATATGGGTAGCATTCTTCTGGAACGGCTTAGCAGTAATGAACACATTAAGAAACATCTTTCCCAATGTGTCGAAGCTGTAGATCGTCCTTGGGGGTATCTTCTTGAACCATTCCCGGGCTCGTCCAGTGAGCAACGCGGGGAATGCTTTGCACTTCATCTCCTCGGGGGCACAGTCGAGATTCATGTGCGTAAGATATTGAAACAGGTGATCCTGGGGATCCTTGGTTCCATCATAGGGGTCTAATTTGGGGATCTTGAACCTTGCTGGTCATGGATAGTTGTCGATCTGCTCGGAAAAAGGGGGCTCGAGCGCTAGGAGCGTTGACTTTCTTCCGGCTATCGCCTCGAGTTCGGCGCGAGCTGCTTCCATGTCTTGGGGAAAGACCAATTGCCTTTGCAGGTTTGAAGATGACGACCGGTTTTCTTACCTGCTATTCCTATGCTGCGGGGGAGGTGTCGGCTGCCATGACCCATCGCTGGGATCATCCTCTTCCTCCGGTTCTTGACTCTGGGAATTTTCCCTAGACGAGTCTCCGTTGGAGTGATTCACGTCCTGCAAATTTTCATTGAGGGGACCTTCCTCTTCCAGGCCTTTCCAATCCTCATCTTCTTCAGCCAAGAGAGCATTGAGGACATCGGCTTTCGTGGATTCATCCAAAGCTACAATTTGATTAATTAGCCCCTGATGAGTTGCATTGAGAGAGATATTTTCCTGCTGGGGCTGATTCTGGCTATTAGCGTCTGCCTCTGATGCGTCGTTAGCACCATTACCATTAGCAGCCTGTTGTCGTGTAGTCACCATGTTTGTCTTGAAGCTTTTCCTGGGATTGTCAATCAACAGAAGGCCCTCCTTCTAGCGCCAATTGACGATCCAAAAATCGTCAAGGTAATCCTTTAAGCTCACTTCATTGATTTTGTCCTAAGAACGCCTCAAAACACAGAAAGAACGATGATGGATGGGGTGATTTAGGATGTTTTAGACTGCACTTGATGATGATCAAGCTGCCTACGTATCCAATGGTTCAATTGGAATCAAGTCTTCGTAGTTCCTTAGGGACAGTTTATATAGAGGAGCTTAGGCCCTAGGGTTTTAGGTGGCGTGTCTGTGATTGGCACTGATTGACGTATTCCCTAAGGAAAAAGATTTTGATTGAGTGATCTCCATGATTGTAGGAGATAATTATGGTATTCAAATATTAACATTAAGTGATAAAGATTTGAGCCTTTATTATTCAGGATTCTATAATAGCTATCTGGTTATTAGGCAAACGAGGCATAAGATTAAAGACAAGTATTGTCATAGATATACTGAGATGGCGGAGTCGGCTCATAGAGATCTAGGACAATGACCGAGCTCTTATCACCACAAAAGTGTACAAGTCCAAGGACCCAGTCCGATCCAAGAGATCGACAGGGATTCGCGTGCCGACTGCTAGAAGTTCAGTGCCCGACCTCTCTCCGACCTGTTAGAGACCGAAACGATCCGACCCAACGGCGGCCGGACACACGGGGATTATTGGTGACAAAAACGGATGGACGAGCCCCCTAGGCTCATCTCTAGGGAGTCAAAAGTGGTTTCTTTCCCTGAGTCAAGTGTTAAGCCACCAAAGATGTGCCACGTGGGCGTGCCCATTTTCTGACAGCATCATAGACCATTATACGAGCAAGGATCTTTGTCAAATACTGTAGCATTAAATTAATCTCTCAAGTACTAGTGCTTTTGGATATTAATTATCAACAAAAAATGCCGTTTTTTTTTTTTTTTATTTTTATTTTTTTTAGGGAAAAGAACAATGTAGTTTTGAACAATAAAATCTACGCGTAAGTATCATGTCCAGTATTAGCCTTAAGTAATCTCAAGTAGAAGTGTTTTTGGATATTATTAATTGTTAGGAAAAACAACCGAGCGATAGCCTTTAACGACGGTAGTGTTTTTGGATATTATTAACAGTTAGGAAAAACAAACCGAGCGATAACCCTTAACGACGGTAACAAATAATAACAAACGGAACGAAAAAGACAAATCACCAAATTTACGTGGTTTCCGACAATGTGTCAACTAATCCACTGACAAAAGAGAAATATCACCATAGAGGAGGTTTACAAAAGATACAACTCTCCTAAAGCCTAAAAAACAATAGATAAAATAGCTAAAGCAATTGAGAGTTTATCTCGATTTGGTACATCTCAATGGTACCTTGGTACACCTTAAAACCAATAGCTAAACCTATAATATACTATACTAAGTCGGCTAGCATATACTCAATTGCCGATGTGGGCTTGTCGAGATAGAACTAAAAATAATAGCATCTTAATTGGCTTTGGCTCACTATCTCTAACATATATTAACGTAGTTTTGGAAAACGACGTAGTTTTGGAAAATAATACAATCATATTACACACTTTACATGATAGGGAAACAAAAATGGTTTGGCCTAAAATAGCAACCTACCAAGTCCATTATACTTCAACTTCTATATAATAATACCATTACTCTCGGTCTGACGTGGGATATTACAGATTGTGTGTTACATTTATCCACACTTTACATGATACGAAAAAAAAATTGAACCGTAAAAATTGATGATCTAAAATGTACGCATGTATGCAGGATCATAAATCTGATGCTTTAAAGTACTTCAACCCTTTTGGAGGAGGAGTAAGGCAATGTGCCGGAGCTGATTACACTAGGGTCCTCCTCAGCATTTTCTTACATGTTCTAGTTACCAAATACAGGTACTATGAATTATCATAATCGTTTTATTGATCGTTTCACATTTGTTTGGATAAATTAATGTTTATTGTACTGAATTAATTACATTTTCAACGTCTTTCATTAGGTGGGAAAAAATTGGAGGGGGGGATATTGTCCAAAATCCAATCGTGCAATTCAAAACTGACGTTCGAATCAAAGTTGCAAGAAGAAACATGATTGAGATTTGATTTTTTTTTTTTTTTTCACTTATTAAATTTTGTAAGTTTTTATTTTATTTTAATAATATTCATGTTGATTGACTTAGAATACATTTAGGGAATCGAATTTCATTTGGTGGTACATATTTTATCTTTCTTATTTTATATACTATAGTGTAATGAAATCGATACTTCATGAATTGTATGATTCTTTTTCTTGATTATTTGAATTTTGTTGGAATAAATATACATTGTCATAAATATACTTCATGAATCGAATTTTGTTTTAGAAAATGATATTTACATCGTCATACGTACGTTAGGTGGGAATTAATAGGGATAAAATATACATTCAGGTCACTGTAGTGACCCATAATTCAAGTCAGCCGAGTGTGAAACAATAATACTAAACCAAGAGATCCATCAAAAATCCAAAACGAGCCAAGAACTGCCAAAAACCAAATCCAACACACTCCAAAAAATGATTAGTGCAACACGGGACGTACCACCCGTGCTAGAAAAACAATGTCATAAACCGGCAGTAAGGCGACACAATAAAATATTGAATGAAAAATTAAAGTGCACCGAACAAGATTAAGCCAATACTAATTCCATTGCAATTCACCCTAAAATTTGACAGACAAACCCGACTCGATAAATAAATAAAATAAATAAATATAGACTCCAAATAAAAATAAAAGAAAAGAAAATCAGAATGACACAACAACGATTAAATATCGTATAGAGTAATAAAAACTCGCACATCCATTGCTCAAAAGCTTTTGGAGCACGGCGATAAAAAAACCTCCACACAATAAAATAATCTTGACTCAATCTAAGAGTTCCTAGACACGATGACTCGATCTAACTACGAGAAAAAAAAGGATCTAAGAAGTAGTTCTGAGTTTAAGGTAGTCAGCTCGACCGTATAACCACTCGTGTCTAAACAGGGTCGTTCGAATTCATGTTTTCTTCTTATTAACGAGTTCAAATTTGTGTTTTTCTCTTGTAACGAGTTGTCCTTGCATAAAAAATGTTTTTTTCCCTGATAACGAGTTGACATAGCCGGAAATTTGTGTTTTCCCTTTATAACGAGTAGAATTTGTGTTTTTTCTTGGGTAACGAGTTCGAATTCAGTTTTCTTCTTATTATCGAGTTCAAATTTGTGTTTTTCTCTGGTAACGAGTTGTGCTTGTAGAAAAAATGTTTTTTTCCCTGATAACGAGTTGACATCGCCGGAAATTTGTGTTTTCCCTTTATAACGAGTAGAAATTTGTGTTTTTTCTTTGGTAAAGAGTTCGAATTCATGTTTTCTTCTTATTAACGAGTTCAAATTTGTGTTTTTCTCTGGTAACAAGTTGTCCTTGCAGAAAAAATATTTTTTTTCCCTGATAACGAGTTGACATCGCCGGAAATTTGTGTTTTCCCTTTATAACGAGTAGAAATTTGTGTTTTTTCTTGGGTAACGAGTTCGAATTCATGTGTTCTTCTTATTAACGAGTTCAAATTTGTGTTTTTCTCTTGTAACGAGTTGTCCTTGCATAAAAAATGTTTTTTTCCTTGATAACGAGTTGACATCGCCGGAAATTTGTGTTTTCCCTTTATTACGAGTAGAAATTTTTGTTTTTTCTTTGGTAACGAGTTCGAATTCATGTTTTCTTCTTATTAACGAGTTCAAATTTGTGTTTTTCTTTGGTAACGAGTTGTCCTTCTAGAAAAAATGTTTTTTTCCCTGATAACGAGTTGACATCACCGGAAATTTGTGTTTTCCCTTTATAACGAGTAGAAAACGAGTTCGAATTCATGTTTTCTTCTTATTAACGAGTTCAAATTTGTGATTTTCTCTGGTAACGAGTTGTACTTGTAAAAAAATGTTTCTTTCCCTGATAATGAGTTGACATCGCCGGAAATTTGTATTTTCTCTTTATAAAGAGTAGAAATTTGTGCTTTTTCTTTGGTAACGAGTTCAAATTCATGTTTTCTTCTTATTAATGAGTTCAAATTTGTGTTTTTCTCTGGTAATGAGTTGCCCTTGCAAAAAAAAATGTTTTTTTCCCTGATAGCGACTTGACATCGCCGGAAATTTGTGTTTTCCCTTTATAACGAGTAGAAATTTGTGTTTTTTCTTTGGTAACGAGTTCGAATTCATGTTTTCTTCTTATTAACGAGTTGTCTTTGTAGAAAAAAAGGTTTTTCCCTGATAACGAGTTGACATCGCCGGAAATTTGTGTTTACCCTTTATAACAAGTAGAAATTTGTGTTTTTTCTTTGGCAATGACTTCGAATTCATGTTTTCTTCTTATTAACGAGTTCAAATTTGTGTTTTTCTCTAGTAACGAGTTGTCCTTGTAGAAATTTTTTTTCTTTGATAACGAGTTGACATCGCCAGAAATTTGTGTTTTTTCTTTGGTAACGAGTTCGAATTCAAGTTGTCTTCTTATTAACGAATTCATAATTGTGTTTTTCTCTGGTAACGAGTTCTCCTTGCAGAAAAAATGTTTTTTTCCCTGATAATGAGTTGACATCGCCGGAAATTTGTGTTTTCCCTTCATAACGAGTAGAAATTTGTGTTTTTTCTTTGGTAACGAGTTCGAATTCGTGTTTTCTTCTTATTAACGAGTTCAAATTTGTGTTTTTCTTTGGTAACGAGTTGTCCTTGCAGAAAAAAAAGTTTTTTCCCTGATATCGAGTTGACATCGCCGGAAATTTGTGTTTTCCCTTTATAACGAGTAGAAATTTGTGTTTTTTCTTGGGTAACGATTTCGAATTCATGTTTTCTTCTTATTAACGAGTTCAAATTTGTGTTTTACTCTGGTAACCAGTTTTCCTTGCAGAAAAAATGGTTTTTTCCCGGATAACGAGTTGACATCGCCGAAAATTTGTGTTTTCCTCTGGTAACGAGTTGTTCTTGCAGAAAAAATATTTTTTTTCTTTGATAACGAGTTGACATCGCCGGAAATTTGTGTTTTCTCTTAATAACAAGTTGAAATTTGTGTTTTTTTGGTAACGAGTTCGAATTCTTGTTTTCTTCTTATTAACGAGTTCAAATTTGTGTTTTAATCTGGTAACAAGTTGTCCTTGCAGAAACAATGGTTTTTTCCCTGATAACGAGCTGACATCGCCGAAATTTGTGTTTTCCCTTTATAACGAGTTGATATGTGTTTTTTTTCTTTAGTACTGAGTTCGAATACATGTTTTCTTCTTATTAACGAGTTCAAATTTATGTGTTTCTCGGGTAACGAGTTGTCCATGCAGAAAAAATATTTTTTTCGCTGATAACAAGTTGACATCGCCGAAAATTTGTGTTTTCCCATATAACGAGTTGAAATGTGTGTTTTTTCTTTGGTAACGAGTTCGAATTCATGTTTTCTTCTTATTAACGAGTTCAAATTTGTGCTTTTCTCTAGTAACGAGTTGTCCTTGCAGAAAAAATATTTTTTTCTTTGATAACGAGTTGACATCGCCGGAAATTTGTGTTTTCCCTTTATAACGAGTAGAAATTTGTGTTTTTTCTTTGGTAACGAGTTCGAATTCAAGTTTTCTTCTTATTAACGAATTCAAATTTGTGTTTTTCTCTGGTAACGAGTTGTCCTTGCAGGAAAAATGTTTTTTTCCCAGATAACGAGTTGACATCGCCGGAAATTTGTGTTTTCCCATCATAACGAGTAGAAATTTGTGTTTTTTCTTTGGTAACGAGTTCGATTTCATGTTTTCTTCTTAATAACGAGTTCAAATTTGTGTTATTCTCTGATAACGAGTTGTTTTTGCAGAAAACAAGGTTTTTTCCCTGATAACGAGTTGACATCGCCGGAAATTTATGTTTTTCCTTTATAACGAGTAGAAATTTGTGTTTTTTCTTTGGTAACGAGTTCAAATTCTTGTTTTCTTCTTATTAACGAGTTCAATTTTGTGTTTTTCTCTGGTAACGAGTTGTCATTGCAGAGAAATTTTTTTTTCTTTGACAACGAGTTGACATCGCCAGAAATTTGTGTTTTCTCTTAATAACGAGTTGAAATTTGTGTTTTTCGAATTAATGTTTTCTTTTTATAATGAGTTCAAATTTGTGTTTTTCTTAGGTAACGAGTTGTCCTTGCAGAAAAAAGATTTTTCCCCTGATAACGAGTTGACATCGCCGGAAATTTCTCTTTTCCCTTTATAACGAGTAGAAATTTGTATTTTTTCTTTGGTAACGAGTTCGAATTCTTGTTTTCTTCTTATTAACGAGTTCAAATTTGTGTTTTTCTCTGGTAACGAGTTGTCCTTGCAGAAAAAATATTTTTTTCCCAGATAACGAGTTGACATCGCCGAAAATTTGTGTTTTCTCTTCATAACTAGTAGAAATTTGTGTTTTTTCTTTGGTAACGAGTTCGAATTCATGTTTTCTTCTTATTAACGAGTTCAATTTTTTTTTCTTTGGTAACGAGTTGTCCTTGCAGAAAAAAAAGGTTTTTTCCCTGATATCGAGTTGACATCGCCGGAAATTTGTATTTTCCCTTTCTAACGAGTTGAAATTTGTGTTTTTTCTTTGGTAACGAGTTCGAATTCAAGTTTTCTTCTTATTAACGAATTCAAATTTGTGTTTTTATCTGGTAACGAGTTGTCTTTGCAGAAAAAAGGTTTTTTCCCTGATAACGAGTTGACTTCGCCGGAAATTTGTGTTTTCCCTATATAATGAGTAGAAATTTGTGTTTTTTCTTTGGTAACGAGTTCGAATTCATGTTTTCTTCTTATTAACGAGTTCAAATTTGTGTTTTCTATAGTAACGAGTTGTCCTTGCAGAAAAAATGTTTTTTTCTTTGATAACGAGTTGACAGCGCCGGATATTTGTGTTTTTCTCTTAATAACGAGTTGAAATTTGTGTTTTTTCTTTGGTAACGAGTTCGAATTAATTTTTTCTTTTAATTAATGAGTTCATATATGTGTTTTTCTCAGGTAACGAGTTGTCCTTGCAGAAAAAAGGTTTTTTCTTTGATAACGAGTTGACATCGCCATAAATTTGTGTTTTCTCTTAATAACGAGTAGAAATTTGTATTTTTTTCTTTGGTAACGAGTTCGAATTATTGTTTTCTTCTTATTAACGAGTTCAAATTTGTGTTTTAATCTGGTAACGAGTTTTCCTTGCAGAAACAATGGTTTTATCCCTGATAACGAGTTGACATCGCCGGAAATTTGTGTTTTCCGTTTATAATGAGTTGAAATGTGTATATATTCTTTGGTAACGAGTTCGAATTCATTTTTTCTTCTTATTAACGAGTTCACATTTGTGTTTTTCTTTGGTAAACTGTTCTCCTTGCAGAAAAAAGCTTTTTTCCTCTGATAACGAGTTGATATCGCCGGAAATTTGTGTTTTCCCTTCATAACGAGTAGAAATTTGTGTTTTTTTCTTTGGTAACGAGTTCAAATTCATGCTTTCTTCTTATTAACGAGTTCAAATTTGTGTTTTTCACTAGTAATGAGTTGTCCTTGCAGAAAAAAAAGGTTTTTTTCCCTGATAACGAGTTGATATCGCCGGAAATTTGTGTTTTCCCTTAATAACGAGTTGAAATTTGTGTTTTTGCTTTGGCAATGAGTTCGAATTCATATTTTCTTCTTATTAACAAGTTCAAATTTGTGTTTTTCTCTGGTAACGAGTTGTCGTTGCAGAAAAAAAAGGTTTTTTCCCTGATAACGAATTGACATCGTCGAAAATTTGTGTTTTCCCTTTATAACGAGTTGAAATTTGTGTTTCTTCTTTGGTAACGAGTTCAAATTCATTTTTTCTTCTGAGTTCAAATTTTTGTTTTTCACTGGTAACGAGTTGTCCTTGCAGAAAAAATGGTTTTTTCCCTGATAACGAGTTGACATCGCCGGAAATTTGTGTTTTCTCTTTATAACGAGTAGACATTTGTGTTTTTTCTTGGGTAACGAGTTCGAATTCATGTTTTCTTCTAATTAAGAGTTCAAATTTTTGTTTTTCTCTTGTAACGAGGTGTCCTTGCATAAAAAATATTTTTTTCCCTGATAATTAGTTGACATCGCCGGAAATTTGTGTTTTCCCTTTATAACGAGTAGAAATTTGTGTTTTTTCTTTGGTAACGAGTTCGAATTCATGTTTTCTTCTTATTAACGAGTTCAAATTTATGTTTTTCTCTGGTAACGAGTTGTCCTTGCAGAAAAAATGTTTTTTTCCCTGATAACGAGTTGACATCGCCGGAAATTTGTGTTTTTCCTTTATAACGAGTAGAAATTTGTGTTTTTTCTTGGGTAACGAGTTCGAATTCCTGTTTTCTTCTTATTAACGAGTTCAAATTTGTGTTTTTCTCTGGTAATGAATTGTCTTTGCAAAAAAAATGTTTTTTTTCCCCTGATAACGAGTCGACATTGCCGGAAATTTGTGTTTTTCGTTTATAACGAGTAGAAATTTGTGTTTTTTCTTTGGTAACGAGTTCGAATTCATGTTTTCTTCTTATTAACGAGTTCAAATTTGTGTTTTTCTCTAGTAACGAGTTGTCTTTGCAGAAAAAATGTTTTTTTCCCTGATAACGAGTTGACATCGCCGGAAATTTGTGTTTTCTCATTATAACGAGTAGAAATTTGTGTTTTTTCTTTGGTAACGAGTTTGAATTCTTGTTTTATTCTTATTAACGAGTTCACATTTGTGTTTTTCTCTGGTAACGTGTTGTCTTTGCAGAAAAAATGTTTTTTTCCCTGATAACGATTTGACATCGCCGGAAATTTGTGTTTCCCATTATAACGAGTAGAAATTTTTATTTTTTCTTTGGTAACGAGTTCGAATTCATGTTTTCTTCTTATTAACGAGTTCAAATTTGTGTTTTTCTCTGGTAACGAGTTGTCCTTGTAGAAAAAAATATTTTTTTCCCTGATAACGAGCTGACATCGCCGGAAATTTGTGTTTTCCCTATATAACTAGTAGAAATTTGTGATTTTTCTTTGGTAACGAGTTCGAATTCATGTTTTCATCTTATTAACGAGTTCAAATTTGTATTTTTCACTGGTAACGAGTTGTCCTTGCAGAAAAAATGTTTTTTTCCCTGATAACGAGTTGACATCGCCGGAAATTTGTGTTTTCTCTTTATAACGAGTAGAAATTTGTGTTTTTTCTTTGGTAACGAGTTCGAATTCGGGTTTTCTTCTTATCAACGAGTTCAAATTTGTGTTTTTCTCTGGTAACGAGTTGTCCTTGCAGAAAAAATATTTTTATCCCTAATAACGAGTTGACATCGCCGGAAATTTGTGTTTTTTCTTCATAACGTGTAGAAATTTGTGTTTTTTCTTTGGTAACGAGTTTGAATTCATGTTTTCTTCTTATTAACGAGTTCAAAATTGTGTGTTTCTCTGGTAGCGAAGAAAACATGAATTCGAACTCGTTACCAAAGAAAAAACATCGTTATAAAGGGAAAACACAATTTTCCGGCGATGTCAACTCGTTATCAGGGAAAAAAACATTTTTTCTACAAGGACAACTCCTTTCCAGAGAAAAACACAAATTTGAACTCGTAAATAAGATGAAAATATGAATTCGAACTCGTTGCCAAAGAAAAAACACAAATTTCTACTCGTTATATAGGGAAAACACAAATTCCGGCGTTGTCAACTCGTTATCAAGGAAAAAAACATTTTTTCTACACGGACAACTCGTTACAAGAGAAAAACATAATTTTTGAACTCGTTAATAAGAAGAAAACATGAATTCGAACTCGTTACCAAAGAAAAAACACAAATTTCTACTCGTTATAAAGATAAAACACAAATTTCCGGCGATGTCAACTCGTTACCATGTGCAGGACCCCGGAGCCGAAGTTTATGGCCAAAATACTAGCACGGGTCTACCAAACCAACAAATGGGGTCCTGCACAAATCCACTGAAATCCCTGAGGTTGGTAGGTCCACTGAAAATCTTCGAGAAGCCCACCATATCGTCGGCATCAGAAAGAGCTTTCTGAAATGGGGTCCTGCACGTGAAACGGACACCGGAGCTGAAGGTTATGATCAAAATACTATACGGGTGCACCCACAAATCCACCAAAATCCCTGAGGTATGCACTGGTCTACCGAAAATCCCCGAGAAGCACACCATGTCATCCACATGAGCTTTCCGGAATGGGGTCCTGCACGTGAAACGGATACCATAGCGGAAGGTTATGGCCAAAATACTCGCACGGGTCCACCAAACCACCAAATGGGGTCCGGCACAAATCCACCGAAATCCCTGATGTATGCACTTATCCACCGAAAATCCCCAAGAAGCACACCATGTCGTCAACATCGGAAAAAGCTTTCCGAAATGGGGTCCTGCACAAGAAACGGACACCGGAGCCTAAAGGTTATGGCCAAAATACTATACGGGTGCACCAAACCAACAAATGGGGTCTTGCACAAATCCACTAAAATCCCCGAGGTATGCACTAATCCACCGAAAATCCTCGAGAAGCACACCATATCGTCTGCATCATAAAGAGCTTTCCGAAATAGGGTCCTGCACGAGAAACGGACAACGGAGCCAAAGGTTATGGCCAAAATACTAGCACGGGTCCAGCAAACCACCAAATGGGGTCCTACACAAATCCACCGATATCCCCGGTGTATGAACTGATCCACCGAAAATCCACGAGAAGCGCACCATGTCGTCCGCATCGGAAAGAGCTTTCTGAAATGGGGTCCTGCACGTGAAACGGACACCGGAGCCGAAGGTTATGGCCAAAATACTAGCACGGGTCCACCAAAACACCAAATGGGGTCCTGCACAAATCCACCGAATCCCCGATGTATGCACTGATCCACCAAAAATCCCCGAGAAGCACACCCTGTCGTCAGCATCGGAAAGAGCTTTCCGAAATGGGGTCCTGTACGTGAAACGGACACCGGAGCCAAAGGTTATAACCAAAATACTAGCACGGGTCCCCGAACCACCAAATGGTGTCCTGCACAAATCCACCGAAATCCCCGAGGTATGAACTGATCCACTGAAAATCCCTGAGAAGCACACCATGTCGTCAGCATCGAAAAGAGGTTTTTGAAATAGGGTCATGCACGTGAAACGGACACCGGAGCCGAAGGTTATGGCCAAAATACTAGCACGGGTCTACCAAACCAACAAATGGGGTCCTGCACTAATCCACCGAAATCCCCGAGGTTGGTAGGTCCACTGAAAATCCCCGAAAATCCCACCATGCCGTCGGCATCGGAAAGAGATTTCTGAAATGGGGTCCTGCACGTGAAACGGACACCGGAGCTGAAGGTTATGGGCAAAATACTATACTGGTGCACCAAACCACCAAATGGGGTCCTGCACAAATCCACCAAAATCCCCAAGGGTATGCAGTGGTCCACCGAAAAACCCCGAGAAGCATACCATGTCATCCGCATTGGAAAGAGATTTCCGAAATGGGGTCCTGCAAGTGAAACGGACACCGGAGCCGAAGGTTATTGCCAAAATACTAGCATGGGTCCACCAAACCACCAAATGGGGTCCTGCACAAATCCACCAAAATCCCCGATGTATGCACTGATCCACCGAAAATCTGCGAGAAGCACACCCTTTCGTCAGGATCGGAAAGAGCTTTCCGAAATGGGGTCCTGTACGTGAAACGGACACCGGAGCCAAACGTTATGGCCAAAATACTAACACGAAGTCCACCAAACCACCAAATGGGGTCCGGCACAAATCCACTGAAATCCCCGATGTATGCACTGATCCACCGAAAATCCCCAAGAAGCACACCATGTCATCAACATCGGAAAGAGCTTTCCGAAATGGGGTCCTGCACGTGAAACGGACACCGGAGCCTAAAGGTTATGTCCAAAATACTATACGGGTGCACCAAACCAACAAATGGGGTCCCGCACTGATCCACCGAAATCCCCGAGGTATGCACTGATCCACCGAAAATCCCCGGGAAGTGCCCCATGTCGTCCGCATTGGAAAGAGATTTCTGAAATGGGGTCCTGCACGTGAAACGGACACCGGAGCCGAAGGTTATGGCCAAAATACTAGCACGGGTCCAACAAACCACCAAATAGGTTCCTGCACAAATCCACCGAAATCCCCGAGGTATGCATTGATCAACCAAAAGTCCCTGAGAAGCGCACCATGTCGTCCGCATCGGAAAGAGCTTTCCAAAATTGGGTCCTGCACGTGAAACAGACACCGGAGCCGAAGGTTATGGCCAAAATACTAGCACGGGTCCATTATACCACCAAATGGGGTCCTGCAAAAATCCACTGAAATCCCCGACGTATGCACTGATCCACCGAAAATCCCTGAGAAGCACACCCTGTCGTCAACATCGGAAAGAGCTTTCCGAAATGGGGTCCTGTACGTGAAACGGACACCGGAGCCGAAGGTTATGGCCAAAATACTAGCACGGGTCTACCAAACCAACAAATGGGGTCCTGCACAAATCCACCAAAATCCCCGAGGTTGGCAGGTCCACTGAAAATTCCCGAGAAGCCCACCATGTCATCGGCATTGGTAAGAGCTTTCTGAAATGGGGTCCTGCACGTGAAACGGACACCGGAGCCGAAGGTTATGGCCAAAATACTAGCACGGGTCCACCAAACAACCAAATGGGGTCCTGCACAAATCCACCGAAATCCCCGACGTATGCATTGATCCACCGAAAATCGCCGAGAAGCACACCCTGTC
The DNA here is from genome assembly GCA_036785695.1 of Gentiana straminea. Classification (NCBI taxonomy): domain Eukaryota; kingdom Viridiplantae; phylum Streptophyta; class Magnoliopsida; order Gentianales; family Gentianaceae; genus Gentiana; species Gentiana straminea. The sequence continues at coordinate 19,438,935 of JAVUPR010000314.1, forward strand.
GTCAGCATCGGAAAGAGCTTTCCGAAATTGGGTCCTGCACGTGAAACGGACACCGGAGCTGAAGGTTATGGAATGGACACCAGAGCTGAAGGTTATGGCGTGTGCTTTCCGATGCTGACGACATGGTGTGCTTCTCTAGTATTTTGGCCATAACCTTAGGCTCCGGTGTCCGTTTCACATGCAGGAACCCATTTCGGAAAGCTCTTTCCGATGCAGACGACATGGTGCTATTCTCTGGGATTTTTGGTGGATCAGTGCATACGTCGGGGATTTCGGTGCATTTGTGTAGGACCCCATTTGGTGGTTTGGTGCACCCGTATAGTATTTTGGCCATAACCTTCGGCTCGGGTGTCCGTTTCACGTGCAGGACCCTATTTCGGAAAGCTCTTTCCGATACTGACGACATGGTGTGCTTCTTTGGTATTTTCGGTGGGTCAATGCATGCCTCAGGGATTTCGGTGGATTTGTGTAGGACTTCATTTGGCGGTTTAGTGGACCCGTGCTAGTATTTTGGCCAAAAACTTTGGCTCCGGTATCCGTTTCACGTGCAAGACCCCATTTCAGAAAGCACTTTCCGATGCGGACGACATGGTGCGATTCTTGGGGATTTTCGGTGGATCAGTGCATACCTCGGGGATTTCGGTGGATTTGTGCAGGACCCCATTTGTTGGTCTAGAGCACCCGTATAGTATTTTGGCCATAACCTTTAGGCACCGGTGTCCGTTTCACATGCAGGACCCCCATTCGGAAAGCCCTTTCCGATGTTGACGACATGGTGTGCTTCTTGGGGATTTTCGATGGATCGGTGCATACATCGGGGATTTCGGTGGATTTGTGCCAGACCCCATTTGGTGGTTTGGTGGACCCGTGCTAGAATTTTGGCCATAACCTTCGGCTCTGGTGTCCGTTTCACGTGCAGGACCCCATTACGGAAAGCTCTTTCCGATACGGACGACATGGTGCACTTCTCTGGGATTTATGGTGGAAGTGCATACCTCGGGGATTTCGGGGGATTTGTGCAGGACCCCATTTGGTGGTTTTGTGCACCCGTATAGTATTTTGCCCATAACCTTCAGCTCCGGTGTCCGTTTCATGTGCATGGCCCCATTTCAGAAATCTCTTTCCGATGCCGACGACATGGTGGGCTTCTCAAGGATTTTCAGTGGAACTGCCAACATCAGGGATTTTGGTGGATTTATGCAGGACCCCATTTGTTGGTTTGGTAGACCCGTGCTAGTATTTTGGCCATAACCTTCGTCTCCGGTGTTCGTATAACGTGCCGGACCCTATTTTAGAAAGCTCTTTCCGATGCTGACGACAGGGTGTGCTTGTCGTGGATTTTTGGTGGATCAGTGCTTACCTCGGGGATTTCGGTGGATTTGTGCAGGACCCCATTTGGTGGTTTGGTGGACCGTGCTAGTATTTTGGCCATAACCTTTGGCCCCAGTGTCCGTTTCACGTACAAGACTCCATTTCGGAAAGCTCTTTCCGATGCTAACAACAGGGTGTGCTTCTCGGGGATTTTCGGTGGATCAGTGCATACATCGGGGATTTTGGTGGATTTGTGCAGGACCCCATTTGGTGGTTTGATGGACCCATGCTAGTATTTTCGCCATAACCTTCGGCTCCGGTGTCCGTTTCACGTGCAGGACCCCATTTCGGGAAGCTCATTCCGATGCGGACGACATGGTGCGCTTCTCGGGGAATAATGGTGGATCAGTGCATACCTCGGGGATTTTGGTGGATTTATGCAGGACCCCATTTGGTGGTTTGGTGCACCCGTGCTAGTACTTTGGCCATAACCTTCGGCTCCGGTGTCCGTTTCACGTGTAGGACCCTATTTCGGAAATCTCTTTCCGATGCAGACGACATGGTGTGCTTCTCTGGGATTTCTGGTGGATCAGTACATACCTCGCGGATTTCGGTGCATTTGTGCAGGACCCTATTTGGTGGTTTGGTGTGCCCGTATAGTATTTTGGCTATAACATTTGGCTCGGGTGTCCGTTTCACGTGCAGGACCCTATTTCGGAAAGCTCTTTCCGAAGCCGACGAAATAGTGCGCTTCTTGGGGACTTTAGGAGGATTTGTGCATACCTCGGGGATTTTGGTGGATTTGTGCAGGACCTCATTTGTTTGTTTGGTGGGCCCGTGCTAGTATTTTGGCCATAACCTTTGGCTCCGGTGTCCGTTTCACGTGCATGACCCTATTTCGGAAAGCTCTTTCTGATGCTGACGACACGATGAGCTTCTCGGTGATTTTTGGTGGATCAGTGCATACCTCGGGGATTTCGGTGGATTTGTGCAGGACACAATTTGGTGGTTTGGGGGACCCGTGCTAGTATTTTAGCCATAACCTTTGGCTCCGGTATCCGTTTCACGTGCACGACCCCATTTCGGAAAGGTCTTTCTGATGTTGACGATAAGGTGTGATTCTCGGGGATTTTCGCGGGATTAGTGCATACCTCTGGTATTTTGGCCATAACCTTCGGCTCTTGTGTCCGTTTCACGTGAGGACCCCATTACGGAAAGCTCTTTCCGATACGGACGACATGGTGCCCTTCTCGAGGATTTTTGGTGGAAGTGCATACCTCAGGGATTTCGGTGGATTTGTGCAGGACCCAATTTGGTGGTTTGGTGCACCCGTATAGTATTTTGCCCATAATGCAGGACCCCATTTCAGAAATCTCTTTCCGATTCAGACGACATGGTGTGCTTCTCGGGGATTTTCAGTGGAACTGCCATCATCGGGGATTTCGGTGGATTTGTGCAGGACCCATTTTGTTGGTTTGGTAGACCCGTGCTAGTATTTTGGCCATAACCTTCGGCTCCGGTGTCCGTTTCACGTGCAGGACCCTATTTCAGAAAGCTCTTTCCGATGCTGACGACTGGGTGTGCTTCACGGGGATTTTCGGTGGATCAGTGCATACGTCAGGGATTTCGGTGGATTTGTGCAGGACCCCATTTGGTGGTTTGGTGGAGCCGTGCTAGTATTTTGGCCATAACCTTAGGTTCCGGTGTCCCTTTCACGTACATGACCCTATTTCAGAAAGCTCTTTCTGATGCTGCGACATTGTGTGCTTCTCAGGGATTTTCGGTGGATCAGTGAATACGTCGGGGATTTCGGTGGATTTGTGCAGGACCCCATTTGGTGGTTTGGTGGACCCGTGCTAGTATTTTGGCCTTAAACTTCGGCTCCGGTGTCCGTTTCATTTGCAGGACCCTATTTCGGAAAGCTCTTTCCGATGCGGATGACATGGTGCGCTTCTCGGGGATTTTCGGTGGATCAGTGCATACCTCGGGGATTTCGGTGGATTTGTGCAGGACCCCATTTGGTGGTTTGGTGGACCCGTGCTAGTATTTTGGCCATAACCTTCGGGGTTTCACGTGCAGGACCCTATTTCGGAAAGCTCTTGCCGATGCGGACGACATGGTACGCTTCTCGGGGATTTTTGGTGGATCAATGCATACCTCGTGGATTTTGGTGGATTTGTGCAGGACACCATTTGTTGGTTTGGTGCACCCGTATAGTATTTTTGCCATAACCTTTAGGCTCCGGTGTCCGTTTCACGTGCAGGACCCTATTTCGGAAAGCTCTTTCCGATGTTGACGACATGGTTTTGTTCTTGGGGATTTTAGGAGGATCAGTGCATACATCGGGGATTTCGGTGGATGTGTACCGGACACCATTTGGTGGTTTGGTGGACCCGTGCTAGTATTTTGGCCATAACCTTTGGCTCTAGTGTCCGTTTCACTTGTAGGACCCCATTTCAGAAATCTCTTTCCGATGCCGTCGACATGGTTGGCTTCTCAAGGATTTTCAGTGGAACTACCAACATCGGGGATTTCGGTGGATTTGTGCAGGACCCCATTTGTTGGTTTGGTAGACCCGTGCAAGTATTTTGGCCATAACCTTCGTCTCCGGTGTTCGTTTATCGTGCAGGACCCTATTTTAGAAAGCTCTTTCCGATGCTGACGACAGGGTGTGCTTCTCGTGGATTTTCGGTGGATCAGTGCATACCTCGGGGATTTCGGTGGATTTGTGTAGGACCCCATTTGGTGGTTGTGGACCGTGCTAGTATTTTGGCTATAACCTTTGGCCCCGGTGTCCGTTTCACGTACAAGACCCCATTTCGGAAAGCTCTTTCCGATGCTGAAAATAGGGTGTGCTTCTCAGGGATTTTCGGTGGATCAGTGCATACATCGGGGATTTTGGTGGATTTGTGCAGGACCCCATTTGGTGGTTTGGTGGACCCATGCTAGTATTTTGGCCATAACCTTCGGCTCCGGTGTCCGTTTCACGTGCAGGACCCCATTTCGGGAAGCTCTTTCCGATGCGGACGACATGGTGCGCTTCTCGGGGAATAATGGTGGATCAGTGCATACCTCGGGGATTTCGGTGGATTTGTGCAGGACCCTATTTGGTGGTTTGATGGACCCGTGCTAGTATTTTGGCCATAACCTTCGGCTCCGGTGTCCGTTTCACGTGTAGGTCCCTATTTCGGAAATCTCTTTCCGATGCAGATGACATGGTGTGCTTCTCTGGGATTTCTGGTGGATCAGTACATACCTCGCGGATTTCGGTGCATTTGTACAGGACCCTATTTGGTGGTTTGGTGCACCCGTATAGTATTTTGGCCATAACCTTCGGCTCGGGTGTCCGTTTCACGTGCAAGACCCTATTTCGGAAAGCTCTTTCCGAAGCTGACGACATAGTGCGCTTCTTGGGGACTTTAGGAGGATTTGTGCATACCTCGGGGATTTTGGTGTATTTGTGCAGGACCTCATTTGTTTGTTTGGTGGGCCCGTGCTAGTATTTTGGCCATAACCTTCGGCTCCGGTGTCCATTTCACGTGCATGACCCTATTTCGGAAAGCTCTTTCTGATGCTGACGACACGATGAGCTTCTCTGTGATTTTTGGTGGATCAGTGCATACCTCGGGGATTTCGGTGGATTTGTGCAGGACACAATTTGGTGGTTTGGGGGACCCGTGCTAGTATTTTAGCCATAACCTTTGGCTCCGGTATCCGTTTCACGTGCAGGACCCCATTTCGGAAAGGTCTTTCTGATGTTGACGATAAGGTGTGATTCTCGGGGATTTTCACGGGATCAGTGCATACCTCTGGTATTTTGGCCATAACCTTCGGCTCTTGTGTCCGTTTCACGTGAGGACCCCATTATGGAAAGCTCTTTCCGATACGGACGACATGGTGCACTTCTCGAGGATTTTTGGTGGAAGTGCATACCTCAGGGATTTCGGTGGATTTGTGCAGGACCCCATTTGGTGGTTTGGTGCACCCGTATAGTATTTTGCCCATAATGCAGGACCCCTATTTCAGAAATCTCTTTCCGATGCCGACGACATGGTGTGCTTCTCGGGGATTTTCAGTGGAACTGCCATCATCGGGGATTTCGGTGGATTTGTGCAGGACCCATTTTGTTGGTTTGGTAGACCCGTGCTAGTATTTTGGCCATAACCTTCGGCTCCGGTGTCCGTTTCACGTGCAGGACTCTATTTCAGAAAGCTCTTTCCGATGCTGACGACTGGGTGTGCTTCTCGGGGATTTTCGGTGGATCAGTGCATACGTCAGGGATTTCGGTGGATTTGTGCAGGACCCCATTTGGTGGTTTGGTGGAGCCATGCTAGTATTTTGGCCATAACCTTAGGCTCCGGTGTCCGTTTCACGTACATGACCCTATTTCAGAAAGCTCTTTCCGATGCTGACGACATTGTGTGCTTCTCAGGGATTTTCGGTGGATCAGTGAATACGTCGGGGATTTCGGTGGATTTGTGCAGGACCCCATTTGGTGGTTTGGTGGACCCGTGCTAGTATTTTGGCCTTAAACTTCGGCTCCGGTGTCCGTTTCATGTGCAGGACCCTATTTCGGAAAGCTCTTTCCGATGCGGACGACATGGTGCGCTTCTCGGGGATTTTCGGTGGAGAAGTGCATACCTCGGGGATTTCGGTGGATTTGTGCAGGTCCCCATTTGGTGGTTTGGTGGACCCGTGCAAGTATTTTGGCCATAACCTTCGGGGTTTCACGTGCAGGACCCTATTTCGGAAAGCTCTTGCCGATGCGGACGACATGGTGCGCTTCTCGGGGATTTTTGGTGGATCAATGCATACCTCGTGGATTTGTGCAGGACCCCATTTGTTGGTTTGGTGCACCCGTATAGTATTTTTGCCATAACCTTTAGGCTCCGGTGTCCGTTTCACGTGCAGGTCCCTATTTCGGAAAGCTCTTTCCGATGTTGACGACATGGTTTTCTTCTTGGGGATTTTCGGAGGATCAGTGCATACATCGGGGATTTCAGTGGATGTGTACCGGACACCATTTGGTGGTTTGGTGGACCCGTGCTAGTATTTTGGCCATAACCTTTGGCTCTAGTGTCCGTTTCACTTGTAGGACCCCATTCCGGAAAGCTCTTTCTGATGCAGACGACATGGTGCGCTTCTCGATGATTTTCGGTGGACCAGTATAGTATTTTGGCCATAACCTTTGGCTCGGGTGTCCGTTTCACGTGCAGGACCCTATTTCGGAAAGCTCTTTCCGATGCTGACGACATGGTGTGATTCTCTGGTATTTTCGGTAGATCAATGCATGCCTCGGGGATTTCGGTGGATTTGTGTAGGACCTCATTTGGCGGTTTAATGGACCCGTGCTAGTATTTTGGCCATAACCTTTGGCTCCGGTGTCCGTTTCACGTGCAAGACCCCATTTCGGAAAGCACTTTGCGATGCGGACGACATGGTGCGATTCTTGGGGATTTTTGGTTGATCAGTGCATACCTCGGGGATTTCGGTGGATTTGTGCAGGACCCCATTTGTTGGTCTAGAGCACCCGTATAGTATTTTGGCCATAACCTTTAGGCACCGGTGTCCGTTTCACATGCGGGACCCCATTTCGGAAAGCCCTTTCCGATATGGACGACATGGTGTGCTTCTTGGGGATTTTTGGTGGATCGGTGCATACATCGGGGATTTCGGTGGATTTGTGCCAGACCCCATTTGGTGGTTTGGTGGACCCGTGCTAGAATTTTGGCCATAACCTTCGTCTCTGGTGTCCGTTTCACGTGCAGGACCCCATTACGGAAAGCTCTTTCCGATACGGACGACATGGTGCACTTCTCGGGGATTTTCGTTGGAAGTGCATACCTTGGGATTTTGGGGGATTTGTGCAGGACCCCATTTTGTGGTTTTGTGCACCCGTATAGTATTTTGCCCATAACCTTCAGCTACGGTGTCCGTTTCACGTGCAGGACACCATTTCAGAAATCTCTTTCTGATGCCGTCGACATGGTGGGCTTCTCAAGGATTTTCAGTGGAACTGCCAACATCGGGGATTTCGGTGGATTTGTGCAGGACCCCATTTGTTGGTTTGGTAGACCCGTGCAAGTATTTTGGCCATAACCTTCGTCTCCGGTGTTCGTTTAACGTGCAGGACCCTATTTTAGAAAGCTCTTTCCGATGCTGACGATAGGGTGTGCTTCTCGTGGATTTTCGGTGGATCAGTGCATACCTCGGGGATTTCGGTGGATTTGTGCAGGACCCCATTTGGTGGTTTGGTGGACCGTGCTAGTATTTTGGCTATAACCTTTGGCCCCGGTGTCCGTTTCACGTACAAGACCCCATTTCGGAAAGCTCTTTCCGATGCGGACAACAGGGTGTGCTTCTCGGGGATTTTCGGTGGATCAGTGCATACATCGGGGATTTTGGTGGATTTGTGCAGGACCCCATTTGGTGGTTTGGTGGACCCATGCTAGTATTTTGGCCATAACCTTCGGCTCCGGTGTCCGTTTCACGTGCCAGACCCCATTTCGGGAAGCTCTTTCCGATGCAGACGACATGGTGCGCTTCTCGGGGAATAATGGTGGATCAGTGCATACCTCGGGGATTTCGGTGGATTTGTGCAGGACCCCATTTGGTGGTTTGATGGACCCGCGCTAGTATTTTGGCCATAACCTTCGGCTCCGGTGTCCGTTTCACGTGTAGTTCCCTATTTCAGAAATATCTTTCCGATGCAGACGACATGGTGTGCTTCTCTGGGATTTCTGGTGGATCAGTACATACCTCGCGGATTTCGGTGCATTTGTGCAGGACCCTATTTGGTGGTTTGGTGCACCCGTATAGTATTTTGGCCATAACCTTCGGCTCGGGTGTCCGTTACACGTGCAGGACCCTATTTCGGAAAGCTCTTTCCGAAGCTGACGACTTAGTGCGCTTCTTGGGGACTTTAGGAGGATTAATGCATACCTCGGGGATTTTGGTGGATTTGTGCAGGACCTCATTTGTTTGTTTAGTGCGCCCGTGCTAGTATTTTGGCCATAACCTTCGGCTCCGGTGTCCGTTTCACGTGCATGACCCCATTTCGGAAAGCTCTTTCTGATGCTGACGACACGGTGAGCTTCCCGGTGATTTTTGGTGGATCAGTGCATACCTCGGGGATTTCGGTGGATTTGTGCAGGACACCATTTGGTAGTTTGGGGGACCCGTGCTAGTATTTTAGCCATAACCTTTGGCTCCGGTATCCGTTTCACTTGCAGGACCCCATTTCGGAAAGCTCTTTCTGATGTTGACGATAGGGTGTGATTCTTGGGGATTTTCGGTGGATTAGTGCATACCTCGGGTATTTTGGCCATAACCTTCGGCTCTTGTGTCCGTTTCACGTGCAGGACCCCATTACGGAAAGCTCTTTCTGATACGGACGACATGGTGCACTTCTCAGGGATTTTCGGTGGAAGTGCATACCTCGGGGATTTTGGTGGATTTGTGCAGGACCCCATTTGGTGGTTTGGAGCACCCGTATAGTATTTTGCCCATAACCTTCAGCTACGGTGTCCGTTTCACGTGCAGGACCCCATTTCAGAAATCTCTTTCCGATGCCGTCGACATGGTTGGCTTCTCAAGGATTTTCAGTGGAACTACCAACATCGGGGATTTCGGTGGATTTGTGCAGGACCCCATTTGTTGGTTTGTTAGACCCGTGCAAGTATTTGGGCCATAACCTTCGTCTCCGGTGTTCGTTTATCGTGCAGGACCCTATTTTAGAAAGCTCTTTCCGATGCTGACGACAGGGTGTGCTTCTCGTGGATTTTCGGTGGATCAGTGCATACCTCGGGGATTTCGGTGGATTTGTGTAGGACCCCATTTGGTGGTTTGGTGGACCGTGCTAGTATTTTGGCTATAACCTTTGGCCCCGGTGTCCGTTTCACGTACAAGACCCCATTTCGGAAAGCTCTTTCCGATGCAGAAAACAGGGTGTGCTTCTCAGGGATTTTCGGTGGATCAGTGCATACATCGGGGATTTTGGTGGATTTGTGCAGGACCCCATTTGGTGGACCCATGCTAGTATTTTGGCCATAACCTTCGGCTCCGGTGTCCGTTTCACGTGCAGGACCCCATTTCGGGAAGCTCTTTCCGATGCGGACGACATGGTGCGCTTCTCGGGGAATAATGGTGGATCAGTGCATACCTCGGGGATTTCGGTGGATTTGTGCAGGACCCCATTTGGTGGTTTGATGGACCCGTGCTAGTATTTTGGCCATAACCTTCGGCTCCGGTGTCCGTTTCACGTGTAGGTCCCTATTTCGGAAATCTCTTTCCGATGCAGACGACATGGTGTGCTTCTCTGGGATTTCTGGTGGATCAATACATACCTCGCGGATTTCGGTGCATTTGTACAGGACCCTATTTGGTGGTTTGGTGCACCCGTATAGTATTTTGGCAATAACCTTCGGCTCGGGTGTCCGTTTCACGTGCAAGACCCTATTTCGGAAAGCTCTTTCCGAAGCTGACGACATAGTGCGCTTCTTGGGGACTTTAGGAGGATTTGTGCATACCTCGGGGATTTTGGTGTATTTGTGCAGGACCTCATTTGTTTGTTTGGTGGGCCCGTGCTAGTATTTTGGCCATAACCTTCGGCTCCGGTGTCCATTTCACGTGCATGACCTTATTTCGGAAAGCTCTTTCTGATGCTGACGACACGATGAGCTTCTCGGTGATTTTTGGTGGATCAGTGCATACCTCGGGGATTTCGGTGGATTTGTGCAGGACACAATTTGGTGGTTTGGGGGACCCGTGCTAGTATTTTAGCCATAACCTTTGGCTCCGGTATCCGTTTCACGTGCAGGACCCCATTTCGGAAAGGTCTTTCTGATGTTGACGATAAGGTGTGATTCTCGGGGATTTTCACGGGATCAGTGCATACCTCTGGTATTTTGGCCATAACCTTCGGCTCTTGTGTCCGTTTCACGTGAGGACCCCATTACGGAAAGCTCTTTCCGATACGGACGACATGGTGCACTTCTCAAGGATTTTTGGTGGAAGTGCATACCTCAGGGATTTCGGTGGATTTGTGCAGGACCCCATTTGGTGGTTTGGTGCACCCGTATAGTATTTTGCCCATAATGCAGGACCCCATTTCAGAAATCTCTTTCCGATGCCGACGACATGGTGTGCTTCTCGGGGATTTTCAGTGGAACTGCCATCATCGGGGATTTCGGTGGATTTGTGCAGGACCCATTTTGTTGGTTTGGTAGACCCGTGCTAGTATTTTGGCCATAACCTTCGGCTCCGGTGTCCGTTTCACGTGCAGGACCCTATTTCAGAAAGCTCTTTCCGATGCTGACGACTGGGTGTGCTTCTCGGGGATTTTCGGAGGATCAGTGCATACGTCAGGGATTTCGGTGGATTTGTGCAGGACCCCATTTGGTGGTTTGGTGGAGCCATGCTAGTATTTTGGCCATAACCTTAGGCTCCGGTGTCTGTTTCACGTACATGACCTTATTTCAGAAAGCTCTTTCCGATGCTGACGACATTGTGTGCTTCTCAGGGATTTTCGGTGGATCAGTGAATACGTCGGGGATTTCGGTGGATTTGTGCAGGACCCCATTTGGTGGTTTGGTGGACCCGTGCTAGTATTTTGGCCTTAAACTTCGGCTCCGGTGTCCGTTTCATGTGCATGACCCTATTTCGGAAAGCTCTTTCCGATGCGGACGACATGGTGCGCTTCTCGGGGATTTTCGGTGGAGCAGTGCATACCTCGGGGATTTCGGTGGATTTGTGCAGGACCCCATTTGGTGGTTTGGTGGACCCGTGCAAGTATTTTGGCCATAACCTTCGGGGTTTCACGTGCAGGACCCTATTTCGGAAAGCACTTGCCGATGCGGACGACATGGTGCGCTTCTCGGGGATTTTTGGTGGATCAATGCATACCTCGTGGATTTGTGCAGGACCCTATTTGTTGGTTTGGTGCACCCGTATAGTATTTTTGCATTAACCTTTAGGCTCCGGTGTCCGTTTCACGTGCAGGTCCCTATTTCGGAAAGCTCTTTCCGATGTTGACGACATGGTTTTCTTCTTGGGGATTTTAGGAGGATCAGTGCATACATCGGGGATTTCGGTGGATGTGTACCGGACACCATTTGGTGGTTTGGTGGACCCGTGCTAGTATTTTGGCCATAACCTTTGGCTCTAGTGTCCGTTTCACTTGTAGGACCCCATTCCGGAAAGCTCTTTCTGATGCAGACGACATGGTGCGCTTCTCGATGATATTCGGTGGACCAGTATAATATTTTGGCCATAACCTTTGGCTCGGGTGTCCGTTTCACGTGCAGGACCCTATTTCGGAAAGCTCTTTCCGATGCTGACGACATGGTGTGCTTCTCTGGTATTTTCGGTAGATCAATGCATGCCTCGGGGATTTCGGTGGATTTGTGTAGGACCTCATTTGGCGGTTTAATGGACCCGTGCTAGTATTTTGGCCATAACCTTTGGCTCCGGTGTCCGTTTCACGTGCAAGACCCCATTTCGGAAAGCACTTTGCGATGCGGACGACATGGTGCGATTCTTGGGGATTTTTGGTTGATCAGTGCATACCTCGGGGATTTCGGTGGATTTGTGCAGGACCCAATTTGTTGGTCTAGAGCACCCGTATAGTATTTTGGCCATAACCTTTAGGCACCGGTGTCCGTTTCACATGCAGGACCCCCATTTCGGAAAGCCCTTTCCGATATGGACGACATGGTGTGCTTCTTGGGGATTTTTGGTGGATCGGTGCATACATCGGGGATTTCGGTGGATTTGTGCCAGACCCCATTTGGTGGTTTGGTGGACCCGTGCTAGAATTTTGGCCATAACCTTCGTCTCTGGTGTCCGTTTCACGTGCAGGACCCCATTACGGAAAGCTCTTTCCGATCCGGACGACATGGTGCACTTCTCGGGGATTTTCGTTGGAAGTGCATACCTTGGGATTTTGGGGGATTTGTGCAGGACCCCATTTGGTGGTTTTGTGCACCCGTATAGTATTTTGCCCATAACCTTCAGCTACGGTGTCCGTTTCACGTGCAGGACACCATTTCAGAAATCTCTTTCTGATGCCGTTGACATGGTGGGCTTCTCAAGGATTTTCAGTGGAACTGCCAACATCGGGGATTTCGGTGGATTTGTGCAGGACCCCATTTGTTGTTTTGGTAGACCCGTGCAAGTATTTTGGCCATAACCTTCGTCTCCGGTGTTCGTTTAACGTGCAGGACCCTATTTTAGAAAGCTCTTTCCGATGCTGACGATAGGGTGTGCTTCTCGTGGATTTTCGGTGGATCAGTGCATACCTCGGGGATTTCGGTGGATTTGTGCAGGACCCCATTTGGTGGTTTGGTGGACCGTGCTAGTATTTTGGCTATAACCTTTGGCCCCGGTGTCCGTTTCACGTACAAGACCCCATTTCGGAAAGCTCTTTCCGATGCGGACAACAGGGTGTGCTTCTCGGGGATTTTCGGTGGATCAGTGCATACATCGGGGATTTTGGTGGATTTGTGCAGGACCCCATTTGGTGGTTTGGTGGACCCATGCTAGTATTTTGGCCATAACCTTTGGCTCCGGTGTCCGTTTCACGTGCAAGACCCCATTTCGGGAAGCTCTTTCCGATGCAGACGACATGGTGCGCTTCTCGGGGAATAATGGTGGATCAGTGCATACCTCGGGGATTTCGGTGGATTTGTGCAGGACCCCATTTGGTGGTTTGATGTACCCGTGCTAGTATTTTGGCCATAACCTTCGGCTCCGGTGTCCGTTTCACGTGTAGGTCCCTATTTCAGAAATATCTTTCCGATGCAGACGACATGGTGTGCTTCTCTGGGATTTCTGGTGGATCAGTACATACCTCGCGGATTTCGGTGCATTTGTGCAGGACCCTATTTGGTGGTTTGGTGCACCCGTATAGTATTTTGGCCATAACCTTCGGCTCGGGTGTCCGTTACACGTGCAGGACCCTATTTCGGAAAGCTCTTTCCGAAGCTGACGACTTAGTGCGCTTCTTGGGGACTTTAGGAGGATTTGTGCATACCTTGGGGATTTTGGTGGATTTGTGCAGGACCTCATTTGTTTGTTTAGTGCGCCCGTGCTAGTATTTTGGCCATAACCTTCGGCTCCGGTGTCCGTTTCACGTGCATGACCCCATTTCGGAAAGCTCTTTCTGATGCTGACGACACGGTGAGCTTCCCGGTGATTTTTGGTGGATCAGTGCATACCTCGGGGATTTCGGTGGATTTGTGCAGGACACCATTTGGTAGTTTGGGGGACCCGTGCTAGTATTTTAGCCATAACCTTTGGCTCCGGTATCCGTCTCACTTGCAGGACCCCATTTCGGAAAGCACTTTCTGATGTTGACGATAGGGTGTGATTCTTGGGGATTTTCGGTGGATTAGTGCATACCTCGGGTATTTTGGCCATAACCTTCGGCTCTTGTGTCCGTTTCACGTGCAGGACCCCATTACGGAAAGCTCTTTCTGATACGGACGACATGGTGCACTTCTCGGGGATTTTCGGTGGAAGTGCATACCTCGGGGATTTCGGTGGATTTGTGAAGGACCCCATTTGGTGGTTTGGAGCACCCGTATAGTATTTTGCCCATAATGCAGGACCCCATTTCAAAAATCTCTTTCCGATGCCGACGACATGGTATGCTTCTCGGGGATTTTCAGTGGAACTGCCAACATCGAGGATTTCGGTGGATTTGTGCAGGACCCATTTTGTTGGTTTGGTAGACCCGTGCTAGTATTTTGGCCATAACCTTCGGCTCCGGTGTCCGTTTCACGTGCAGGACCCTATTTCAGAAAGCTCTTTCCGATGCTGACGACTGGGTGTGCTTCTCGGGGATTTTCGGTGGATCAGTGCATACGTCAGGGATTTCGGTGGATTTGTGCAGGACCCCATTTGGTGGTTTGGTGGAGCCGTGCTAGTATTTTGGCCATAACCTTAGGTTCCGGTGTCCGTTTCACGTACAGGACCCTATTTCAGAAAGTTCTTTCCGATGCTGACGACATTGTGTGCTTCTCAGGGATTTTCGGTGGATCAGTGAATACGTCGGGGATTTCGGTGGATTTGTGCAGGACCCCATTTGGTGGTTTGGTGGACCCGTGCTAGTATTTTGGCCTTAACCTTCGGCTCCGGTGTCCTTTTCATGTGCATGACCCTATTTCGGAAAGCTCTTTCCGATGCGGACGACATGGTGCGCTTCTCGGGGATTTTTGGTGGATCAGTGCATACCTCGGGGATTTCGGTGGATTTGTGCAGGACACCATTTTGTGGTTTGGTGGACCCGTGCTAGTATTTTGGCCATAACCTTCGGGGTTTCACGTGTAGGACCCCATTTCGGAAAGCTCTTACCGATGTGGACGACATGGTGCACTTCTCGGGGATTTTTGGTGGATCAGTGCATACCTCGTGGATTTCGGTGGATTTCTGCAGGACCCCATTTGTTGGTTTGGTGCACCCGTATAGTATTTTGGCCATAACCTTTAGGCTCCGGTGTCCGTTTGACATGCAGGACCCCATTTCGGAAAGCTCTTTCCGATGTTGACGACATGGTTTTCTTCTTGGGGATTTTCGGAGGATCAATGCATACATCGGGGATTTCGGTGGATGTGTACCGGACACCATTTGGTGGTTTGGTGGACCCGTGCTAGTATTTTGGGCATAACCTTTGGCTCTAGTGTCCGTTTCACTTGCAGGACCCCATTCCGGAAAGCTCTTTTTGATGCGGACGACATGGTGCGCTTCTTAGTGATTTTCGGTGGACCAGTGCATACCTCGGGGATTTCGGTGGATTTGTGCAGGACCCCATTTGGTGGTTTGGTGCACCCGTATAGTATTTAGCCCATAACCTTCAGCTGCGGTGTCCGTTTCATGTGCAGGACCCCATTTCAGAAAGCTCTTTCATATGCCGACAACATGGTGGACTTCTCGGGGATTTTCAGTGGACCTGCCAACCTCGGGGATTTCGGTGGATTTGTGTAGGACCCCATTTGTTGGTTTGGTAGACCCGTGCTAGTATTTTGGCCATAACCATCGGCTCCGGTGTCCGTTTCACGTGCATGACCTCATTTCATAAAGCTCTTTCCGATGCTGACAACATGGTGTGCTTCTCGGGGATTTTTGGTGGATCAGTGCATACCTCGGGGATTTCGGTGGATTTGTGCAGGACTCCATTTGGTGGTTTGGTGGACCCGTGCTAGTATTTTGGCCATAACCTTTGGCTCCAGTGTCCGTTTCACGTACAAGACCCTATTTCGGAAAGCTCTTTCCGATGCTGATGACAGGGTGTGCTTCTCGGGGATTTTCGGTGGATCAGTGCATACGTCGGGGATTTTGGTGGATTTGTGCAGGAACCCATTTGGAGGTTTGGTGGACCCATGCTATTATTTTGGCCATAACCTTCGGCTCCGGTGTCCGTTTCACGTGCAGGAACCCATTTTGGAAAGCTCTTTCCGATGCGGACGACATGGTGCGCTTCTCGGGGATTTTCAGTGGATCAGTGCATACCTTGGGGATTTCGGTGGATTTATGCAGGACCCCATTTGGTGGTTTGGTGGACCCGTGCTAGTATTTTGGCCATAGCCTTCGGGTCTGGTGTCCGTTTCACGTGCTGACCCTATTTCGGAAATATCTTTCCGATGCGGATGACATGGTGTGCTTCTCAGGGATTTCTGGTGGATCAGTGCATACCTCGGGGATTTCGGTGCATTTGTGCAGGACCCCATTTGGTGGTTTGGTGCACCCGTATAGTATTTTGGCCATAACCTTCGGCTCGGGTGTCCGTTTCACGTGCAGGACCCTATTTCGGAAAGCTCTTTCCGAAGCTAACGACATAGTGTGCTTCTCGGGGACTTTTGGAGGATCTGTGCATACCTCAGGGATTTCGGTGGATTTGTGCCGGACCTCATTTGTTGGTTTGGTGGACCCGTGCTTGTATTTTGGCCATAATGTTCGGCTCCGGTGTCCGTTTCACGTGCATGACCCCATTTCGGAAAGCTCTTTCTGATGTTGACGACACGGTGAGCTTCTCGGTGATTTTCGGTGGATCAGTGCATACCTCAGGGATTTCGGTGGATTTTTACAGGACCCTATTTGGTGGTTTGGGGGACCCGTGCTAGTATTTTGGCCATAACCTTTGGGTCCGGTATCCGTTTCACGTGCAGGATCCCATTTCGGAAATCTTTTTCCGATGCTGACGATATGGTGTGATTCTTAGGGATTTTCGGTGGATCAGTGCATACCTCGGGGATTCGGTGGATTTGTGCAGGACCCCATTTGGTGGTTTGTTGGACCCGTGCTAGTATTTTGGCCATAACCATAGGCTCCGGTGTCCGTTTCACATGCAGGAACCCATTACGGAAAGCTCTTTCTGATGCGGACGACATGGTGCTCTTCTCGGGGATTTTCGGTAGATCAACGCATACGTCGGGGATTTCGGTGCACTTGTGCAGGACCCCATTTGGTGGTTTGCTGCACCCGTATAGTATTTTGGCCATTACCTTCGGCTCGGGTGTCCGTTTCATGTGCAGGACCCTATTTTGGAAAGCTCTTTCTGATGCTGACGACATTGTGTGCTTCTATGGTATTTTTGGTGGATCAATGCATGCCTCGGGGAGTTCGGTGGATTTGTGTAGGACCCCATTTGGCGGTTTAATGGACCCGTGCTAGTATTTTGGCCATAACCTTCGGCTCCGGTGTCCGTTTCAAGTGCAGGACCCCATTTCGGAAAGCTCTTTCCGATGCGGACGACATGGTGCGATTCTTGGGGATTTTCGGTTGATCAAGGCATACCTCGGGGATTTCGGTGGATTTTTGCAGGACCCCATTTGTTGGTTTAGAGCACCCGTATAGTATTTTGGCCATAACCTTTAGGCTCCTGTGTCCGTTTCAAGTGCAGGACCCCTATTTCAGAAAGCTCTTTCCGATGTTGATGACATGGTGTGCTTCTTGGGGATTTTCGGTGGATCAGTGCATACATCAGGGATTTCGGTGGATTTGTGCCAGACCCCATTTTGTGGTTTGGTGGACCCGAGCTAGTATTTTGGCCATAACCTTCGGCTCTGGTGTCCGTTTCACGTGCAGGACCCCATTACGGAAAGCTCTGTCCGATACGGACGACATGGTGCACTTCTCGGGGATTTTTGGTGGAAGTGCATAACTCGGGGATTTCGGTGGATTTGTGCAGGACCCCATTTGGTGGTTTGGTGCACCCGTATAGTATTTTGCCCATAACCTTCAGCTCCGGTGTCCGTTTCACGTGCAGGACCCCATTTCAGAAATCTCTTTCCGATGCCGACGACATGGTGGGCTTCTCGGGGATTTTCAGTGGAACTGCCAACATCGGGGATTTTGGTGGATTTTTACAGGACCCCATTTGTTGGTTTTGTAGACCCGTGCTAGTATTTTGGCCATAACCTTCGGCTCCGGTGTCCGTTTCATGTGTAGGACACTATTTCAGAAAGCTCTTTCCAATGCTAATGACAGGGTGTGCTTCTAGGGGATTTTCGGGGGATCAGTGCAAACCTCGGGGATTTCGGTGGATTTGTGCAGGACCCCATTTGGTGGTTTGGTGGACCTGTGCTAGTATTTTGGCCATAACCTTCGGTTCCGGTGTCCGTTTCACGTGCAGGACCCCATTTCGGAAAACTCTTTCCGATGCAAACGACATGGTGTGCTTCTCACGGATTTTTGGTGGATCAGTGCATACCTCAGGGATTTTGGTGAATTTGTGTAGGACCCCATTTGTTGGTTTGGTGCACCCGTATAGTATTTTGGCAATAACATTTAGGCTCCGGTGTCCGTTTCACATGCAGGACCCTATATTGGAAAGCTCTTTCCGATGTTGATGACATGGTGTGCTTCTTGGGGATTTTCGGTTGATCAGTGCATACATCGGGGATTTTGGTGGATTTGTGCCAGACCCCATTCGGTGGTTTGTTGGACCCGTGTTAGTATTTTGGCCATAACCTTCGGCTCTGGTGTCCGTTTCACGTGCAGGACCCCATTCCGGAAAGCTCTTTCCGATGCGGATGACATGGTGTGCTTCTCGGGGATTTTTGGTGGACCAGTGCATACCTCGGGGATTTTTGTGGATTTCTGTAAGACCCCATCTGGTGGTTTGGTGCACCCGTATAGTTTTTTGAGCATAACCTTCAGCTTCGGTGTCCGTTTCACATGAAGGACCCCATTTCAGAAAGCTCTTTCTGATGCCGACGACATGTTGGGCTTCTCGGGGATTTTCAGTGGACCTGCCAACCTCGGAGATTTCGGTGGATTTGTGCAGGACCCCATTTGTTGGTTTGGTAGACCCGTGCTAGTATTTTGGCCATAACCTTCGGCTCCGGTGTCCGTTTCACATGCGGGACCCCATTTCGGAAAGCACTTTCCGATGATGACGACATGGTGTGCTTCTTGGGGATTTTCTGTGGATAAGTGCATACCTCGGGGATTTCGGTGGATTTGTGCAGGACCCCATTTGGTGGTTTGGTGCACCCGTATAGTATTTTGCCCATAACCTTTAGCTCCAGTGTCCAATTCACTTGCAAGACCCCATTTCATAAATCTCTTTCCAATGCCGACGACATGGTGGGCTTCTTGGGGATTTTCAGTGGAACTGCGAACATCGGGGATTTCGGTGGATTTGTGCAGGACCTCATTTGTTGGTTTGGTAGACCCGTGCTAGTATTTTGGCCATAACCTTCGGCACCGGTGTCCGTTTCATGTGCAGGATTCTATTTCAGAAAGCACTTTCCGATGCTGACGACAGGGTGTGCTCCTCGAGGATTTTCGGTGGATCAGTGCATACGTCGGGGATTTCGGTGGATTTGTGCAGGACCCCATTTGGTGGTTTGGTGGACCCGTGCTAGTATTTTTGCCATAACCTTCGGCTCCGGTGTCTGTTTTACGTGTATGACCCCATTTCGGAAAGCTCTTTCCGATGCGGACGACATGGTGTGCTTCTCGGGGATTTTTGGTGGATCAGTACATACCTCGGGGAATTCGGTGGATTTGTGCAGGACCCCATTTGGTAGTTTGGTGGACTCGTGCTAGTATTTTGCCCATAACCTTCGGCTCCGGTGTCCGTTTCATGTGCAGGACCCTATTTCGGAAAGCTCTTTCCGATGCGGACGACATGGTGTGCTTCACGGGGATTTTCGGTGGATCAGTGCATCCCTCGGGGATTTCGGTGAATTTGTGCAGGACCCAATTTGTTGGTTTGGTGCACCCGTATAGTATTTTGCCCATAACATTTAGGCTCCGGTGTCCGTTTCACATGCAGGACCCCATTTCGGAAAGCTCTTTCCGAGGTTGATGACATGGTGTGCTTCTTGGGGATTTTCGGTGGATCAGTACATACATCGGGGATTTCGATGGATTTGTGCCGGACCCCATTTGGTGGTTTGGTGGACCCGTGCTAGTATTTTGGCCATAACCTTCGGCTCTGGTGTCCGTTTCACGTGCAGGACCCCATTCCGGAAAGTCTCTCCGATGCGGATGACATGGTGCGCTTCTCGGGGATTTTCGGTGGACCAGTGCATACCTCGGGGATTTTGGTGGATTTGTGCAGGACCCCATTTGGTGGTTTGGTGCGCCCGTATAGTATTTTGAGCATAACCTTCAGCTTCGGTGTCCGTTTCACGTGCAGGACCCCATTTCAGAAAGCTCTTTCCGATGCCGACGACATGGTGGGCTTCTCGGGGATTTTCAGTGGACCTGGCAACCTCGGGGATTTCGGTGGATTTTTGAAGGACCCCATTTTTTGGTTTGGTAGACCCATGCTAGTATTTTGGCCATAACCTTCGGCTCCGGTGTCCGTTTCACGTGCTGGACCCCATTTCGGAAAGCTCTTTCCGATGCTGACGACATGGTGTGCTTCTCGGGGATTTTCGGGGGCTAAGTGCATACCTCGGGGATTTTCGGTGGATTTGTGCAGGACCCCATTTGGTGGTTTGGTGGACCCGTGCTAGTATTTTGGCCATAACCTTCGGCTCTGGTGTCCGTTTCACGTGTAGGACCATATTTCGGAAAGCTCTTTCCGATGCGGACGACATGGTGCACTATTTGGGGATTTTTGGTGGATCAGTGCATACCTCGGGGATTTCAGTGGATTTGTGCAGGACCCTATTTGGTGGTTTGGTGGACCCGTGCTAGTATTTTGGCCATAACCTTCGGCTCCGGTGTCCGTTTCACGTGCAGGACCCTATTTCGGAAAGCTCTTTCCGATGCGGACGACATGGTGTGCTTCCTAGAGATTTTTAGTGAATCAGTACATACCTCGGGGATTTCGGTGGATTTGTGCAGGACCCCATTTGTTGGTTTGGTGCACCCGTTTAGTATTTTGGCCATAACCTTTTGGCTCAGGTGTCCGTTTCACGTGCAGGACCCCATTTCGGAAAGCTCTTTCCGATGCCGACGACATGGTGGGCTTCTCGGGGATTTTCAGTGGACCTGCCAACCGCGGGGATTTCGGTGGATTTGTGCAGGACCCCATTTGTTGGTTTGGTAGACCCGTGCTAGTATTTTGGCCATAACCTTCGGCTCCGGTGTCCGATTCACGTGCTGGACCCTATTTCAGAAAGCTCTTTCCGATGCTGACGACATGGTGTACTTCTCGGGAATTTTCGGTGGATAAGTGCATACCTCAGGGATTTCGGTGGATTTGTGCAGGACCCCATGTGGTGGTTTGGGGACCCATGCTAGTATTTTGGCCATAACCTTTGGCTCCGGTGTCCGTTTCAAGTACAGGACCCCATTTCGGAAAGCTCTTTCCGATGCGGACGACATGGTGTGCTTCTCGGGGATTTTCGGTGGATCAGTGCATACGTCGGGGATTTCGGTGGATTTGTGCAGGACCTCATTTGGTGGTATGGTGGACCCGTGCTTGTGTTTTGGCCATAACCTTCGGCTCCGGTGTCTGTTTCACGTGCAGGACCCTATTTCGGAAAGGTCTTTCTGATGCGGACGACATGGTGCACTTCTCGGGGATTTTCGGTGGATCAGTGCATACATCGGGGATTTCGGTGGATTTGTGCAGGACCCTATTTGGTGGTTTGGTGGACCCGTGCTAGTATTTTGGCCATAACCTTCGGCTCCGGTGTCCGTTTCACGTGCAAGACCCTATTTCAGAAAGCTCTTTCCAATGCGGACGACATGGTGTGCTTTCTAGGGATTTTCGGTGGATCAGTACATACCTCGGGGATTTCGGTGGATTTGTGCAGGACCCTATTTGTTGGTTTGGTGCACCTATTTTGGCCATAACCTTTAGGCTCCGGTGTCCGTTTCACGTGCATGACCCCATTTCGGAAAGCTCTTTCCGATGTTGACGACTAATAGGAACCAACTTTACAGTACATTTCTATACAGTTCAGCCCACGATTATCACATTTCTGGCATGTTTCGGGTGAGTTTAGACCCTATTTTGAGTATTAAATGAGGTTTTATTGCACGGTGAGTGACTGTCGGTTTTCCGTAAACTCGACCTTATTTTAGCATTTTATACTCGTTTTTCCCGAGCACCCGTAGTTTGCGGGGTTATGCGTTTGCTTGTTGTTTTCATATGGATGCAGGACTAGGGTGTCTCGAGAGCCCGAATGGTACATCATCAACTAATGGAGTGATGGGCGATCCCATATCAACCTCTTGCATCTCAATCTCTGGCTCAGAAATCTCCTCATAGAAAGCCGATTCATCAACCTCACTCTCCACCTGAACCTCTTCACTGACGACTTTCTCTGGCCCTATTTCCATCGCGAGTTCTCTCTTAAAAGCAGCTAACTCCCTTTTCCTAGCTTCCAACTCAGTTTGCATCACGGACTCTACAAAAACATCATCATTTTTCAGCTCACTATTCGGGAGTTCACTCGGGAGGACTTGGAAACTCATATAATCAAATACTACAATGGGGGATGACGGTGATAAAGCCAACTCAATGACTGAATCCTCCGGGACGAGCACCTCATTATAGCAACTTGACTCGTCAATATCACTGTCTACCCGGACCGTTTGTGTGCAAGACTTTTCATTTTGATTCGGCATCCGGGCCGTCATGAGAGACACGATATCCTGAGACATCCAACATAGCCTGTATCTCATATGGGGCCAATCTTCATTGGCTAGGCAGGTCCTATACTCCCCGCTGGAAAACTTGTCTTGCATCTCCCCAGCCCGTTTCAAAGCATCCTCGGCCTCTTTATATAACACGAGCATCCGGTTCAACCAATCGATCAATTGATGTGCCGACACTTCCTCATCCATAGCCATAGAAACCCTTTCCATCGGCTCCGAATAATACCTACTTCTCGTTCCTCTTCGGCATATGCAAGGTCAATCGTTGTAAGTGCTGATTTTGAGAGCTCCAATTCCAAGGGTTGTTCGAGTCATAATTCGATTATTCCCTTGTCCTTGATTTGGGCTCCAATTGTAGTCATGTCGGCTTTGATTGCCTCCTCGGTTTCCCGGTCGATTCGGTTCCAATTTCCCCCAAAATTTCGTCTATTATAGTTCCCCTCATCATATCGATAATCATCGTCCATTCCACATCCCATGGACGCACCCCCGCTCTGGTCATAAGGTTGATAATACCGATTTTGACCAAGCTCGGGTGCCCAAGGTTGGTAGGTGGATTTTTCTTCATAAAAGTTGTATTGTTGAGAGTATCCACCCATTTATGCTCAATACGCAAAATCACGAGAAAACAACACGAAAACAATCACGGTGCCTCGTCACCACCACCTCATCAATAGGTGGTGTGGCACTTCAGCTGCAAGTCAAAACAAAGCAACAAGAAAACAATAAAAACGACCTAAGCCCAAGCTTTCGGTCAACTTTTGTGATATCAAAGCATTGCCAATCCCCGACAACGGCGCCAACTTGATAAGCGGATTTTCTAGGTCCGGTCGATCAAGTAAAAACTCGAAACCTTAGCAAAATCTACTTTCTAACCGGCAGTGGACCGGGTCGATTGTAGGATAGTGCTTGAGGAGTCCGAGGTCGAACCCACAGAGATTGGTTTTTGAGTACCACAGTTGACTTAGCACTCAGTTCAGGTCAAACAGATAGGTGTGAAGTTATACTATTGCGTAAAAGAAAGATTACACTACTCGAAATTCTAAACAATTAAAAGAAGTATGGCCGAACTACGTTTCAGCGGATTACTTTACCCTCAGAAAGATTTCCCCGGGAGTGTGCCTTGTCTTACTTCACCGTCTAACGATAACTCATAGGTGTCGAGTCCTAATTCTAGTGTTATTCACACCCTACGCGAAGCTCGTCAATCCTCCCTTTAGAAGACCGACTCACCTAACGTGATTAAGCTCTAGACTCGCTCGAACAACCGATACAAACCCCGTATTAGAACTGGACTTGATGACTAGGGCATCAATCTAGTACATGGGTAGGTGTCAAACTACCTTTCAAGTCCAAAATTTCTACGGTCCCGAAACCCCGTTCCCACACGTCGCCGCAACATACATTTATAAGCTACGTGTGTGCAACAATGAACAAGGTTGTCAATCTCATTCAAAGCTATTAAAACAATCAAAACAAGTTTCGTGATGTGGATTATCGATTAAAACGTTAAATTACGCGCTACACTACCTCCCGGTTCATCTCTCTAATGGTGTTCCACCCGCATTCACGTGGTTCGACCATACGACAAATCTAGCTACTCATAATCGAATCTAAACAATGCAAACGGAAGAAAAACATCACAACAATGGTCAAACAACAAGAAAACATACCCATTTCGTTTACTTGAAGAACTACCAAATTCGAGCTCCAAAAGAACAAATCTTGTCACTTGAAATGTTACAGATCAAAGCTAAAAGTTGGAGGTTCAAAGAGAAGATCAAAAGAGGATTCTAATGATATATAACACTAATTCTAACTCTAAGAAACGAAGAAAATCGCCCCAAATCGCCTAACCTATCTAATATTATCTCCCCTTATTTTCTGCTTGCGGCTGTGAGAAATGAGGCAGCTTTATATAGAAAGTCTTCTGTCCGTACGGACATCCGCCATGTCCGGCCGGACTGTTCTTGATTTTCCAGGTGTCCGGACGGATGCATAGATGTCCGTCCGGATGAAATGCTCTTGTCCGGCCGGATGCTGGTTCTGTCCGTCCGGACGAATTCTTCATCAAAGTTTTCCCAATTTCCAGAGAGTTAGCCGTCCGGATGAGAGGTTTTTGTCCGTCCGGACAGCCACTGAACGCACGTCCAAGGTGTCCAGACGGGCGTCCGGACCCATGTGACCCAAAATCTTCACTTTTTCACCTTCAACCCCCGTGTTTCGCCTCGGGCACGTCTAAACTTCATACTTCTCGCCTTTCGGGCTCTCGAGACACCCTAGTCCTGCATCCATATGAAAACAACAAGCAAACGCATAACCCCGCAAACTATGGGTGCTCGGGAAAAACGAGTACAAAATGCTAAAATAAGGTCGAGTTTACGGAACCGACAGTCACTCGCCGTGCAATAAAACCTCATTTAATACTCAAAATAGGGTCTAAACTCACCCGAAACATGCCAGAAATGTGATAATCGTGGGCTGAACTGTACAGAAATGTACTGTAAAGTTGGTTCCTATCAACGACATGGTGTGCTTCTTGGATATTTTCTGTGGATCAGTGCAAACATCGGGGATTTCGGTGGATTTGTGCCGGACCCCATTTTGTGGTTTGGTGGACCCGTAATAGTATTTTGGCCATAACCTTCGGCTCTGGTGTCCATTTCACGTGCAGGACCCCATTCCGAAAAGTTCTTTCTGATGCGGACGACATGGTGCGCTTCTCGGGGATTTTTGGTGGACCAGTGCATACCTCGGGGATTTCGGTGGATTTGTGCAAGACCCCATTGGAGGTTTGGTGCACCCGGTTAGTATTTTGCCCATTGCCTTCAGCTCCGGAGTCCGTTTCACGTGTAGACCCTATTTTAGAAAGCTCTTTCCGATGCCAACGACATGGTGGGCTTCTCGTGGATTTTCAGTGGACCTGCCAACCTTGGGGATTTCGGTGGATTTGTACAAGACCCCATTTGTTGGTTTGGTAGACCCGTGCTTGTATTTTGGCCATAACCTTCAGCTCCGGTGTCCGTTTCACGTGCAGGACACATTTCGGAATGCACAGTCTGGTGATGACGACATGGTGTGCTTCTTGGGGATTTTTGGTGGATTAGTGCATACCTCGGGGATTTCGGTGGATTTGTGCAGGACCCCATTTGGTGGTTTGGGGACCCGTGCTATTATTTTGGCCTTAAGCTTTGGCTCCGATGTCCGTTTCACATGCAGGAACCCATTTCGGAAAGCTCTTTCCGATGCGGACGACATGGTGCTCTTCTCGGGGATTTTCGGTGGATCAGTGCATACGTCGGGGATTTCGGTGCATTTTTGCAGGACCCCATTTGGTGGGTTGGTGCACCCGTATAGTATTTTGGCCATAACGATCGGCTCGGGTGTCCGTTTCACGTGCAGGACCCTATTTCAGAAAGCTCTTTCTGATGCTGACGACATGGTGTGCTTCTCTGGTATTTTCGGTGGATGAATGCACGCCTTGGGGATTTTGGTGGATTTGTGTAGGACCCCATTTGGCGGTTTAGTGGACCCGTGCTAGTATTTTGGACATAACCTTCGGCTCCGGTGTCCGTTTCACGTGCAATACACCATTTTGGAAAGCACTTTCCGATGCGGACGACATGGTGCGATTCTTGGGGATTTTTGGTTGATCAGTGCATATCTCGGGGATTTCGGTGGATTTTTACATGACCTCATTTGTTGGTTTAGAGCACCCGTATAGTATTTTGGCCATAACCTTTAGGCTCCGGTGTCCGTTTCACGTGCAGGACCCCCATTTCGGAAAGCTCTTTCCGATGTTGATGACATGGTGTGTTTCTTAGGGAATTTCGGTGGATCAGTGCATATATCGGTGATTTCGGTGGATTTGTGCCAGACCCCATTTGGTGGTTTGGTGGACCCGTGCTAGTATTTTGGCCATAACCTTCGGCTCTGGTGTCTGTTTCACGTGCAGGACCCCATTACGGAAAGCTCTTTCCGATACGGACGACATGGTGCAATTCTCGGGGATTTTCGGGGGAAGTGCATACCTCGGGGATTTCGGTGGATTTGTGCAGGACCCCATTTGGTGGTTTTGTGCACCCGTATAGTATTTTTCCCATAACCTTCAGCTCTGGTATCCGTTTCACGTGCATGACCCCATTTCAGAAATCTCTTTCTAATGCCGACGACATGCTGGGATTCTCAAGGATTTTCAGTGGAACTTCCAACATCGGGGATTTCGGTGGATTTGTGCAGGACCCCATTTGTTGGTTTGGTAGACCCGTGCTAGTATTTTCGCCATAACCTTCGGCTCCGGTGTCCGTTTCACGCGCAGGACCCTATTTCAAAAAGCTCTTTCCGATGCTGACGACATGGTGTGCTTCTCGGGGATTTTCGGTGGATCAGTGCATACATCGGGGATTTTGGTGGATTTGTGCAGGACCCCATTTGGTGGTTTGGTGGACACGTGCTAGTATTTTGGACATAACCTTCGGCTCCAGTGTCCGTTTCACGTGCAGGACCCCATTTCGGAAAGCTCTTTCTGATACGGACGACATGGTGCGCTTCTCGGGGAATTTCGGTGGATCAGTGCATACCTCGGGTATTTCGGTGGATTTGTGCATGACCCAATTTGGTGGTTTGGTGGACCCGTGCTAGTATTTTGGCCATAACCTTCGGCTCCGGTGTCCGTTTCACGTGCAGGACCCTATTTTGGAAATTTCTTTCCGATGCTGACGACATGGTGTGCTTCTCGGGGATTTCTGGTGGATCAGTGCATACCACACGGATTTCGGTGCAGGACCCCATTTGGTGGTTTGTTGCACCCGTATAGTATTTTGGAAATAACCTTCGGCTCGGGTGTCCGTTTCACGTGCAGGACCCCATTTCAGAAAGCTCTTTCCGATGCTGACGACATAGTGCGCTTCTCGGGGACTTTTGAAGGATCAAAGCATACCTCGGAGATTTCGTTGATTTGTGAAGGACCTCATTTGTTGGTTTGGTGGGCCCGTGCTAGTATTTTGGCCATAACCTTCGGCTCCGGTGTCCGTTTCACGTGCATGACCCCATTTCGGAAAGCTCTTTCTGATGCTGACGACACGGTGAGCTTCTCGGTGATTTTGGTGGATCAGTGCATACCTCGGGGATTTCGGTGGATTTGTACAAGACCCCATTTGGTGGTATGGGGGACCCGTGCTACTATTTTGGATATAACCTTTGGCTCCGGTATCCGTTTCACGTGCAGGACCCCATTTCGGAAAGCTCTTTCTGATGCTGACGATTGGGTGTGATTCTCGGGGATTTTTGGTGGATCTGTGCATACTTCGGGGATTCGGTGGATTTGTGCAGGACCCCATTTGGTGGTTTGTTGGACCCGTCCTAGTATTTTGGCCATAACCTTAGGCTCCGGTGTCCGTTTCACATGCGGGAACCCATTTCGGAAAGCTCTTTCCGATGCGGACGACAAGGTGCTCTTCTCGGGGATTTTCGGTGGATTAGTGCATACATCGGGGATTTCGGTGCATTTGTGCAGGACCCCTTTTGGTGGTTTGGTGCACCCGTATAGTATTTTGGCCATAATCTTCGGCTCGGGTGTCCGTTTCTCGTGCAGGACAATATTTCGGAAAGCACTTTCCGATGCTGACGAAATGATGTGCTTCTCTGGTATTTTCGGTGGATCAATGCATGCCTCGGGGATTTCGGTGGATTTGTGTAGGACCCCATTTGGCGGTTTGGTGGACCCTTGCTAGTATTTTGGCCATAACCTTCGGCTCCGGTGTCTGTTTCACGTGCAGGACCTCATTTCGGAAAGCACTTTCCGATGCGGACGACATGGTGCGATTCTTGGGGATTTTCGGTTGATCAGTGCATACCTCGGGGATTTCGGTGGATTTGTGCAGGACCCCATTTGTTGGTTTAGAGCACCCGTATAGTATTTTGGCCATAACCTTTAGGCTCCGGTGTCCGTTTCACGTGCAGATCCCTATTTCAGAAAGCTCTTTCCGATGTTGACGACATGGTGTGCTTCTTGGGGATTTTTGGTGGATCAGTGCATACATCGGGGATTTCGGTGGATTTGTGCCGGACCCCATTTGGTGGTTTTGTGGACCCGTGCTAGTATTTTGGCTATAACCTTCGGCTCTGGTGTCCGTTTCACGTGCAGGACCCCATTATGGAAAGCTCTTTCCGATACGGACGACATGGTACACTTCTCTGGGATTTTCGGTGGAAGTGCATACCTCGGGGATTTCGGTGGATTTGTGCAGGACCCTATTTGGTGGTTTGGTGCACCCGTATAGTATTTTGCCCATAACCTTGAGCTCCGGTGTCCGTTCCACGTACATGACCCCATTTCAGAAATCTCTTTCCGATGCCGGCGAAATGGTGTGCTTCTCAGGGATTTTCAGTGGAACTGCCAACATCGGGGATTTTGGTGGATTTGTGCAGGATCCCATTTGTTGGTTTGGTAGAGCCGTGCTAGTATTTTCGCCATAACCTTTGGCTCCGGTGTCCGTTTCACGTACAAGACCCCATTTCGGAAAGCTCTTTCCGATGCTGACGACATGGTGTGCTTCTCGGGGATTTTCGGTGGATCAGTGCATACGTCGGGGATTTTGGTGGATTTGTGCAAGAACCCATTTGGTGGTTTGGTGGACCCGTGCTAGTATTTTGGCCATAACCTTCGGCTCCGGTGTCCGTTTCACGTGCAGGAACCCATTTCGGAAAGCTCTTTCCGATGCGGACGACATGGTGCTCTTTTTGGGAATTTTTGGTGGATCAGTGCATACCTCGGGGATATCGGTGGATTTGTGCAGGACCCCAGTTGGTGGTTTGGTGGACCCGTGCTAGTATTTTGGCCATAACCTTCAGCTGCGGTGTCCGTTTCACGTGCGGGACCCCATTTTAGAATGCTCTTTCGATGCCGACGACATGGTGGGCTTCTCGGGGATTTTCAGTGGACCCGCCAACCTCGGGGATTTCGGTGGATTTGTGTAGGACCCCATTTGTTGGTTTGGTAGACCCGTGATAGTATTTTGGCCATAACCATCGGATCCGGTGTCCGTTTCACGTGCAGGACCCCATTTCAGAAAGCTCTTTCCGATGCTGACGACATGGTGTCTTTCTCGACGATTTTCGGTGGATTAGTGCATACCTCGGGGATTTCGGTGGATTTGTGCAGGACCCCTTTTGGTTGTTTGGTGGACCCGTGCTTGTATTTTGGCCATAACCTTTGGCTCCGGTGTCCGTTTCACATACAAGACCCCATTTCGGAAAGGTCTTTCCGACGCTGACGACATGGTGTGCTTCTCGGGGATTTTCGGTGGATCAGTGCATACGTCGGGGATTTTGGTGGATTTGTGCAGGAACCCATTTGGTGGTTTGGTGGACCCGTGCTAGTATTTTGGCCATAACCTTCGGCTCCGGTGTCCGTTTCACGTGCAGGAACCCATTTCGGAAAGCTCTTTCCGATGCGGACAACATGGTGCTCTTTTTGGGAATTTTTGGTGGATCAGTGCATACCTCGGGGATATCGGTGGATTTGTGCAGGACCCCAGTTGGTGGTTTGGTGGACCCGTGCTAGTATTTTGGCCATAACCTTCAGCTGCGGTGTCCGTTTCACGTGCCGGACCCCATTTTAGAATGCTCTTTCTGATGCCGACGACATGGTGGGCTTCTCAGGGATTTTCAGTGGACCCGCCAACCTCGGGGATTTCGGTGGATTTGTGTAGGACCCCATTTGTTGGTTTGGTAGACCCGTGATAGTATTTTGGCCATAACCATCGGATCCGGTGTCCGTTTCACGTGCAGGACCCCATTTCAGAAAGCTCTTTCCGATGCTGACGACATGGTGTCTTTCTCGACGATTTTCGGTGGATTAGTGCATACCTCGGGGATTTCGGTGGATTTGTGCAGGACCCCTTTTGGTTGTTTGGTGGACCCGTGCTTGTATTTTGGCCATAACCTTTGGCTCCGGTGTCCGTTTCACATACAAGACCCCATTTCGGAAAGGTCTTTCCGACGCTGACGACATGGTGTGCTTCTCGGGGATTTTCGGTGGATCAGTGCATACGTCGGGGATTTTGGTGGATTTGTGCAGGAACCCATTTGGTGGTTTGGTGGACCCGTGCTAGTATTTTGGCCATAACCTTCGGCTCCGGTGTCCGTTTCACGTGCATGAACCCATTTCGGAAAGCTCTTTCCGATGCGGACGACATGGTGCACTTTTCATGGATTTTTGGTGGATCAGTGCATACCTCGGGGATATCGGTGGATTTGTGCAGGACCCCAGTTGGTGGTTTGGTGGACCCGTGCTAGTATTTGGCCATAACCTTTAGCTCCGGTGTCCGTTTCACGTGCAGGACCCTATTTCGGAAATATCTTTCCGATACGGACGACATGGTGTGCTTCTCGTGGATTTCTGGTGGATCAGTGCATACCTCAGGGATTTCGGTGCATTTGTGCAGGACTCCATTTGGTGGTTTGGTGCACCCGTATAGTATTTTGGCCATAACCTTCGGCTCGGGTGTCATTTTTATGTGCAGGACCCCATTTCGGAAAGCTGTTTCTGATGCTGATGACATAGTCCGTTTCTCGGGGACTTTTGGAGGATCTGTGCATTCCTCAGGGATTTCTGTGGATTTGTGCAAGACCCTATTTGGTGGTTTGGTGCACCCGTATAGTATTTTGCCCATAACCTTCAGCTGCGGTGTCCGTTTCACGTGCAGGACCCCATTTCAGAAAGCTCTTTCTGATGCCGACGACATGGTTGGCTTCTCGGGGATTTTTAGTGGACCTGCCAACCTCGGGGATTTTGGTGGATTTGTGTAGGACCCCATTTGTTGGTTTGGTAGACCCGTGCTTGTTTTTAGGCCATAACCATCGGCTCCAGTGTCAGTTTCACGTGCACGACCCCATTTCAGAAAGCTCTTTCTGATGTTGACGACACGGTGTGCTTCTCGGGGATTTTCGGTGGATCAGTGCATACCTCAGGGATTTCGTTGGATTTGTGCGGGACCCCTTTCGGTGGTTTGGTGGACCCGTGCCAGTATTTTAACCATAACCTTTGGCTCCGGTGTCCGTTTCACGTACAAGACCCCATTTCGGAAAACACTTTCCGATGCTGACGATAGGGTGTGCTTCTCGTGGATTTCCGGTGGATCAGTTCATACGTCGGGGATTTAGGTGGATTTGTGCAGGAACCCATTTGGCGGTTTGGTGGACCCGTGCTAGTATTTTGGCCATAACCTTCGGCTCCGGTGTCCGTTTCACATGCAGAAACCCATTTCGGAAAGCTCTTTCCGATGCGGACGACATGGTGTGCTTCTCGGGGATTTCTGGTGGATCAGTGCATACCTTGGGGATTTCGGTGGATTTGTGCAGGACCCCATTTGGTGGTTTGGTGGACCCGTGCTAGTATTTTGGCCATTACCTTCGGCTCCGGTGTCCGTTTCACGTGCAGGACCCCATTTCGGAAATCTCTTTCCGATGCGCACGACATGGTATGCTTCTCGGGGATTTCTGGTGGATTAGTGCATACCTCAGGGATTTCGGTGCATTTGTGCAGGACTCCATTTGGTGGTTTGTTGCACCCGTATAGTATTTTGGCCATAACCTTTGGCTCGGGTGTCCGTTTCACGTGCAGAACCCCAATTCGGAAAGCTCTTTCTGATGCTGACGACATAGTGCGCTTCTCGGGGACTTTTGGAGGATCTGTGCATACCTCGGGGATTTTGGTGGATTTGTGCAGGACCCCATTTGGTGGTTTGGTGCACCCGTATAGTATTTTGCCTATAACCTTCAGCTGCGGTGTCCGTTTCACGTGCAGGACCCCATTTCAGAAAGCTCTCTCCGATGCCGACGACATGGTGGGCTTCTCGCAGATTTTCAGTGGACCTGCCAACCTCGGGGATTTCGGTGGATTTGTGTAGGACCCTATTTGTTGGTTTGGTAGACCCGTGCTAGTATTTTGGCCATAACCATTGGCTCCGGTGTCCGTTTCATGTGCAGGACCCCATTTCAGAAAGCTCTTTCCGATGCTGACGACATGATGTGCTTCTCGGGGATTTTCGGTGGATCAGTGCATACCTCGGGGATTTCGGTGGATTTGTGCAGGACCCCATTTGGTGGTTTGGTGGACCCGTGCTAGTATTTTGGCCATAACCTTTGGCTCCGGTGTCCGGTGTCCGTTTCACGTACAAGACACCATTTGGAAAGCTCTTTCCGATGCTGACGACAGGGTGTGCTTCTCAGGGATTTTCGGTGGATCAGTGCATACGTCGGGGATTTAGGTGGATTTGTGCATGAACCCATTTGGTGGTTTTGGTGGACCCGTGCTAGTATTTTGGACATAACCTTCGGCTCCGGTGTCCGTTTCACATGCAGGAACCCATTTGGGAAAGCTCTTTCCGATGCGGACGACATGGTGCACTTCTTTGGGATTTTCGGTGGATCAGTGCATACCTCGGGGATTTCGGTGGATTTGTGCAGGACCCCATTTGGTGGTTTGGGGGACCCGTGCTAGTATTTTGGCCATAACCTTCGGCTCTGGTGTCCATTTCACGTGCAGGACCATATTTCGGAAATCTCTTTCCGATGCGTACGACATGGTGTGCTTCTTAGAAATTTCTGGGGGATCAGTGCATACTTCGGGTATTTCGGTGCATTTGTGCAGGACCCCATTTGGTGGTTTGGTGCACCCGTATAGTATTTTGGCCATAACCTTCGGTTCGGGTGTCCGTTTCACGTGGATGACCCTATTTCGGAAAGCTCTTTCCGATGCTGACGACATAGTGCGCTTCTCGGGGACTTTTGGTGGATCTGTGCATACCCCGGGGATTTCGGTGGATTTGTGCAGGACCTCATTTGTTGGTTTGGTGGACCTGTGCTTGTATTTTGGCCATAACAGTCGGCTCCGGTGTCCGTTTCATGTGCATGAACCCATTTCGGAAAGCACTTTCTTATGCTGACGACACGGTGAGCTTCTCGGTGATTTTAGGTGGATCAGTGCATACCTCGGGGATTTTGGTGGATTTTTGCAGGACCCTATTTGGTGGTTTAGGGGACCCATGCTATTATTTTGGCAATAACCTTTGGCTCCGGTATCCGTTTCTCGTGCATGACCCAATTTCAGAAAGCTCTTTCCGATGCTGACGACAGGGTGTGATTCTCAGGGATTTTCGGTGGATCAGTGCTTACCTCGGGGATTTTGGTGGATTTGTATAGGACCCCATTTGGTGGTTTGGTAGACCCATGCTAGTATTTTGGCCATAACCATCGGCTCCGGCGTCCGTTTCACGTGTAGGACCTCATTTCAGAAAGCTCTTTCCGATGCTGACGACATGGTGTGCTTCTCGGGGATTTTCGGTGGATCAGTGCATACCTCGGGGATTTCGGTGGATTTGTGCAGGACCCAATTTGGTGGTTTGGTGGACCCGAGCTAGTATTTTGGCCATAACCTTTGGCTCCGGCGTCCGTTTCACGTGCATGACCCCATTTCAGAAAGCTCTTTCCGATGCTGACGACATGGTGTGCTTCTCGGGGATTTTCGGTGGATCAGTACATACCTCGGGGTTTTCGGTGGATTTGTGCAGGAACCCATTTGGTGGTTTGGTGGACCCGTGCTAGTGTTTTGGCCATAACCTTCGGCCCCGATGTCCGTTTCATTTGCAGGAACCCATTTCGGAAAGCTCTTTCCGATGCGGACGACAAGGTGCACTTCCCTGGGATTTTCGGTGGATCAGTGCATACCTCAGGGATTTCGGTGGATTTTTGCAGGACCCCATTTGGTGGTTTGGTGGACCAGTGCTAGTATTTTGGCCATAACCTTCGGCTCCGGTGTCCGTTTCACGTGCAGGACCCCATTTCGGAAATCTCTTTCCGATGCGGACGACATGGTGTGCTTCTCAGGGATTTCTGGTGGATCAGTGCATACCTCAGGGATTTCGGTGCATTTGTGTAGGACCCCATTTGGTGGTTTGGTGCACCCGTATAGTATTTTGGCCATAACCTTCGGCTCGGGTGTCCGTTTCACGTGCAGGACCCCATTTCGGAAAGCTCTTTCCGATGCTGACGACATAGTGCGCTTCTCGGGGAGTTTTGTAGGATCTGTGCATACCTCGGGGATTTTTGTGGATTTGTGCAGGACCTTATTTGTTGGTTTGGTGGACCCGTGCTTGTATTTTGGCCATAACCTTCGGCTCCGGTGTCCGTTTAACGTGCATGACCCCATTTCGGAAAGCACTTTCTGATGCTGACGACACGGTGAGCTTCTCGGTGATTTTCGGTGGATCAGTGCATACCTCGGGGATTTTGGTGGATTTGTGCAGGAACCTATTTGGTGGTTTGGGGGACCCATGCTAGTATTTTGGCAATAACCTTTGGCTCCGGTATCCGTTTCACGTGCAGAACCCCATTTCGGAAAGCTCTTTTCGATGCTGATGACAGGGTGTGATTCTTAGGGATTTTTGGTGGATCAGTGCATACCTCAGGGATTCGGTGGATTTGTGCAGGACCCCATTTGGTGGTTTGCTGGAACCGTGCTAGTATTTTGGCCATAACCTTAGGTTCCGGTGTCCGTTTCACATACAGGAACCCATTTCGGAAAGCTCTTTCCGATGCGGACGACATGGTGCTCTTCTTGGGGATTTTCAGTGGATCAATGCATACGTCGGGGATTTCGGTGCATTTGTGCAGGACCCCATTTGGTGGTTTGGTGCACCCGTATAGTATTTTGGCCATAACCTTCGGCTCGGGTGTCCGTTTCACGTGCAGGACCCTATTTCGGAAAGCTCTTTCCAATGCTGACGACATGGTGTGCTTCTCTGGTATTTTCGGTGGATCAATGCATGCCTCGGGGATTTTGGTGGATTTGCGTAGGACCCCATTTGGCTGTTTAGTGGACCCGTGCTAGTATTTTTGCCATAACCTTCGGCCCCGGTGTCCGTTTCACGTGCAAGACCCCATTTCGGAAAGCACTTTCCGATGCGGACGACATGGTGCGATTCTTGGGGATTTTCGGTTGATCAGTGCATACCTCAGGGATTTCGGCGGATTTGTACAGGACCCCATTTGTTGGTTTAGAGCACCCATATAGTATTTTTGCAATAACCTTTAGGCTCCGGTGTCCATTTCACGTGCAGACCCCCCATTTCGGAAAGCTCTTTCCGATGTTGACGACATGGTGTGTTTCTTGGGGATTTTCGGTGGCACAGTGAATACATCGGGGATTTCATTGGATTTGTGCCAGACCCCATTTGGTGGTTTGGTGGACCCGTGCTAGTATTATGGCCATAACCTTCGGCTCTGGTGTCCGTTTCACGTACAAGACCCCATTACGGAAAGCTCTTTCCGATACGGACGACATGGTGCACTTCTCGGGGATTTTCGGTGGAAGTGCATACCTCGGGGATTTCGGTAGATTTGTACAGGACCCCATTTGGTGGTTTTGTGTCCCCGTATAGTATTTTGCCCATAACCTTCAGCTCCGGTGTCCGTTTCATGTGCAGGCCCCCATTTTAGAAATCTCTTTCCGATACCGACGACATGGTGGGCTTCACAAGGATTTTTAGTTGAACCGCCAACATCGGGGATTTCGGTGGATTTGTGCAGGACCCCATTTGTTGGTTTGGTAGACCCTGCTAGTATTTTGGCCATAACCTTCGCCTACGGTGTCCATTTCACGTGCAGGACCCTATTTCAGAAAGCTCTTTCCGATGCTGACGACAGGGTGTGCTTCTTGGTGATTTTTGGTGGATTAGTGCATACCTGGGCGATTTTGGTGGATTTGTGCAGGACCCCATTTGGTGGTTTGGTGGACCAGTGCTAGTATTTTGGCCATAACCATTGGCTCCGGTGTCCGTTTCACGTACAAGACCCCATTTCGGAAAGTTCTTTCCGATGCTTACAACATGGTGTGCTTCTCGGGGATTTACGGTGGATCAGTGCATACGTCGGGGATTTAGGTGGATTTGTGCAGGAACCCATTTGGTGGTTTGGTGGACCCGTGCTAGTATTTTGGCCATAACCTTCGGCTCCAGTGTCCGTTTCACATGCAGGAACCCATTTCGGAAAGCTCTTTCCGATGCGGACGACATGGTGCACTTCTCTGGGATTTTCGGTGGATCAGTGCATACCTCGGGGATTTCGGTGGATTTGTGCAGGACCCCATTTGGTGGTTTGATGGACCCGTGCTAGTATTTTGGCCATAACCTTCGGCTCCGGTGTCGGTTTCACGTGCAGGACCCCATTTCGGAAATCTCTTTCCGATGCGGACGACATGGTGTGCTTCTCAGGGATTTTTGGTGGATCAGTGCATACCTCGGGGATTTCGGTGCATTCGTGCAGGACCCCATTTGGTGGTTTGGTACACCGGTATAGTATTTTGGCCATAACCTTCGGCTCGGGTGTCCGTTTCACGTGCAGGACCCCATTTCGGAAAGCTCTTTCCGTTGCCGAATACATAGTGTGCTTCTCGGGGACTTTTGGAGGATCTGTGCATACCTCGGGGATTTCGGTGGATTTGTGCAGGACCTCATTTGTTGGTTTGGTGGACCCGTGCTTGTATTTTGGCCATAACCTTCGGCTCCGGTGTCCGTTTCACGTGCATGAACCCATTTCGGAAAGCACTTTCTGATGCTGACGACACGGTGAGCTTCTCGGTGATTTTCGGTGGATCAGTGCATACCTCGGGGATTTTGGTGGAATTGTGCAGGACCTTATTTGGTGGTTTGGGGGACCCTTGCTAGTATTTTGGCAATAACCTTTGGCTCCGGTATCCGTTTCACGTGCAGGACCCCATTTCAGAAAGCACTTTCCGATGCTGACGACATGGAGTGATTCTCAGGGATTTTTGGTGGATCAGTGCATACTTCGGGGATATCGGTGGATTTGTGCAGGACACCAGTTGGTGGTTTGGTGGACCCGTGCTAGTATTTTGGCCATAACCTTCAGCTCCGGTATCCGTTTCACGTGCAGGCCCCCATTTCGGAAATATCTTTCCGATGCGGATGACATGGTGTGCTTCTTGGGGATTTCTGGTGGATCAGTTGTTGGTCCCAGAGAAGGGTGAAACTATAGTCAGAGGGGGGGGGTGAATTACTATAGTGGAGTTTCAAAAACTTTTCTTTTGTTTAAAAGCCTTTGGGCAGCGGATAAGTCCCTTCTTACTATGTTGTTTTCAAATCAGTTTAGACAGTCACAGATATAAGTTATGATCTAGGCAATTTAAATAAATGCTGTAAAGTAAATTGCAGAA
Organism: Gentiana straminea; assembly: GCA_036785695.1. Taxonomy (NCBI): domain Eukaryota; kingdom Viridiplantae; phylum Streptophyta; class Magnoliopsida; order Gentianales; family Gentianaceae; genus Gentiana; species Gentiana straminea. The sequence continues at coordinate 19,476,547 of JAVUPR010000314.1, forward strand.
AGTAAATTGACACAAGGCTTATAGTGGTTCAGGGTGGTGTAATCCCTTAATCCACTCTTCTCCTGTGATGATCGGAGGAATTCACTATTGTTTTCACAGATACAATAGTATGATTGTCCTTGGCTTCCCAAGCTTCACAATCTACAAGACTATCACTCCTTGACTGCAACAGCTTCAGTGATTCAGTCTCTTTTGCTGCTCCTTGAGATCAAAGTCCTTCAACAGCTATCACAGATTCAACTCCTTCTTAGATTGCCTTTGATTCAGTTGCTTCAGTTTGATGTGAATGTGATTCACACACTTTCTTGATCAATCTCAGTGCTGAATATGACTTTGTAGCTCTGATATCTGAGTTGATCACTAGATGTATCCTTGTAAGTTCAGAGAGAAGACTTTTCAAGTTGACAGAGTTTCTGCTTGATTTTTCTTTTCTGATCGTTGTTTTTCTTTGTCTGTCAATGCCTTCTATTTATAGCCTTGAATAACCTTGATTTGAAATTCTGTCCGTTGGCTATATTAATGAGGGAATAATCCTTGATTTTATTCTTGATTCCCCCTTAATTTCATTCTCCTTGATTTGAGTGATCGGATTCTTTCTTCAAATGTATAGCAGAAAATCCGTCCTTGATTGATCCTCTATTGATTGTGCTTTTAATGAATGATCTTCTGAATCTTCAATGTATATTAAATCTGATCTGGTAAGTGTTACTTCGCCGTTTTCAGAATGGTCGAGTGATCCTTCTGACTTAGCTATTTTAGATCTTCCTTCACCGTTTTGTCTTCACTCAGCCGAAAGTCAGTTTACTTTGCCGATTCACTGTTTTCTTCTTTGCTTCAGTTTTAAGGAGAATCTTTGTACTTCACTGATCCTTGATTTGGGTGAGATCAGTGTACACCATATTTGAATATTAAGTTTCTTTACTTTAAGTGTAACTTGGACTTATCCAAGGTCATCACAGACTTCCTTGGTTATAAGTCAGACCATTTATGTCTTCATTGCTTCTCTGCTGGTGCTTGGCTGGCTTCACTCTGCCGAACATCTGACTTTACTTTTCCGTCCTACCAACTAGTACAATACTTGTCTGACTCAACTTATACAACATGTCAGACTCTAAGTAAAGACTTATACAGAGAATTCTAACTTATTTCAGGCTTACTAGAACAGCTAGTATGGCCATCATCAAAACATAATAAAATGTTCCTAACATCAGTGCATACCTCGGGGATTTCGGTGCATTTGTGCAGGACAGCATTTGGTGGTTTGGTGCACCCGTATAGTATTTTGGCCATAACCTTCAGCTCGGGTGTCCGTTTTACGTGCAGGACCCCATTTCAGAAAGCTCTTTCTGATGCTGACGACATAGTCCGCTTCTCGGGGACTTTTGGAGGATCTGTGCATTCCTCGGGGATTTCTGTGGATTTGTGCAGGACCCCATTTGGTGGTTTGGTGCACCCGTATAGTATTTTGCCCATAACCTTCAGCTGCGGTGTCCGTTTCACGTGCAGGACCCCATTTCAGAAAGCTCTTTCCGATGCCGACGACATGGTGGGCTTCTCGGGGATTTTCAGTGGACCTGCCAACCTCAGGGATTTCGGTGGATTTGTGTAGGACCCCATTTGTTGGTTTGGTAGACCCGTGCTAGTTTTTTGGCCATAACCATTGGCTCCGGTGTCAGTTTCACGTGCAGGACCCCATTTCAGAAAGCTCTTTCCGATGCTGACGACATGGTGTGCTTCTCGGGGATTTTTGGTGGATCAGCACATACCTCATGGATTTTGGTGGATTTGTGCAGGACCCCATTCGGTGGTTTGGTGGACCCGTGCTAGTATTTCAACCATAACCTTTGGCTCCGGTGTCCGTTTCACGTACAAGACCCCATTTCAGAAAGCTCTGTCCGATGCTGACGACAGGGTGTGCTTCTCGAGGATTTCCGGTGGATCAGTTCATACGTCGGGGATTTAGGTGGATTTGTGCAGGAACCTATTTGGTGGTTCGGTGGACCCGTGCTAGTATTTTGGCCATAACCTTCAGCTCCGGTGTCCGTTTCACATGCAGGAACCCATTTCAGAAAGCACTTTCCGATGAGGACGACATGGTACACTTCTCTGGGATTTTTGGTGAATAGTGCATACCTCGGGGATTTCGGTGGATTTGTGCAGGACCCCATTGGTGGTTTGGTGGACCCGTGCTAGTATTTTGGCCATTACCTTCGGCTCCGGTGTCCGTTTCACGTGCAGGACCCCATTTCGGAAATCTTTTTCCGATGCGCATGACATGGTGTGCTTCTCGGGGATTTCTGGTGGATCTGTGCATACCTCGGGGATTTTGGTGCATTTGTGCAGGACTCCATTTGGTGGTTTGTTGCACCCGTATAGTATTTCGGCCATAACCTTTGGCTCGGGTGTCCGTTTCACGTGCAGGACCCCATTTCGGAAAGCTCTTTCTGATGCTGACGACATAGTGCGCTTCTCGGGGACTTTTGGAGGATCTGTGCATACGTCGGGGATTTTGTTGGATTTGTGCAGGACCCCATTTGGTTGTTTGGTATTTTGCCCATAACCTTCAGCTGCGGTGTCCGTTTCACGTGCAGGACCCCATTTCAGAAAGCTCGGGGATCTTTCCGATGCAGACGACATGGTGGGCTTCTCGGGGATTTTAGTGGACCTGCCAACCTCGGGGATTTCGGTGGATTTGTGTAGGACCCTATTTGTTGGTTTGGTAGACCCGTGCTAGTATTTTGGCATATCCATTGGCTCCGGTGTCCGTTTCACGTGCAGGACCCCATTTCAGAAAGCTCTTTCCGATGCTGACGACATGGTGTGCTTCTCGGGGATTTTCAGTGGATCAGTGCATACCTCAGGGATTTTGGTGGATTTGTGCTGGACCCCATTTGGTGGTTTGGTGGACCCGTGCTAGTATTTTGGCCATAACTTTTGGCTCCGGTGTCCGTTTCACGTACAAGACCCCATTTCGGAAAGCTCTTTCCGATGCTGACGACAGGGTGTGCTTCTGGGGGATTTTCGGTGGATTAGTCCATACATCGGGGATTTAGGTGGATTTGTGCAGGAACCCATTTGGTGGTTTGGTGGACCCGTTCTAGTATTTTGGCCATAACCTTCGGCTCCGGTGTCCGTTTCACATGCAGGAACCCATTTCAGAAAGCTCTTTCCGATGCGGACGACATGGTGCACTTCTCTGGGATTTTTGGTGGATCAGTGCATACCTCGGGGATTTCGGTGGATTTGTGCAGGACCCCATTTGGTGGTTTGGTGGACCCGTGCTAGTATTTTGGCCATAACCTTCGGCTCCGGTGTCCGTTTCACGTGCAGGACCCTATTTTGGAAATCTCTTTCCGATGCGGACGACATGGTGTGCTTCTCGGGGATTTCTGGTGGATCAGTGCATACTTCGGGGATTTCGGTGCATTTGTGCATGACCCCATTTGGTGGTTTGGTGCACCTGTATAGTATTTTGGCCATAACCTTCGGCTCGGGTGTCCGTTTCACGTGCAGGACCCCATTTCGGAAAGCTCTTTCCGATGCTGACGACATAGTGCGCTTCTCGGGGACTTTTGGAGGATATGTGCATACCTCGGGGATTTCGGTGGATTTGTGCAGGACCTCATTTGTTGGTTTGGTGGACCCGTGCTTGTATTTTGGCCATAACCTTCGGCTCCGGTGTCCGTTTCACGTGCATGACCCCATTTCGGAAATCACTTTCGGTTGCTGACGACAGGGTGAGCTTCTCGGTGATTTTAGGTGGATCAGTGCATACCTCGGGGATTTTGGTGGATTTGTGCAGGACCCTATTTGGCGGTTTGGGGGACCCATGCTAGTATTTTGGCAATAACCTTTGACTCCGGTATCCGTTCCATATGCAGAACCCTATTTCAGAAAGCTCTTTCCGATGCTGACGACAGGGTGTGATTCTTTGGGATTTTCGGTGGATCAGTACATACCTCGGGGATTTTGGTGGATTTGTGAAGGACCCCATTTGGTGGTTTGGTAGACCCGTGCTAGTATTTTGGCCATAACCATCGGCTCCGGTGTCCGTTTCACGTGCAGGACCCAATTTCAGAAAGCTCTTTCCGATGCTGACGACATGGTGTGCTTCTCGGGGATTTTCGGTGGATCAGCGCATACCTCGGGATTTCGGTGGATTTGTGCAGGACCTCATTTGGTGGTTTGGTGGACCCGTGCTAGTATTTTTGCCATAACCTTTGGCTCCGGTGTCCGTTTCACGTACAAGACCCCATTTCGGAAAGCTCATTCCGATGCTGACGACAGGGTGTGCTTCTCGGGGATTTTCGGTGGATCAGTGCATACGTCGGGGATTTAGGTGAATTTGTGCAGGAACCCATTTGGTGGTTTGGTGGACCCGTGCTTGTGTTTTGGCCATAACCTTCGGCCCCGGTGTTCGTTTCATATGCAGGAACCCATTTCGGAAAGCTCTTTCCGATGCGGACGACAAGGTGCACTTCCCTAGGATTTTCGGTGGATCAGTTCATACCTCGGGGATTCCGGTGGATTTTTGTAGGACCCTATTTGGTGGTTTGGTGGACCCGTGCTAGTATTTTGGCCATAACCTTCGGCTCCGGAGTCCGTTTCACGTGCAGGACCCCATTTCGGAAATCTCTTTCCGATGCGGACGACATGGTGTGCTTCTCGGGGATTTCTGGTGGATCAGTGCATACCTCAGGGATTTCGGTGCATTTGTGCAGGACCCCATTTGGTGGTTTGGTGCACCCGTATAGTTTTTTGGCCATAACCTTCGGCTCGGGTGTTCGTTTCACGTGTAGGACCCCATTTCGGAAAGCTCTTTCCGATGCTGACGACATAGTGCGCTTCTCGGGGACTTTTGGAGGATATGTGCATACCTCGGGGATTTCGGTGGATTTATGCAGGACCTCATTTGTTGGTTTGGTGGACCCGTGCTTGTATTTTGGCCAAACCTTCGGCTCCGGTGTCCGTTTCATGTGCATGACCCCATTTCGGAAAGCACTTTCTGATGCTGACAACACGGTGAGCTTCTCGGTGATTTTCGGTGGATCCGTGCATACCTCGGGGATTTTGGTGGATTGTGCAGGACCCTATTTGGTGGTTTGGGGGACCCACGCTAGTATTTTGGCAATAACCTTTGGCTCCGGTATCCGTTTCACATGCAGGACCCTATTTCAGAAAGCTCTTTCCGATGCTGACGACAGGGTGTGATTCTCAGGGATTTTCGGTGGATCAGTGCATATCTCGGGGATTCGGTGGATTTGTGCAGGACCCCATTTGGTGGTTTGCTGGAACCGTGCTAGTATTTTGGCCATAACCTTAGGCTCCAGTGTCCGTTTCACATGCAGGAACCCATTTCGGAAAGCTCTTTCCGATGCGGACGACATGGTGCTCTTCTCGGGGATTTTCAGTGGATCAGTGCATACGTCGGGGATTTCGGTGCATTTGTGCAGGACCCCATTTGGTGGTTTGGTGCACCCGTATAGTATTTTGGCCATAACCATCGGCTCGGGTGTCCGTTTCACGTGCAGGACCCTATTTCGGAAAACCCTTTCCGATGCTGACGACATGGTGTGCTTCTCTGGTACTTTCGGTGGATCAATGCATTCTTCGGGGATTTTGGTGGATTTGTGTAGGACCCCATTTGGCGGTTTAGTGGACCCGTGCTAGTATTTGGCCATACCTTCGGCTCCGGTGTCCGTTGAAGGATGCAGGTTCTTAGATCTAAACAAATTAGATCTACGCGCAGCGGATGGATCACGATTTTTATATTACAATACATAATTAAATGATTTAACAACTACAAGGGGGTTAAGATCATGTTACCAATAGTAGGAAGAGAAGCCAAGATCTTCCGATGTGTTCTCCAAACGGTGGTTGGTGGACACCCTTCTTGATACACGAGCCTCCTTGATATGCAACACTAAGAAAAACTTAGAGTTTTTCTTCTTCTAAAACCCAAGACAAGAAAACTAATTATTTCTATCTTTTTTGCTATAGTGGTCGAAATTTTGCCAATGCAAAAGGCTTAGGAGAACTCTCTTTATATAGGAGAGTAAACCTTGTCCTCCAAGGATTAAATAATTAAGAGATAATTATTCCATTAATCCTTTATTCCAAATAAAAGATAAATAAAATGATTATCCCAAACAAATTAGGATAAATGAAGTTATTATCTAATATTCCATGAATTATCATTTAACAAATAAAAGATAAATCACATGTCAAATAACCATCACAATTGGCGCCACATATAAGGGTTTCTAAGCCCACATAAAATGTATTTCATGTGTATTATATTATTTAGCCCAACTAAATAATATCCATGCATATCAATTAATTAGCCCAGCCAATTAATTATCACTGAGGCCCAAATAACAAGATTATTAGTCCGAATTACAAAAGCCACATCGGGGACCATGGACCTATAACCAGTAGCTCCAATAATTAATTATTCATCGAACAGAATAAGTACATTAATTATTAATTCCGGGATTACGCCACCATAAACCCGAAACTGAACTCTACCGATTATAGATGTATACTTATACTCAACCCATAGAGTGAATAAGTGTCCATTGATATAATCACTACATACGGATTAACCCTCCATAGACTGTCCATTCTGAGTGGGAAGTCTCCGTGAACCCGACTCAGAATATCTTATCCTTATTTACCATTAACCCCTAGTGATCAATTAGTTCACGTATCTGACTAGTAGCTAATTAGTCTAACATGAACCGGGCCCATCGATCATTTTCCTAGGGCTAACAAATAAGGGGCTTGTCTCTCTACTTCCCGCGAGGAAGGAATGGATTCCATGTCGTGAAAATCGAACTACTCACTCATCTGGAGATAGTGCCAATGAGAAGTGGCTTGGAACACATTATTTAAGTGAACCGTAACTAACACATCAAACACTACCCCGGGACAAGCAGCACCCTGTGATCACCTCAAGATTAAGGTTGATCCATATATGATCAATTAATGATTTAATAATATTCCTCGATTACGAAATTATATCGAGAAATTCAGATTAAATCGGTCCAGTCCTATATGAATGCCATCATATATAAATGCCCCACGTAGGTACCCTCACCGACGGTCCGGATAAGACTATCACACCCTAAGGTGTTACGGGCGCATTATTGGTGTTTTAATCAAGAGACCCTAAACTCCGATTAAGTTCACCACGGACTAACAGTTTAAGTATATCACCACTAACTCAATCCTCACGTGCATGCCATACACCGAGTTAAGCGGTTACATACCGATATACTTAGGGTTTGCAGCAGTGTATTATTTACAAGCACAAAGCAAGTAATAAGGTGAGATAAAATATGTCATCCATTGTTAAAAACAATTACACAAATTGTCTTTCGGGCATTACACCTAACAATCTCCCACTTGCACGAAATGACAAGCAACGATTGTTTTTAGAGCACACCCTTTCTCATCTTATTCACAACACTCTCCCACTTGCTCTAAAAGCAGATGAGACATATCCATTAATGCCGTACCCTCCAAGCACTCGACTTGGTACACTGATTAGTTAGGTTGTCGACTCGAGATGATCTTTAGGATTGAAACGTTGTCGGTCCTTCCAATCAGGAGGGTACTCTCTCTCAATATGCTTTTGACTTCTAGTGACTGAGAAGATCCTTCTAACCTATCTCTTCACTGTTTTCACAATGAAGTGATATCGGCTTATCAGACCTGGAATTACTCCCATACCATAAAAGGAAATTCTAAGCACTATGAGTAAACACTGAGCCCGATATCAACTTAATGATCATCCTTAATCTGACTACAAGTCAGAATCAGTGTAGTCAACCATATTCAAGTTTGCACCTGAATATACAAGAATATGACTCCTCGTTCTCTAAAGATACTTGAGGACGTACTAAACCGCTACTTATTGCTCGAATCCAAGATTCGATTACTATTGACTTGTGATAACCTGACTTGCCATTATCCAAGAGAGACTCTATCCCATTTTCTCTTTATCCGAAGATTTAGAGAATCATTCCTGAGAGTTAGGGTAGGACTACTCTCGATGAATGCTGCAACCGTATATGCATAATCATCTTATACAATAAAATAGGTGGGATAGCCAATGACTAATTCTCATGATTTTGAATCAAATTCTTAGAATATAGTCCAATTCTCTCATCTAGAGAATCTTGGCGTGTCAGTTTCCGACTTCAGATAGCACACACATGTTGTTTCCAACCGTTTTAGTGTTATCATTCATGAACACCAATACTACTACTTTGCCAATATTGATATCCAGTCTACGAAAGACTTATCAATATTCTGGTCAAGTCCACATATTTTAAAACATGTGACTTTAAATGACCGAGAGGTTCTCTTAAATCCACAAAGGATATAAGCCCCGGCAGTCATCCTGCCATTTGTTCTAACCAAGACCCTTCTGTTCCGAATGAATCCAGACTCCGTTTTTCGGCAAGAAAGTCTCAGGGAATCACCCATATTTTCTGCTTTCTAACGAAATCTTGCAAGACTAAGTGGTGAGAGAGTTCAAGGTCTGGTTAACTCTCTACTTGTCAGGGAATCATCCCTAGACCACTCAGCTTTGCGCTGAAAGTTTAAACTTTCCTATTCATTCGACTCTTTTCCGTGTAGATCCAATTGCTCCCACTTTGGGCCCGAGACACTCGGGTGGTTCTACAAGAGGTCGAAACAGAAGCGGAGTATCAAAACTCCATTCATAGGGTTAAGGCTTTCAAACCAACCTCTATGATCAGAATCCTATACAGTCAACTAAGAGCCATAAGTTATCAATCACCCTAGCAGACTATAAAGTCCACAAAAACCACAAAACCTCAATGGGTCAACGGTTAAACCATACTCCCACTGTGTTTTGGGTGGATTGATATTCTGATCTAGTAGTATTTATCAGTGTAATCACCAACAACTGATGTTGGACGTGGTCTGATTAAATCAGATAGTAACTACATTTGGGTAACCGTACTCCAAGGTTTAAGGCTGCTACTTATAGATTCTATCAGAATCTTTGTAACAGTTCAACCGTCACTTTCTGATCTCAAGAATCTTATAACCAACCTTCACTCGTCACATTAAGATATTTCACGAACAGTCACAATCTGAACGTATGCGCAAAATCTCCAGTCCTACCTTCAAGCATTAAATGCTAAATGCCTACATTTAGGGAAGTGGTGTGAACCGAATTCACTCCTTATCCATAAATTCACTAGCATCTTCTAGGAGACTTCTCGGTTTACATAATAATGTTAACCGTTATTTTACAACCAATTATCTTAATCGAGTTTAGCAGTGTATTGTAGCACATCAGTAACTATATAGGGCAAGTCTATGGTTTCTTCCTCAGTGAGAATCATTCCACTAGGAGGCAGGCCGAGCATCAGTCCCAAGACTATGCGATAGCCTATTTCTGAGCATGGAATACTCTATTCTCTGTTAAAATCAGAGACTTCTACTCGTATTCTTTCGATAAACTAAATCGTGTTTCGAGTAGTTATCAGACAAAATGTCACCACTCAAAAGCTCCCATTAGCTTGTATCTTTCACTAGACCCCGAAGGTCATTGTGAACAAGCTACGTTACTTCTTCAGTTCTATTACCCTTTCCTAATAGAAAGGAAGCTTAGTCATTGTTCCGAGACTGGGAGATAGGAATCACCCTTAGCCAGTCGTTAGGTCTCATCTCTAGGATATATGCACTAATTAATAGATTTTGAAGAATCGTTTATCTTAATACGGAAACCATTTGCCTATAATAGTTTAAGACGTGTTAAATATACCTTTTCAGCATTTCTTAGTGGTTCTGACTTTATCAAACAAACCTTTTTATCTTCAAAGACAACTCGTTACCAGAGAAAAACACGAATTTGAACTCGTTAATATGAAGAAAACATGAATTCGAACTCGTTACCAAAGATAAAACACAAATTTCTACTCGTTATAAAGGGAAAACACAAATTTCCGGCGATGTCCACACGTTATCAGAGAAAAAAAAATTTTCTTCAAGGACAACTCGTTACCAGAGAAAAACATGAATTTGAACTCGTTAATACGAAGAAAAAATGAATTCGAACTCGTTACCAAAGATAAAACACAAATTTCTACTCATTATAAAGGGAAAACACAAATTTCCGGCGATGTCCACTCGTTATCAGAGAAAAAAAACCTTTTTTTCATCAAGGACAACTCGTTACCAGAGAAAAACACGAATTTGAACTCGTTAATATGAAGAAAACATGAATTCGAACTCGTTACCAAAGATAAAACACAAATTTCTACTCGTTATAAAGGGAAAACACAAATTTCCGGCGATGTCCACTCGTTATCGAGAAAAAACCTTTTTTTCTTCAAGGACAACTCGTTACCAGAGAAAAACACGAATTTGAACTCGTTAATACGAAGAAAACATGAATTCGAACTCGTTACCAAAGATAAAACACAAATTTCTACTCGTTATAAAGGGAAAACACAAATTTCCGGCGATGTCCACTCGTTATCAGAGAAAAAACCTTTTTTCTTCAAGGACAACTCGTTACCGAGAGAAAAACACGAATTTGAACTCGTTAATATGAAGAAAACATGAATTTGAACTCGTTACCAAAGATAAAACACAAATTTCTACTCGTTATAAAGGGAAAACACAAATTTCCGGCGATGTCCACTCGTTATCGAGAGAAAAAACCTTTTTTTCTTCAAGGACAACTCGTTACCGAGAGAAAAACACGAATTTGAACTCGTTAATATGAAGAAAACATGAATTTGAACTCGTTACCAAAGAAAAAACACAAATTTCTACTCGTTATAAAGGGAAAACACAAATTTCCGGCGATGTCCACTCGTTATCAGAGAAAAAACCTTTTTTATCTTCAAAGACAACTCGTTACCAGAGAAAAACACGAATTTGAACTCGTTAATATGAAGAAAACATGAATTCGAACTCGTTACCAAAGATAAAACACAAATTTCTACTCGTTATAAAGGGAAAACACAAATTTCCGGCGATGTCCACACGTTATCAGAGAAAAAACTTTTTTTTCTTCAAGGACAACTCGTTACCAGAGAAAAACACGAATTTGAACTCGTTAATATGAAGAAAAAATGAATTTGAACTCGTTACCAATGATAAAACACAAATTTCTACTCATTATAAAGGGAAAACACAAATTTCCGGCGATGTCCACTCGTTATCAGAGAAAAAATCTTTTTTTCATCAAGGACAACTCGTTACCAGAGAAAAACACGAATTTGAACTCGTTAATATGAAGAAAACATGAATTCGAACTCGTTACCAAAGATAAAACACAAATTTCTACTCGTTATAAAGGGAAAACACAAATTTCCTGCGATGTCCACTCGTGATCAGAGAAAAAACCTTTTTTTCTTCAAGGACAACTCGTTACCAGAGAAAAACACGAATTTGAACTCGTTAATATGAAGAAAACATGAATTCGAACTCGTTACCAAAGATAAAACACAAATTTCTACTCGTTATAAAGGGAAAACACAAATTTCCGGCGATGTCCACTCGTTATCAGAGAAAAAACCTTTTTTTATTCAAGGACAACTCGTTACCAGAGAAAACATGAATTTGAACTCGTTAATATGAAGAAAACATGAATTTGAACTCGTTACCAAAGATAAAACACAAATTTCTACTCGTTATAAAGGGAAAACACAAATTTCCGGCGATGTCCACTCGTTATCAGAGAAAAAACCTTTTTTTTTTCAAGGACAACTCGTTACCAGAGAATAACACGAATTTGAACTCGGTAATATGAAGAAAACATGAATTCGAACTCGTTACCAAAGATAAAACTCAAATTTCTACTCGTTATAAAGGGAAAACACAAATTTCAGGCTATGTCAACTCGTTATCAGGGAAAAAACCTTTTTTTCTTCAAGGACAACTCGTTACCAGAGAAAAACACGAATTTGAACTCGTTAATATGATGAAAACATGAATTCGAAGTCGTTACCAAAGATAAAACACAAATTTCTACTCGTTATAAAGGGAAAACACAAATTTCCGGCGATGTCCACTCGTTATCAGAGAAAAAACCTTTTTTTCTTCAAGGACAACTCGTTACCAGAGAAAAACACGAATTTGAACTCATTAATATGAAGAAAACATGAATTCGAACTCGTTACCAAAGATAAAACACAAATTTCTACTCGTTATAAAAGGAAAACACAAATTTCCGGCGATGTCCACTCGTTATCAGAGAAAAAACCTTTTTTTCATCAAGGACAACTCATTACCAGAGAAATACACGAATTTGAACTCGTTAATATGAAGAAAACATGAATTCGAACTCGTTACCAAAGAAAAAACACAAATTTCTACTCGTTATAAAGGGAAAACACAAATTTCCGGCGATGTCCACTCGATATCAGAGAAAAAACCTTTTTTTCATCAAGGACAACTCGTTACCAGAGAAAAACACGAATTTGAACTCGTTAATATGAAGAAAACATGAATTCGAACTCGTTACCAAAGAAAAAACACAAATTTCTACTCGTTATAAAGGGAAAACACAAATTTCCGGCGATGTCCACTCGTTATCAGGGAAAAAACCTTTTTTTCTTCAAAGACAACTCGTTACCGAGAGAAAAACACGAATTTGAACTCGTTAATATGAAGAAAACATGAATTCGAACTCGTTACCAAAGATAAAACACAAATTTCTACTCGTTATAAAGGGAAAACACAAATTTCCGGCGATGTCCACTCGTTATCAGAGAGAAAAAAAATTTCTTCAAGGACAACTCGTTACCAGAGAAAAACACGAATTTGAACTCGTTAATATGAAGAAAAAATTAATTCGAACTCGTTACCAAAGATAAAACACAAATTTCTACTCATTATAAAGGGAAAACACAAATTTCCGGCGATGTCCACTCATTATCAGTGAAAAAACCTTTTTTTCATCAAGGACAACTCGTTACCAGAGAAAAACACGAATTTGAACTCGTTAATACGAAGAAAACATGAATACGAACTCGTTACCAAAGATAAAACACAAATTTCTACTCGTTATAAAGGGAAAACACAAATTTCCGGCGATGTCCACTCGTTATCAGAGAAAAAACCTTTTTTTCTTCAAGGACAACTCGTTACCAGAGAAAAACACGAATTTGAACTCGTTAATATGAAGAAAACATGAATTCGAACTCGTTACCAAAGATAAAACACAAATTTCTACTCGTTATAAAGGGAAAACACAAATTTCCGGCGATGTCCACTCGTTATCGAGAGAAAAAACCTTTTTTTCTTCAAGGACAACTCGTTACCGAGAGAAAAACACGAATTTGAACTCGTTAATATGAAGAAAACATGAATTCGAACTCGTTACCAAAGATAAAACACAAATTTCTACTCGTTATAAAGGGAAAACACAAATTTCCGGCGATGTCCACTCGTTATCGAGAAAAAACCTTTTTTTTCTTCAAGGACAACTCGTTACCGAGAGAAAAACACGAATTTGAACTCGTTAATATGAAGAAAACATGAATTCGAACTCGTTACCAAAGATAAAACACAAATTTCTACTCGTTATAAAGGGAAAACACAAATTTCCGGCGATGTCCACTCGTTATCGAGAAAAAACCTTTTTTTCTTCAAGGACAACTCGTTACCGAGAGAAAAACACGAATTTGAACTCGTTAATATGAAGAAAACATGAATTCGAACTCGTTACCAAAGATAAAACACAAATTTCTACTCGTTATAAAGGGAAAACACAAATTTCCGGCGATGTCCACTCGTTATCGAGAGAAAAAACCTTTTTTTTTCAAGGACAACTCGTTACCGAGAGAAAACACGAATTTGAACTCGTTAATATGAAGAAAACATGAATTCGAACTCGTTACCAAAGATAAAACACAAATTTCTACTCGTTATAAAGGGAAAACACAAATTTCGGCGATGTCCACTCGTTATCGAGAGAAAAAACCTTTTTTTCTTCAAGGACAACTCGTTACCGAGAGAAAAACACGAATTTGAACTCGTTAATATGAAGAAAACATGAATTCGAACTCGTTACCAAAGATAAAACACAAATTTCTACTCGTTATAAAGGGAAAACACAAATTTCCGGCGATGTCCACTCGTTATCGAGAAAAAACCTTTTTTCTTCAAGGACAACTCGTTACCGAGAGAAAAACACGAATTTGAACTCGTTAATATGAAGAAAACATGAATTCGAACTCGTTACCAAAGATAAAACACAAATTTCTACTCGTTATAAAGGGAAAACACAAATTTCCGGCGATGTCCACTCGTTATCGAGAGAAAAAACCTTTTTTTCTTCAAGGACAACTCGTTACCGAGAGAAAACACGAATTTGAACTCGTTAATATGAAGAAAACATGAATTCGAACTCGTTACCAAAGATAAAACACAAATTTCTACTCGTTATAAAGGGAAAACACAAATTTCCGGCGATGTCCACTCGTTATCGAGAAAAAACCTTTTTTTCTTCAAGGACAACTCGTTACCGAGAGAAAAACACGAATTTGAACTCGTTAATATGAAGAAAACATGAATTCGAACTCGTTACCAAAGATAAAACACAAATTTCTACTCGTTATAAAGGGAAAACACAAATTTCCGGCGATGTCCACTCGTTATCGGAGAAAAAACCTTTTTTTCTTCAAGGACAACTCGTTACCGAGAGAAAAACACGAATTTGAACTCGTTAATATGAAGAAAACATGAATTCGAACTCGTTACCAAAGATAAAACACAAATTTCTACTCGTTATAAAGGGAAAACACAAATTTCCGGCGATGTCCACTCGTTATCGGAGAAAAAACCTTTTTTTCTTCAAGGACAACTCGTTACCGAGAGAAAAACACGAATTTGAACTCGTTAATATGAAGAAAACATGAATTCGAACTCGTTACCAAAGATAAAACACAAATTTCTACTCGTTATAAAGGGAAAACACAAATTTCCGGCGATGTCCACTCGTTATCGGAGAAAAAACCTTTTTTTCTTCAAGGACAACTCGTTACCGAGAGAAAAACACGAATTTGAACTCGTTAATATGAAGAAAACATGAATTCGAACTCGTTACCAAAGATAAAACACAAATTTCTACTCGTTATAAAAGGAAAACACAAATTTCCGGCGATGTCCACTCGTTATCGAGAAAAAACCTTTTTTTCATCAAGGACAACTCGTTACCGAGAGAAAAACACGAATTTGAACTCGTTAATATGAAGAAAACATGAATTCGAACTCGTTACCAAAGATAAAACACAAATTTCTACTCGTTATAAAGGGAAAACACAAATTTCCGGCGATGTCCACTCGTTATCGAGAGAAAAAACCTTTTTTTCTTCAAGGACAACTCGTTACCGAGAGAAAAACACGAATTTGAACTCGTTAATATGAAGAAAACATGAATTCGAACTCGTTACCAAAGATAAAACACAAATTTCTACTCGTTATAAAGGGAAAACACAAATTTCCGGCGATGTCCACTCGTTATCGAGAAAAAACCTTTTTTTCTTCAAGGACAACTCGTTACCGAGAGAAAAACACGAATTTGAACTCGTTAATATGAAGAAAACATGAATTCGAACTCGTTACCAAAGATAAAACACAAATTTCTACTCGTTATAAAGGGAAAACACAAATTTCCGGCGATGTCCACTCGTTATCGAGAGAAAAAACCTTTTTTTCTTCAAGGACAACTCGTTACCGAGAGAAAAACACGAATTTGAACTCGTTAATATGAAGAAAACATGAATTCGAACTCGTTACCAAAGATAAAACACAAATTTCTACTCGTTATAAAGGGAAAACACAAATTTCCGGCGATGTCCACTCGTTATCGGAGAAAAAACCTTTTTTTCTTCAAGGACAACTCGTTACCGAGAGAAAAACACGAATTTGAACTCGTTAATATGAAGAAAACATGAATTCGAACTCGTTACCAAAGATAAAACACAAATTTCTACTCGTTATAAAGGGAAAACACAAATTTCCGGCGATGTCCACTCGTTATCGAGAAAAAACCTTTTTTTCTTCAAGGACAACTCGTTACCGAGAGAAAAACACGAATTTGAACTCGTTAATATGAAGAAAACATGAATTCGAACTCGTTACCAAAGATAAAACACAAATTTCTACTCGTTATAAAGGGAAAACACAAATTTCCGGCGATGTCCACTCGTTATCGAGAAAAAACCTTTTTTCTTCAAGGACAACTCGTTACCGAGAGAAAAACACGAATTTGAACTCGTTAATATGAAGAAAACATGAATTCGAACTCGTTACCAAAGATAAAACACAAATTTCTACTCGTTATAAAGGGAAAACACAAATTTCCGGCGATGTCCACTCGTTATCGGAGAAAAAACCTTTTTTTCTTCAAGGACAACTCGTTACCGAGAGAAAAACACGAATTTGAACTCGTTAATATGAAGAAAACATGAATTCGAACTCGTTACCAAAGATAAAACACAAATTTCTACTCGTTATAAAGGGAAAACACAAATTTCCGGCGATGTCCACTCGTTATCGAGAAAAAACCTTTTTTTCTTCAAGGACAACTCGTTACCGAGAGAAAAACACGAATTTGAACTCGTTAATATGAAGAAAACATGAATTCGAACTCGTTACCAAAGATAAAACACAAATTTCTACTCGTTATAAAGGGAAAACACAAATTTCCGGCGATGTCCACTCGTTATCGAGAAAAAACCTTTTTTTCTTCAAGGACAACTCGTTACCGAGAGAAAAACACGAATTTGAACTCGTTAATATGAAGAAAACATGAATTCGAACTCGTTACCAAAGATAAAACACAAATTTCTACTCGTTATAAAGGGAAAACACAAATTTCCGGCGATGTCCACTCGTTATCGAGAAAAAACCTTTTTTTCTTCAAGGACAACTCGTTACCGAGAGAAAAACACGAATTTGAACTCGTTAATATGAAGAAAACATGAATTCGAACTCGTTACCAAAGATAAAACACAAATTTCTACTCGTTATAAAGGGAAAACACAAATTTCCGGCGATGTCCACTCGTTATCGAGAGAAAAAACCTTTTTTTCTTCAAGGACAACTCGTTACCGAGAGAAAAACACGAATTTGAACTCGTTAATATGAAGAAAACATGAATTCGAACTCGTTACCAAAGATAAAACACAAATTTCTACTCGTTATAAAGGGAAAACACAAATTTCCGGCGATGTCCACTCGTTATCGAGAGAAAAAACCTTTTTTTCATCAAGGACAACTCGTTACCGAGAGAAAAACACGAATTTGAACTCGTTAATATGAAGAAAACATGAATTCGAACTCGTTACCAAAGATAAAACACAAATTTCTACTCGTTATAAAGGGAAAACACAAATTTCCGGCGATGTCCACTCGTTATCGAGAGAAAAAACCTTTTTTTCTTCAAGGACAACTCGTTACCGAGAGAAAAACACGAATTTGAACTCGTTAATATGAAGAAAACATGAATTCGAACTCGTTACCAAAGATAAAACACAAATTTCTACTCGTTATAAAGGGAAAACACAAATTTCCGGCGATGTCCACTCGTTATCGGAGAAAAAACCTTTTTTTCTTCAAGGACAACTCGTTACCGAGAGAAAAACACGAATTTGAACTCGTTAATATGAAGAAAACATGAATTCGAACTCGTTACCAAAGATAAAACACAAATTTCTACTCGTTATAAAGGGAAAACACAAATTTCCGGCGATGTCCACTCGTTATCGAGAGAAAAAACCTTTTTTTCTTCAAGGACAACTCGTTACCGAGAGAAAAACACGAATTTGAACTCGTTAATATGAAGAAAACATGAATTCGAACTCGTTACCAAAGATAAAACACAAATTTCTACTCGTTATAAAGGGAAAACACAAATTTCCGGCGATGTCCACTCGTTATCCGAGAAAAAACCTTTTTTTCTTCAAGGACAACTCGTTACCAGAGAAAAACATGAATTTGAACTCGTTAATATGAAGAAAACATGAATTCGAACTCGTTACCAAAGATAAAACACAAATTTCTACTCGTTATAAAGGGAAAACACAAATTTCCGGCGATGTCCACTCGTTATCAGAGAAAAAACCTTTTTTTTTTCAAGGACAACTCGTTACCAGAGAATAACACGAATTTGAACTCGGTAATATGAAGAAAACATGAATTCGAACTCGTTACCAAAGATAAAACTCAAATTTCTACTCGTTATAAAGGGAAAACACAAATTTCCGGCGATGTCAACTCGTTATCAGGGAAAAAACCTTTTTTTCTTCAAGGACAACTCGTTACCAGAGAAAAACACGAATTTGAACTCGTTAATATGATGAAAACATGAATTCGAAGTCGTTACCAAAGATAAAACACAAATTTCTACTCGTTATAAAGGGAAAACACAAATTTCCGGCGATGTCCACTCGTTATCAGAGAAAAAACCTTTTTTTCTTCAAGGACAACTCGTTACCAGAGAAAAACACGAATTTGAACTCATTAATATGAAGAAAACATGAATTCGAACTCGTTACCAAAGATAAAACACAAATTTCTACTCGTTATAAAAGGAAAACACAAATTTCCGGCGATGTCCACTCGTTATCAGAGAAAAAACCTTTTTTTCATCAAGGACAACTCATTACCAGAGAAATACACGAATTTGAACTCGTTAATATGAAGAAAACATGAATTCGAACTCGTTACCAAAGATAAAACACAAATTTCTACTCGTTATAAAGGGAAAACACAAATTTCCGGCGATGTCCACTCGATATCAGAGAAAAAACCTTTTTTTCAGCAAGGACAACTCGTTACCGAGAGAAAAACACGAATTTGAACTCGTTAATATGAAGAAAACATGAATTCGAACTCGTTACCAAAGATAAAACACAAATTTCTACTCGTTATAAAGGGAAAACACAAATTTCCGGCGATGTCCACTCGTTATCAGAGAAAAAACCTTTTTTTCTTCAAAGACAACTCGTTACCAGAGAAAAACACGAATTTGAACTCGTTAATATGAAGAAAACATGAATTCGAACTCGTTATCAAAGATAAAACACAAATTTCTACTCGTTATAAAGGGAAAACACAAATTTCCTGCGATGTCCACTCGTGATCAGAGAAAAAACCTTTTTTTCTTCAAGGACAACTCGTTACCAGAGAAAAACACGAATTTGAACTCGTTAATATGAAGAAAACATGAATTCGAACTCGTTACCAAAGATAAAACACAAATTTCTACTCGTTATAAAGGGAAAACACAAATTTCCGGCGATGTCCACTCGTTATCCGAGAAAAAACCTTTTTTTATTCAAGGACAACTCGTTACCAGAGAAAACATGAATTTGAACTCGTTAATATGAAGAAAACATGAATTTGAACTCGTTACCAAAGATAAAACACAAATTTCTACTCGTTATAAAGGGAAAACACAAATTTCCGGCGATGTCCACTCGTTATCAGAGAAAAAACCTTTTTTTTTTCAAGGACAACTCGTTACCCAGAGAAAAACACGAATTTGAACTCGTTAATATGAAGAAAACATGAATTCGAACTCGTTACCAAAGATAAAACTCAAATTTCTACTCGTTATAAAGGGAAAACACAAATTTCAGGCTATGTCAACTCGTTATCAGGGAAAAAACCTTTTTTTCTTCAAGGACAACTCGTTACCAGAGAAAAACACGAATTTGAACTCATTAATATGATGAAAACATGAATTCGAAGTCGTTACCAAAGATAAAACACAAATTTCTACTCGTTATAAAGGGAAAACACAAATTTCCGGCGATGTCCACTCGTTATCAGAGAAAAAACCTTTTTTTCTTCAAGGACAACTCGTTACCAGAGAAAAACACGAATTTGAACTCGTTAATATGAAGAAAACATGAATTCGAACTCGTTACCAAAGATAAAACACAAATTTCTACTCGTTATAAAAGGAAAACACAAATTTCCGGCGATGTCCACTCGTTATCAGAGAAAAAACCTTTTTTTCATCAAGGACAACTCGTTACCAGAGAAAAACACGAATTTGAACTCGTTAATATGAAGAAAACATGAATTCGAACTCGTTACCAAAGAAAAAACACAAATTTCTACTCGTTATAAAGGGAAAACACAAATTTCCGGCGATGTCCACTCGATATCAGAGAAAAAACCTTTTTTTCATCAAGGACAACTCGTTACCAGAGAAAAACACGAATTTGAACTCGTTAATATGAAGAAAACATGAATTCGAACTCGTTACCAAAGATAAAACACAAATTTCTACTCGTTATAAAGGGAAAACACAAATTTCCGGCGATGTCCACTCGTTATCAGAGAAAAAACCTTTTTTTCTTCAAAGACAACTCGTTACCGAGAGAAAAACACGAATTTGAACTCGTTAATATGAAGAAAACATGAATTCGAACTCGTTACCAAAGATAAAACACAAATTTCTACTCGTTATAAAGGGAAAACACAAATTTCCGGCGATGTCCACTCGTTATCGAGAGAAAAAACCTTTTTTTCTTCAAGGACAACTCGTTACCAGAGAAAAACACGAATTTGAACTCGTTAATATGAAGAAAACATGAATTCGAACTCGTTACCAAAGATAAAACACAAATTTCTACTCGTTATAAAGGGAAAACACAAATTTCCGGCGATGTCCACTCATTATCGGAGAAAAAACCTTTTTTTCAACAAGGACAACTCGTTACCAGAGAAAAACACGAATTTGAACTCGTTAATATGAAGAAAACATGAATTCGAACTCGTTACCAAAGATAAAACACAAATTTCTACTCGTTATAAAGGGAAAACACAAATTTCCGGCGATGTCCACTCGTTATCGAGAGAAAAAACCTTTTTTTCTTCAAGGACAACTCGTTACCGAGAGAAAAACACGAATTTGAACTCGTTAATATGAAGAAAACATGAATTCGAACTCGTTACCAAAGATAAAACACAAATTTCTACTCGTTATAAAGGGAAAACACAAATTTCCGGCGATGTCCACTCGTTATCGGAGAAAAAACCTTTTTTTCTTCAAGGACAACTCGTTACCGAGAGAAAAACACGAATTTGAACTCGTTAATATGAAGAAAACATGAATTCGAACTCGTTACCAAAGATAAAACACAAATTTCTACTCGTTATAAAGGGAAAACACAAATTTCCGGCGATGTCCACTCGTTATCGAGAGAAAAAACCTTTTTTTCTTCAAGGACAACTCGTTACCGAGAGAAAAACACGAATTTGAACTCGTTAATATGAAGAAAACATGAATTCGAACTCGTTACCAAAGATAAAACACAAATTTCTACTCGTTATAAAGGGAAAACACAAATTTCCGGCGATGTCCACTCGTTATCGAGAAAAAACCTTTTTTTCTTCAAGGACAACTCGTTACCGAGAGAAAAACACGAATTTGAACTCGTTAATATGAAGAAAACATGAATTCGAACTCGTTACCAAAGATAAAACACAAATTTCTACTCGTTATAAAGGGAAAACACAAATTTCCGGCGATGTCCACTCGTTATCGAGAGAAAAAACCTTTTTTTCTTCAAGGACAACTCGTTACCGAGAGAAAACACGAATTTGAACTCGTTAATATGAAGAAAACATGAATTCGAACTCGTTACCAAAGATAAAACACAAATTTCTACTCGTTATAAAGGGAAAACACAAATTTCCGGCGATGTCCACTCGTTATCGGAGAAAAAACCTTTTTTTCTTCAAGGACAACTCGTTACCGAGAGAAAAACACGAATTTGAACTCGTTAATATGAAGAAAACATGAATTCGAACTCGTTACCAAAGATAAAACACAAATTTCTACTCGTTATAAAGGGAAAACACAAATTTCCGGCGATGTCCACTCGTTATCGAGAGAAAAAACCTTTTTTTCTTCAAGGACAACTCGTTACCGAGAGAAAAACACGAATTTGAACTCGTTAATATGAAGAAAACATGAATTCGAACTCGTTACCAAAGATAAAACACAAATTTCTACTCGTTATAAAAGGAAAACACAAATTTCCGGCGATGTCCACTCGTTATCAGAGAAAAAACCTTTTTTTCATCAAGGACAACTCGTTACCGAGAGAAAAACACGAATTTGAACTCGTTAATATGAAGAAAACATGAATTCGAACTCGTTACCAAAGATAAAACACAAATTTCTACTCGTTATAAAGGGAAAACACAAATTTCCGGCGATGTCCACTCGTTATCGAGAGAAAAAACCTTTTTTTCTTCAAGGACAACTCGTTACCGAGAGAAAAACACGAATTTGAACTCGTTAATATGAAGAAAACATGAATTCGAACTCGTTACCAAAGATAAAACACAAATTTCTACTCGTTATAAAGGGAAAACACAAATTTCCGGCGATGTCCACTCGTTATCGAGAGAAAAAACCTTTTTTTCTTCAAGGACAACTCGTTACCGAGAGAAAAACACGAATTTGAACTCGTTAATATGAAGAAAACATGAATTCGAACTCGTTACCAAAGATAAAACACAAATTTCTACTCGTTATAAAGGGAAAACACAAATTTCCGGCGATGT
This sequence comes from Gentiana straminea, assembly GCA_036785695.1. NCBI lineage: Eukaryota > Viridiplantae > Streptophyta > Magnoliopsida > Gentianales > Gentianaceae > Gentiana > Gentiana straminea. The sequence continues at coordinate 19,499,137 of JAVUPR010000314.1, forward strand.
CCACTCGTTATCGGAGAAAAAACCTTTTTTTCTTCAAGGACAACTCGTTACCGAGAGAAAAACACGAATTTGAACTCGTTAATATGAAGAAAACATGAATTCGAACTCGTTACCAAAGATAAAACACAAATTTCTACTCGTTATAAAGGGAAAACACAAATTTCCGGCGATGTCCACTCGTTATCGGAGAAAAAACCTTTTTTTCTTCAAGGACAACTCGTTACCGAGAGAAAAACATGAATTTGAACTCGTTAATATGAAGAAAACATGAATTCGAACTCGTTACCAAAGATAAAACACAAATTTCTACTCGTTATAAAGGGAAAACACAAATTTCCGGCGATGTCCACTCGTTATCGAGAGAAAAAACCTTTTTTTCTTCAAGGACAACTCGTTACCGAGAGAAAAACACGAATTTGAACTCGTTAATATGAAGAAAACATGAATTCGAACTCGTTACCAAAGATAAAACACAAATTTCTACTCGTTATAAAGGGAAAACACAAATTTCGGCGATGTCAACTCGTTATCGGGAAAAAACCTTTTTTTCTTCAAGGACAACTCGTTACCGAGAGAAAAACACGAATTTGAACTCGTTAATATGAAGAAAACATGAATTCGAACTCGTTACCAAAGATAAAACACAAATTTCTACTCGTTATAAAGGGAAAACACAAATTTCCGGCGATGTCCACTCGTTATCGAGAGAAAAAACCTTTTTTTCTTCAAGGACAACTCGTTACCGAGAGAAAAACACGAATTTGAACTCGTTAATATGAAGAAAACATGAATTCGAACTCGTTACCAAAGATAAAACACAAATTTCTACTCGTTATAAAAGGAAAACACAAATTTCCGGCGATGTCCACTCGTTATCGAGAGAAAAAACCTTTTTTTCATCAAGGACAACTCGTTACCGAGAGAAAAACACGAATTTGAACTCGTTAATATGAAGAAAACATGAATTCGAACTCGTTACCAAAGATAAAACACAAATTTCTACTCGTTATAAAGGGAAAACACAAATTTCCGGCGATGTCCACTCGTTATCGGAGAAAAAACCTTTTTTTCATCAAGGACAACTCGTTACCGAGAGAAAAACACGAATTTGAACTCGTTAATATGAAGAAAACATGAATTCGAACTCGTTACCAAAGATAAAACACAAATTTCTACTCGTTATAAAGGGAAAACACAAATTTCCGGCGATGTCCACTCGTTATCGAGAGAAAAAACCTTTTTTTCTTCAAGGACAACTCGTTACCGAGAGAAAAACACGAATTTGAACTCGTTAATATGAAGAAAACATGAATTCGAACTCGTTACCAAAGATAAAACACAAATTTCTACTCGTTATAAAGGGAAAACACAAATTTCCGGCGATGTCCACTCGTTATCGAGAAAAAACCTTTTTTTCTTCAAGGACAACTCGTTACCGAGAGAAAAACACGAATTTGAACTCGTTAATATGAAGAAAACATGAATTCGAACTCGTTACCAAAGATAAAACACAAATTTCTACTCGTTATAAAGGGAAAACACAAATTTCCGGCGATGTCCACTCGTTATCGGAGAAAAAACCTTTTTTTCTTCAAGGACAACTCGTTACCGAGAGAAAAACACGAATTTGAACTCGTTAATATGAAGAAAACATGAATTCGAACTCGTTACCAAAGATAAAACACAAATTTCTACTCGTTATAAAGGGAAAACACAAATTTCCGGCGATGTCCACTCGTTATCGGAGAAAAAACCTTTTTTTCTTCAAGGACAACTCGTTACCGAGAGAAAAACACGAATTTGAACTCGTTAATATGAAGAAAACATGAATTCGAACTCGTTACCAAAGATAAAACACAAATTTCTACTCGTTATAAAGGGAAAACACAAATTTCCGGCGATGTCCACTCGTTATCGAGAGAAAAAACCTTTTTTTTTCTTCAAGGACAACTCGTTACCGAGAGAAAAACACGAATTTGAACTCGTTAATATGAAGAAAACATGAATTCGAACTCGTTACCAAAGATAAAACACAAATTTCTACTCGTTATAAAGGGAAAACACAAATTTCCGGCGATGTCCACTCGTTATCGGAGAAAAAACCTTTTTTTCTTCAAGGACAACTCGTTACCGAGAGAAAAACACGAATTTGAACTCGTTAATATGAAGAAAACATGAATTCGAACTCGTTACCAAAGATAAAACACAAATTTCTACTCGTTATAAAGGGAAAACACAAATTTCGGCGATGTCCACTCGTTATCGAGAAAAAACCTTTTTTTCTTCAAGGACAACTCGTTACCGAGAGAAAAACACGAATTTGAACTCGTTAATATGAAGAAAACATGAATTCGAACTCGTTACCAAAGATAAAACACAAATTTCTACTCGTTATAAAGGGAAAACACAAATTTCCGGCGATGTCCACTCGTTATCGGAGAAAAAACCTTTTTTTCTTCAAGGACAACTCGTTACCGAGAGAAAAACACGAATTTGAACTCGTTAATATGAAGAAAACATGAATTCGAACTCGTTACCAAAGATAAAACACAAATTTCTACTCGTTATAAAGGGAAAACACAAATTTCCGGCGATGTCCACTCGTTATCGGAGAAAAAACCTTTTTTTCTTCAAGGACAACTCGTTACCGAGAGAAAAACACGAATTTGAACTCGTTAATATGAAGAAAACATGAATTCGAACTCGTTACCAAAGATAAAACACAAATTTCTACTCGTTATAAAGGGAAAACACAAATTTCCGGCGATGTCCACTCGTTATCGAGAAAAAACCTTTTTTTCTTCAAGGACAACTCGTTACCGAGAGAAAAACACGAATTTGAACTCGTTAATATGAAGAAAACATGAATTCGAACTCGTTACCAAAGATAAAACACAAATTTCTACTCGTTATAAAAGGAAAACACAAATTTCCGGCGATGTCCACTCGTTATCAGAGAAAAAACCTTTTTTTCTTCAAGGACAACTCGTTACCGAGAGAAAAACACGAATTTGAACTCGTTAATATGAAGAAAACATGAATTCGAACTCGTTACCAAAGATAAAACACAAATTTCTACTCGTTATAAAGGGAAAACACAAATTTCCGGCGATGTCCACTCGTTATCGAGAGAAAAAACCTTTTTTTCTTCAAGGACAACTCGTTACCGAGAGAAAAACACGAATTTGAACTCGTTAATATGAAGAAAACATGAATTCGAACTCGTTACCAAAGATAAAACACAAATTTCTACTCGTTATAAAGGGAAAACACAAATTTCCGGCGATGTCCACTCGTTATCGAGAGAAAAAACCTTTTTTTCTTCAAGGACAACTCGTTACCGAGAGAAAAACACGAATTTGAACTCGTTAATATGAAGAAAACATGAATTCGAACTCGTTACCAAAGATAAAACACAAATTTCTACTCGTTATAAAGGGAAAACACAAATTTCCGGCGATGTCCACTCGTTATCGGAGAAAAAACCTTTTTTTCTTCAAGGACAACTCGTTACCGAGAGAAAAACACGAATTTGAACTCGTTAATATGAAGAAAACATGAATTCGAACTCGTTACCAAAGATAAAACACAAATTTCTACTCGTTATAAAGGGAAAACACAAATTTCCGGCGATGTCCACTCGTTATCGAGAGAAAAAACCTTTTTTTCTTCAAGGACAACTCGTTACCGAGAGAAAAACACGAATTTGAACTCGTTAATATGAAGAAAACATGAATTCGAACTCGTTACAAAGATAAAACACAAATTTACTACTCGTTATAAAGGGAAAACACAAATTTCCGGCGATGTCCACTCGTTATCGGAGAAAAAACCTTTTTTTCTTCAAGGACAACTCGTTACCGAGAGAAAAACACGAATTTGAACTCGTTAATATGAAGAAAACATGAATTCGAACTCGTTACCAAAGATAAAACACAAATTTCTACTCGTTATAAAGGGAAAACACAAATTTCCGGCGATGTCCACTCGTTATCGAGAGAAAAAACCTTTTTTTCTTCAAGGACAACTCGTTACCGAGAGAAAAACACGAATTTGAACTCGTTAATATGAAGAAAACATGAATTCGAACTCGTTACCAAAGATAAAACACAAATTTCTACTCGTTATAAAGGGAAAACACAAATTTCCGGCGATGTCCACTCGTTATCGAGAGAAAAAACCTTTTTTTCTTCAAGGACAACTCGTTACCGAGAGAAAAACACGAATTTGAACTCGTTAATATGAAGAAAACATGAATTCGAACTCGTTACCAAAGATAAAACACAAATTTCTACTCGTTATAAAGGGAAAACACAAATTTCCGGCGATGTCCACTCGTTATCGGAGAAAAAACCTTTTTTTTCTTCAAGGACAACTCGTTACCGAGAGAAAAACACGAATTTGAACTCGTTAATATGAAGAAAACATGAATTCGAACTCGTTACCAAAGATAAAACACAAATTTCTACTCGTTATAAAGGGAAAACACAAATTTCCGGCGATGTCCACTCGTTATCGAGAGAAAAAACCTTTTTTTCTTCAAGGACAACTCGTTACCGAGAGAAAAACACGAATTTGAACTCGTTAATATGAAGAAAACATGAATTCGAACTCGTTACCAAAGATAAAACACAAATTTCTACTCGTTATAAAGGGAAAACACAAATTTCCGGCGATGTCCACTCGTTATCGGAGAAAAAACCTTTTTTTTCTTCAAGGACAACTCGTTACCGAGAGAAAAACACGAATTTGAACTCGTTAATATGAAGAAAACATGAATTCGAACTCGTTACCAAAGATAAAACACAAATTTCTACTCGTTATAAAGGGAAAACACAAATTTCCGGCGATGTCCACTCGTTATCGGAGAAAAAACCTTTTTTTCTTCAAGGACAACTCGTTACCGAGAGAAAAACACGAATTTGAACTCGTTAATATGAAGAAAACATGAATTCGAACTCGTTACCAAAGATAAAACACAAATTTCTACTCGTTATAAAGGGAAAACACAAATTTCCGGCGATGTCCACTCGTTATCGAGAGAAAAAACCTTTTTTTCTTCAAGGACAACTCGTTACCGAGAGAAAAACACGAATTTGAACTCGTTAATATGAAGAAAACATGAATTCGAACTCGTTACCAAAGATAAAACACAAATTTCTACTCGTTATAAAGGGAAAACACAAATTTCCGGCGATGTCCACTCGTTATCGGAGAAAAAACCTTTTTTTCTTCAAGGACAACTCGTTACCGAGAGAAAAACACGAATTTGAACTCGTTAATATGAAGAAAACATGAATTCGAACTCGTTACCAAAGATAAAACACAAATTTCTACTCGTTATAAAGGGAAAACACAAATTTCCGGCGATGTCCACTCGTTATCGAGAGAAAAAACCTTTTTTTCTTCAAGGACAACTCGTTACCGAGAGAAAAACACGAATTTGAACTCGTTAATATGAAGAAAACATGAATTCGAACTCGTTACCAAAGATAAAACACAAATTTCTACTCGTTATAAAGGGAAAACACAAATTTCCGGCGATGTCCACTCGTTATCGAGAGAAAAAACCTTTTTTTCTTCAAGGACAACTCGTTACCGAGAGAAAAACACGAATTTGAACTCGTTAATATGAAGAAAACATGAATTCGAACTCGTTACCAAAGATAAAACACAAATTTCTACTCGTTATAAAGGGAAAACACAAATTTCCGGCGATGTCCACTCGTTATCGAGAGAAAAAACCTTTTTTTCTTCAAGGACAACTCGTTACCGAGAGAAAAACACGAATTTGAACTCGTTAATATGAAGAAAACATGAATTCGAACTCGTTACCAAAGATAAAACACAAATTTCTACTCGTTATAAAGGGAAAACACAAATTTCCGGCGATGTCCACTCGTTATCGAGAGAAAAAACCTTTTTTTCTTCAAGGACAACTCGTTACCGAGAGAAAAACACGAATTTGAACTCGTTAATATGAAGAAAACATGAATTCGAACTCGTTACCAAAGATAAAACACAAATTTCTACTCGTTATAAAGGGAAAACACAAATTTCCGGCGATGTCCACTCGTTATCGAGAGAAAAAACCTTTTTTTCTTCAAGGACAACTCGTTACCGAGAGAAAAACACGAATTTGAACTCGTTAATATGAAGAAAACATGAATTCGAACTCGTTACCAAAGATAAAACACAAATTTCTACTCGTTATAAAGGGAAAACACAAATTTCCGGCGATGTCCACTCGTTATCGAGAAAAAACCTTTTTTTCTTCAAGGACAACTCGTTACCGAGAGAAAAACACGAATTTGAACTCGTTAATATGAAGAAAACATGAATTCGAACTCGTTACCAAAGATAAAACACAAATTTCTACTCGTTATAAAGGGAAAACACAAATTTCCGGCGATGTCCACTCGTTATCGAGAGAAAAAACCTTTTTTTCTTCAAGGACAACTCGTTACCGAGAGAAAAACACGAATTTGAACTCGTTAATATGAAGAAAACATGAATTCGAACTCGTTACCAAAGATAAAACACAAATTTCTACTCGTTATAAAGGGAAAACACAAATTTCCGGCGATGTCCACTCGTTATCGGAGAAAAAACCTTTTTTTCTTCAAGGACAACTCGTTACCGAGAGAAAACACGAATTTGAACTCGTTAATATGAAGAAAACATGAATTCGAACTCGTTACCAAAGATAAAACACAAATTTCTACTCGTTATAAAGGGAAAACACAAATTTCCGGCGATGTCCACTCGTTATCGAGAGAAAAAACCTTTTTTTCTTCAAGGACAACTCGTTACCGAGAGAAAAACACGAATTTGAACTCGTTAATATGAAGAAAACATGAATTCGAACTCGTTACCAAAGATAAAACACAAATTTCTACTCGTTATAAAGGGAAAACACAAATTTCCGGCGATGTCCACTCGTTATCGAGAGAAAAAACCTTTTTTTCTTCAAGGACAACTCGTTACCGAGAGAAAAACACGAATTTGAACTCGTTAATATGAAGAAAACATGAATTCGAACTCGTTACCAAAGATAAAACACAAATTTCTACTCGTTATAAAGGGAAAACACAAATTTCCGGCGATGTCCACTCGTTATCGAGAAAAAACCTTTTTTTCTTCAAGGACAACTCGTTACCGAGAGAAAAACACGAATTTGAACTCGTTAATATGAAGAAAACATGAATTCGAACTCGTTACCAAAGATAAAACACAAATTTCTACTCGTTATAAAGGGAAAACACAAATTTCCGGCGATGTCCACTCGTTATCGAGAGAAAAAACCTTTTTTTTCTTCAAGGACAACTCGTTACCGAGAGAAAAACACGAATTTGAACTCGTTAATATGAAGAAAACATGAATTCGAACTCGTTACCAAAGATAAAACACAAATTTCTACTCGTTATAAAGGGAAAACACAAATTTCCGGCGATGTCCACTCGTTATCGAGAGAAAAAACCTTTTTTTCTTCAAGGACAACTCGTTACCGAGAGAAAAACACGAATTTGAACTCGTTAATATGAAGAAAACATGAATTCGAACTCGTTACCAAAGATAAAACACAAATTTCTACTCGTTATAAAGGGAAAACACAAATTTCCGGCGATGTCCACTCGTTATCGGAGAAAAAACCTTTTTTTCTTCAAGGACAACTCGTTACCGAGAGAAAAACACGAATTTGAACTCGTTAATATGAAGAAAACATGAATTCGAACTCGTTACCAAAGATAAAACACAAATTTCTACTCGTTATAAAGGGAAAACACAAATTTCCGGCGATGTCCACTCGTTATCGGAGAAAAAACCTTTTTTTCTTCAAGGACAACTCGTTACGAGAGAAAAACACGAATTTGAACTCGTTAATATGAAGAAAACATGAATTCGAACTCGTTACCAAAGATAAAACACAAATTTCTACTCGTTATAAAGGGAAAACACAAATTTCCGGCGATGTCCACTCGTTATCGAGAGAAAAAACCTTTTTTTCTTCAAGGACAACTCGTTACCGAGAGAAAAACACGAATTTGAACTCGTTAATATGAAGAAAACATGAATTCGAACTCGTTACCAAAGATAAAACACAAATTTCTACTCGTTATAAAGGGAAAACACAAATTTCCGGCGATGTCCACTCGTTATCGAGAGAAAAAACCTTTTTTTCTTCAAGGACAACTCGTTACCGAGAGAAAAACACGAATTTGAACTCGTTAATATGAAGAAAACATGAATTCGAACTCGTTACCAAAGATAAAACACAAATTTCTACTCGTTATAAAGGGAAAACACAAATTTCCGGCGATGTCCACTCGTTATCGGAGAAAAAACCTTTTTTTCTTCAAGGACAACTCGTTACCGAGAGAAAAACACGAATTTGAACTCGTTAATATGAAGAAAACATGAATTCGAACTCGTTACCAAAGATAAAACACAAATTTCTACTCGTTATAAAGGGAAAACACAAATTTCCGGCGATGTCCACTCGTTATCGAGAGAAAAAACCTTTTTTTCTTCAAGGACAACTCGTTACCGAGAGAAAAACACGAATTTGAACTCGTTAATATGAAGAAAACATGAATTCGAACTCGTTACCAAAGATAAAACACAAATTTCTACTCGTTATAAAGGGAAAACACAAATTTCCGGCGATGTCCACTCGTTATCGGAGAAAAAACCTTTTTTTCTTCAAGGACAACTCGTTACCGAGAGAAAAACACGAATTTGAACTCGTTAATATGAAGAAAACATGAATTCGAACTCGTTACCAAAGATAAAACACAAATTTCTACTCGTTATAAAGGGAAAACACAAATTTCCGGCGATGTCCACTCGTTATCGAGAGAAAAAACCTTTTTTTCTTCAAGGACAACTCGTTACCGAGAGAAAAACACGAATTTGAACTCGTTAATATGAAGAAAACATGAATTCGAACTCGTTACCAAAGATAAAACACAAATTTCTACTCGTTATAAAGGGAAAACACAAATTTCCGGCGATGTCCACTCGTTATCGGAGAAAAAACCTTTTTTTTCTTCAAGGACAACTCGTTACCGAGAGAAAAACACGAATTTGAACTCGTTAATATGAAGAAAACATGAATTCGAACTCGTTACCAAAGATAAAACACAAATTTCTACTCGTTATAAAGGGAAAACACAAATTTCCGGCGATGTCCACTCGTTATCGGAGAAAAAACCTTTTTTTCTTCAAGGACAACTCGTTACCGAGAGAAAAACACGAATTTGAACTCGTTAATATGAAGAAAACATGAATTCGAACTCGTTACCAAAGATAAAACACAAATTTCTACTCGTTATAAAGGGAAAACACAAATTTCCGGCGATGTCCACTCGTTATCGAGAGAAAAAACCTTTTTTTCTTCAAGGACAACTCGTTACCGAGAGAAAAACACGAATTTGAACTCGTTAATATGAAGAAAACATGAATTCGAACTCGTTACCAAAGATAAAACACAAATTTCTACTCGTTATAAAGGGAAAACACAAATTTCCGGCGATGTCCACTCGTTATCGGAGAAAAAACCTTTTTTTCTTCAAGGACAACTCGTTACCGAGAGAAAAACACGAATTTGAACTCGTTAATATGAAGAAAACATGAATTCGAACTCGTTACCAAAGATAAAACACAAATTTCTACTCGTTATAAAGGGAAAACACAAATTTCCGGCGATGTCCACTCGTTATCGGAGAGAAAAAACCTTTTTTTCTTCAAGGACAACTCGTTACCGAGAGAAAAACACGAATTTGAACTCGTTAATATGAAGAAAACATGAATTCGAACTCGTTACCAAAGATAAAACACAAATTTCTACTCGTTATAAAGGGAAAACACAAATTTCCGGCGATGTCCACTCGTTATCGGAGAAAAAACCTTTTTTTCTTCAAGGACAACTCGTTACCGAGAGAAAAACACGAATTTGAACTCGTTAATATGAAGAAAACATGAATTCGAACTCGTTACCAAAAAGATAAAACACAAATTTCTACTCGTTATAAAGGGAAAACACAAATTTCCGGCGATGTCCACTCGTTATCGGAGAAAAAACCTTTTTTTCTTCAAGGACAACTCGTTACCGAGAGAAAAACACGAATTTGAACTCGTTAATATGAAGAAAACATGAATTCGAACTCGTTACCAAAGATAAAACACAAATTTCTACTCGTTATAAAGGGAAAACACAAATTTCCGGCGATGTCCACTCGTTATCGAGAGAAAAAACCTTTTTTTCTTCAAGGACAACTCGTTACCGAGAGAAAAACACGAATTTGAACTCGTTAATATGAAGAAAACATGAATTCGAACTCGTTACCAAAGATAAAACACAAATTTCTACTCGTTATAAAGGGAAAACACAAATTTCCGGCGATGTCCACTCGTTATCGAGAGAAAAAACCTTTTTTTCTTCAAGGACAACTCGTTACCGAGAGAAAAACACGAATTTGAACTCGTTAATATGAAGAAAACATGAATTCGAACTCGTTACCAAAGATAAAACACAAATTTCTACTCGTTATAAAGGGAAAACACAAATTTCCGGCGATGTCCACTCGTTATCGAGAGAAAAAACCTTTTTTTCTTCAAGGACAACTCGTTACCGAGAGAAAAACACGAATTTGAACTCGTTAATATGAAGAAAACATGAATTCGAACTCGTTACCAAAGATAAAACACAAATTTCTACTCGTTATAAAGGGAAAACACAAATTTCCGGCGATGTCCACTCGTTATCGGAGAAAAAACCTTTTTTTCTTCAAGGACAACTCGTTACCGAGAGAAAAACACGAATTTGAACTCGTTAATATGAAGAAAACATGAATTCGAACTCGTTACCAAAGATAAAACACAAATTTCTACTCGTTATAAAGGGAAAACACAAATTTCCGGCGATGTCCACTCGTTATCGGAGAAAAAACCTTTTTTTCTTCAAGGACAACTCGTTACCGAGAGAAAAACACGAATTTGAACTCGTTAATATGAAGAAAACATGAATTCGAACTCGTTACCAAAGATAAAACACAAATTTCTACTCGTTATAAAGGGAAAACACAAATTTCCGGCGATGTCCACTCGTTATCGAGAGAAAAAACCTTTTTTTCTTCAAGGACAACTCGTTACCGAGAGAAAAACACGAATTTGAACTCGTTAATATGAAGAAAACATGAATTCGAACTCGTTACCAAAGATAAAACACAAATTTCTACTCGTTATAAAGGGAAAACACAAATTTCCGGCGATGTCCACTCGTTATCGAGAGAAAAAACCTTTTTTTCTTCAAGGACAACTCGTTACGAGAGAGAAAAACACGAATTTGAACTCGTTAATATGAAGAAAACATGAATTCGAACTCGTTACCAAAGATAAAACACAAATTTCTACTCGTTATAAAGGGAAAACACAAATTTCCGGCGATGTCCACTCGTTATCGGAGAAAAAACCTTTTTTTCTTCAAGGACAACTCGTTACCGAGAGAAAAACACGAATTTGAACTCGTTAATATGAAGAAAACATGAATTCGAACTCGTTACCAAAGATAAAACACAAATTTCTACTCGTTATAAAGGGAAAACACAAATTTCCGGCGATGTCCACTCGTTATCGAGAGAAAAAACCTTTTTTTCTTCAAGGACAACTCGTTACCGAGAGAAAAACACGAATTTGAACTCGTTAATATGAAGAAAACATGAATTCGAACTCGTTACCAAAGATAAAACACAAATTTCTACTCGTTATAAAGGGAAAACACAAATTTCCGGCGATGTCCACTCGTTATCGAGAGAAAAAACCTTTTTTTCTTCAAGGACAACTCGTTACCGAGAGAAAAACACGAATTTGAACTCGTTAATATGAAGAAAACATGAATTCGAACTCGTTACCAAAGATAAAACACAAATTTCTACTCGTTATAAAGGGAAAACACAAATTTCCGGCGATGTCCACTCGTTATCGAGAGAAAAAACCTTTTTTTCTTCAAGGACAACTCGTTACCGAGAGAAAAACACGAATTTGAACTCGTTAATATGAAGAAAACATGAATTCGAACTCGTTACCAAAGATAAAACACAAATTTCTACTCGTTATAAAGGGAAAACACAAATTTCCGGCGATGTCCACTCGTTATCGAGAGAAAAAACCTTTTTTTTTTCTTCAAGGACAACTCGTTACCGAGAGAAAAACACGAATTTGAACTCGTTAATATGAAGAAAACATGAATTCGAACTCGTTACCAAAGATAAAACACAAATTTCTACTCGTTATAAAGGGAAAACACAAATTTCCGGCGATGTCCACTCGTTATCGAGAGAAAAAACCTTTTTTTCTTCAAGGACAACTCGTTACCGAGAAAAACACGAATTTGAACTCGTTAATATGAAGAAAACATGAATTCGAACTCGTTACCAAAGATAAAACACAAATTTCTACTCGTTATAAAGGGAAAACACAAATTTCCGGCGATGTCCACTCGTTATCGAGAGAAAAAACCTTTTTTTCTTCAAGGACAACTCGTTACCGAGAGAAAAACACGAATTTGAACTCGTTAATATGAAGAAAACATGAATTCGAACTCGTTACCAAAGATAAAACACAAATTTCTACTCGTTATAAAGGGAAAACACAAATTTCCGGCGATGTCCACTCGTTATCGAGAGAAAAAACCTTTTTTTCTTCAAGGACAACTCGTTACCGAGAGAAAAACACGAATTTGAACTCGTTAATATGAAGAAAACATGAATTCGAACTCGTTACCAAAGATAAAACACAAATTTCTACTCGTTATAAAGGGAAAACACAAATTTCCGGCGATGTCCACTCGTTATCGAGAGAAAAAACCTTTTTTTCTTCAAGGACAACTCGTTACCGAGAGAAAAACACGAATTTGAACTCGTTAATATGAAGAAAACATGAATTCGAACTCGTTACCAAAGATAAAACACAAATTTCTACTCGTTATAAAGGGAAAACACAAATTTCCGGCGATGTCCACTCGTTATCGAGAGAAAAAACCTTTTTTTCTTCAAGGACAACTCGTTACCGAGAGAAAAACACGAATTTGAACTCGTTAATATGAAGAAAACATGAATTCGAACTCGTTACCAAAGATAAAACACAAATTTCTACTCGTTATAAAGGGAAAACACAAATTTCCGGCGATGTCCACTCGTTATCGAGAGAAAAAACCTTTTTTTTCTTCAAGGACAACTCGTTACCGAGAGAAAAACACGAATTTGAACTCGTTAATATGAAGAAAACATGAATTCGAACTCGTTACCAAAGATAAAACACAAATTTCTACTCGTTATAAAGGGAAAACACAAATTTCCGGCGATGTCCACTCGTTATCGAGAGAAAAAACCTTTTTTTCTTCAAGGACAACTCGTTACCGAGAGAAAAACACGAATTTGAACTCGTTAATATGAAGAAAACATGAATTCGAACTCGTTACCAAAGATAAAACACAAATTTCTACTCGTTATAAAGGGAAAACACAAATTTCCGGCGATGTCCACTCGTTATCGAGAGAAAAAACCTTTTTTTCTTCAAGGACAACTCGTTACCGAGAGAAAAACACGAATTTGAACTCGTTAATATGAAGAAAACATGAATTCGAACTCGTTACCAAAGATAAAACACAAATTTCTACTCGTTATAAAGGGAAAACACAAATTTCCGGCGATGTCCACTCGTTATCGGAGAAAAAACCTTTTTTTCTTCAAGGACAACTCGTTACCGAGAGAAAAACACGAATTTGAACTCGTTAATATGAAGAAAACATGAATTCGAACTCGTTACCAAAGATAAAACACAAATTTCTACTCGTTATAAAGGGAAAACACAAATTTCCGGCGATGTCCACTCGTTATCGAGAGAAAAAACCTTTTTTTCTTCAAGGACAACTCGTTACCGAGAGAAAAACACGAATTTGAACTCGTTAATATGAAGAAAACATGAATTCGAACTCGTTACCAAAGATAAAACACAAATTTCTACTCGTTATAAAGGGAAAACACAAATTTCCGGCGATGTCCACTCGTTATCGAGAGAAAAAACCTTTTTTTCTTCAAGGACAACTCGTTACCGAGAGAAAAACACGAATTTGAACTCGTTAATATGAAGAAAACATGAATTCGAACTCGTTACCAAAGATAAAACACAAATTTCTACTCGTTATAAAGGGAAAACACAAATTTCCGGCGATGTCCACTCGTTATCGAGAGAAAAAACCTTTTTTTCTTCAAGGACAACTCGTTACCGAGAGAAAAACACGAATTTGAACTCGTTAATATGAAGAAAACATGAATTCGAACTCGTTACCAAAGATAAAACACAAATTTCTACTCGTTATAAAGGGAAAACACAAATTTCCGGCGATGTCCACTCGTTATCGAGAGAAAAAACCTTTTTTTCTTCAAGGACAACTCGTTACCGAGAGAAAAACACGAATTTGAACTCGTTAATATGAAGAAAACATGAATTCGAACTCGTTACCAAAGATAAAACACAAATTTCTACTCGTTATAAAGGGAAAACACAAATTTCCGGCGATGTCCACTCGTTATCGGAGAAAAAACCTTTTTTTCTTCAAGGACAACTCGTTACCGAGAGAAAAACACGAATTTGAACTCGTTAATATGAAGAAAACATGAATTCGAACTCGTTACCAAAGATAAAACACAAATTTCTACTCGTTATAAAGGGAAAACACAAATTTCCGGCGATGTCCACTCGTTATCGGAGAAAAAACCTTTTTTTCTTCAAGGACAACTCGTTACCGAGAGAAAAACACGAATTTGAACTCGTTAATATGAAGAAAACATGAATTCGAACTCGTTACCAAAGATAAAACACAAATTTCTACTCGTTATAAAGGGAAAACACAAATTTCCGGCGATGTCCACTCGTTATCGGAGAAAAAACCTTTTTTTCTTCAAGGACAACTCGTTACCGAGAGAAAAACACGAATTTGAACTCGTTAATATGAAGAAAACATGAATTCGAACTCGTTACCAAAGATAAAACACAAATTTCTACTCGTTATAAAGGGAAAACACAAATTTCCGGCGATGTCCACTCGTTATCGAGAGAAAAAACCTTTTTTTCTTCAAGGACAACTCGTTACCGAGAGAAAAACACGAATTTGAACTCGTTAATATGAAGAAAACATGAATTCGAACTCGTTACCAAAGATAAAACACAAATTTCTACTCGTTATAAAGGGAAAACACAAATTTCCGGCGATGTCCACTCGTTATCGAGAGAAAAAACCTTTTTTTCTTCAAGGACAACTCGTTACCGAGAGAAAAACACGAATTTGAACTCGTTAATATGAAGAAAACATGAATTCGAACTCGTTACCAAAGATAAAACACAAATTTCTACTCGTTATAAAGGGAAAACACAAATTTCCGGCGATGTCCACTCGTTATCGGAGAAAAAACCTTTTTTTCTTCAAGGACAACTCGTTACCGAGAGAAAAACACGAATTTGAACTCGTTAATATGAAGAAAACATGAATTCGAACTCGTTACCAAAGATAAAACACAAATTTCTACTCGTTATAAAGGGAAAACACAAATTTCCGGCGATGTCCACTCGTTATCGGAGAAAAAACCTTTTTTTCTTCAAGGACAACTCGTTACCGAGAGAAAAACACGAATTTGAACTCGTTAATATGAAGAAAACATGAATTCGAACTCGTTACCAAAGATAAAACACAAATTTCTACTCGTTATAAAGGGAAAACACAAATTTCCGGCGATGTCCACTCGTTATCGAGAGAAAAAACCTTTTTTTCTTCAAGGACAACTCGTTACCGAGAGAAAAACACGAATTTGAACTCGTTAATATGAAGAAAACATGAATTCGAACTCGTTACCAAAGATAAAACACAAATTTCTACTCGTTATAAAGGGAAAACACAAATTTCCGGCGATGTCCACTCGTTATCGGAGAAAAAACCTTTTTTTCTTCAAGGACAACTCGTTACGAGAGAAAAACACGAATTTGAACTCGTTAATATGAAGAAAACATGAATTCGAACTCGTTACCAAAGATAAAACACAAATTTCTACTCGTTATAAAGGGAAAACACAAATTTCCGGCGATGTCCACTCGTTATCGAGAGAAAAAACCTTTTTTTCTTCAAGGACAACTCGTTACCGAGAGAAAAACACGAATTTGAACTCGTTAATATGAAGAAAACATGAATTCGAACTCGTTACCAAAGATAAAACACAAATTTCTACTCGTTATAAAGGGAAAACACAAATTTCCGGCGATGTCCACTCGTTATCGTTATCGGAGAAAAAACCTTTTTTTCTTCAAGGACAACTCGTTACCGAGAGAAAAACACGAATTTGAACTCGTTAATATGAAGAAAACATGAATTCGAACTCGTTACCAAAGATAAAACACAAATTTCTACTCGTTATAAAGGGAAAACACAAATTTCCGGCGATGTCCACTCGTTATCGAGAGAAAAAACCTTTTTTCTTCAAGGACAACTCGTTACCGAGAGAAAAACACGAATTTGAACTCGTTAATATGAAGAAAACATGAATTCGAACTCGTTACCAAAGATAAAACACAAATTTCTACTCGTTATAAAGGGAAAACACAAATTTCCGGCGATGTCCACTCGTTATCGAGAGAAAAAACCTTTTTTTCTTCAAGGACAACTCGTTACCGAGAGAAAAACACGAATTTGAACTCGTTAATATGAAGAAAACATGAATTCGAACTCGTTACCAAAGATAAAACACAAATTTCTACTCGTTATAAAGGGAAAACACAAATTTCCGGCGATGTCCACTCGTTATCGAGAGAAAAAACCTTTTTTTCTTCAAGGACAACTCGTTACAGAGAAAAACACGAATTTGAACTCGTTAATATGAAGAAAACATGAATTCGAACTCGTTACCAAAGATAAAACACAAATTTCTACTCGTTATAAAGGGAAAACACAAATTTCCGGCGATGTCCACTCGTTATCGAGAGAAAAAACCTTTTTTTTTTCTTCAAGGACAACTCGTTACCGAGAGAAAAACACGAATTTGAACTCGTTAATATGAAGAAAACATGAATTCGAACTCGTTACCAAAGATAAAACACAAATTTCTACTCGTTATAAAGGGAAAACACAAATTTCCGGCGATGTCCACTCGTTATCGAGAGAAAAACCTTTTTTTCTTCAAGGACAACTCGTTACCGAGAGAAAAACACGAATTTGAACTCATTAATATGAAGAAAACATGAATTCGAACTCGTACCAAAATTAAAAGACAAATTTCTACTCGTTATAAAGGGAAAACACAAATTTCCGGCGATGTCCACTCGTTATCAGAGAAAAAACCTTTTTTTCTTCAAGGACAACTCGTTACCGAGAGAAAAACACGAATTTGAACTCGTTAATATGAAGAAAACATGAATTCGAACTCGTTACCAAAGATAAAACACAAATTTCTACTCGTTATAAAGGGAAAACACAAATTTCCGGCGATGTCCACTCGTTATCGAGAGAAAAAACCTTTTTTTTCTTCAAGGACAACTCGTTACCGAGAGAAAAACACGAATTTGAACTCGTTAATATGAAGAAAACATGAATTCGAACTCGTTACCAAAGATAAAACACAAATTTCTACTCGTTATAAAGGGAAAACACAAATTTCCGGCGATGTCCACTCGTTATCGAGAGAAAAAACCTTTTTTTTTTTTCTTCAAGGACAACTCGTTACCGAGAGAAAAACACGAATTTGAACTCGTTAATATGAAGAAAACATGAATTCGAACTCGTTACCAAAGATAAAACACAAATTTCTACTCGTTATAAAGGGAAAACACAAATTTCCGGCGATGTCCACTCGTTATTATCGAGAGAAAAAACCTTTTTTTCTTCAAGGACAACTCGTTACCGAGAGAAAAACACGAATTTGAACTCGTTAATATGAAGAAAACATGAATTCGAACTCGTTACCAAAGATAAAACACAAATTTCTACTCGTTATAAAGGGAAAACACAAATTTCCGGCGATGTCCACTCGTTATCGGAGAAAAAACCTTTTTTTCTTCAAGGACAACTCGTTACCGAGAGAAAAACACGAATTTGAACTCGTTAATATGAAGAAAACATGAATTCGAACTCGTTACCAAAGATAAAACACAAATTTCTACTCGTTATAAAGGGAAAACACAAATTTCCGGCGATGTCCACTCGTTATCGAGAGAAAAAACCTTTTTTTCTTCAAGGACAACTCGTTACCGAGAGAAAAACACGAATTTGAACTCGTTAATATGAAGAAAACATGAATTCGAACTCGTTACCAAAGATAAAACACAAATTTCTACTCGTTATAAAGGGAAAACACAAATTTCCGGCGATGTCCACTCGTTATCGAGAGAAAAAACCTTTTTTTCTTCAAGGACAACTCGTTACCGAGAGAAAAACACGAATTTGAACTCGTTAATATGAAGAAAACATGAATTCGAACTCGTTACCAAAGATAAAACACAAATTTCTACTCGTTATAAAGGGAAAACACAAATTTCCGGCGATGTCCACTCGTTATCGAGAGAAAAAACCTTTTTTTCTTCAAGGACAACTCGTTACCGAGAGAAAAACACGAATTTGAACTCGTTAATATGAAGAAAACATGAATTCGAACTCGTTACCAAAGATAAAACACAAATTTCTACTCGTTATAAAGGGAAAACACAAATTTCCGGCGATGTCCACTCGTTATCGAGAGAAAAAACCTTTTTTTCTTCAAGGACAACTCGTTACCGAGAGAAAAACACGAATTTGAACTCGTTAATATGAAGAAAACATGAATTCGAACTCGTTACCAAAGATAAAACACAAATTTCTACTCGTTATAAAGGGAAAACACAAATTTCCGGCGATGTCCACTCGTTATCGAGAGAAAAAACCTTTTTTTCTTCAAGGACAACTCGTTACCGAGAGAAAAACACGAATTTGAACTCGTTAATATGAAGAAAACATGAATTCGAACTCGTTACCAAAGATAAAACACAAATTTCTACTCGTTATAAAGGGAAAACACAAATTTCCGGCGATGTCCACTCGTTATCGGAGAAAAAACCTTTTTTTTCTTCAAGGACAACTCGTTACCGAGAGAAAAACACGAATTTGAACTCGTTAATATGAAGAAAACATGAATTCGAACTCGTTACCAAAGATAAAACACAAATTTCTACTCGTTATAAAGGGAAAACACAAATTTCCGGCGATGTCCACTCGTTATCGAGAGAAAAAACCTTTTTTTTTTTTCTTCAAGGACAACTCGTTACCGAGAGAAAAACACGAATTTGAACTCGTTAATATGAAGAAAACATGAATTCGAACTCGTTACCAAAGATAAAACACAAATTTCTACTCGTTATAAAGGGAAAACACAAATTTTCCGGCGATGTCCACTCGTTATCAGAGAAAAAACCTTTTTTTCTTCAAGGACAACTCGTTACCAGAGAAAAACACGAATTTGAACTCGTTAATATGAAGAAAACATGAATTCGAACTCGTTACCAAAGATAAAACACAAATTTCTACTCGTTATAAAGGGAAAACACAAATTTCCGGCGATGTCCACTCGTTATCGAGAGAAAAAACCTTTTTTTCTTCAAGGACAACTCGTTACCGAGAGAAAAACACGAATTTGAACTCGTTAATATGAAGAAAACATGAATTCGAACTCGTTACCAAAGATAAAACACAAATTTCTACTCGTTATAAAGGGAAAACACAAATTTCCGGCGATGTCCACTCGTTATCGGAGAAAAAACCTTTTTTTCTTCAAGGACAACTCGTTACCGAGAGAAAAACACGAATTTGAACTCGTTAATATGAAGAAAACATGAATTCGAACTCGTTACCAAAGATAAAACACAAATTTCTACTCGTTATAAAGGGAAAACACAAATTTCCGGCGATGTCCACTCGTTATCGAGAGAAAAAACCTTTTTTTCTTCAAGGACAACTCGTTACCGAGAGAAAAACACGAATTTGAACTCGTTAATATGAAGAAAACATGAATTCGAACTCGTTACCAAAGATAAAACACAAATTTCTACTCGTTATAAAGGGAAAACACAAATTTCCGGCGATGTCCACTCGTTATCGAGAGAAAAAACCTTTTTTTCTTCAAGGACAACTCGTTACCGAGAGA
The DNA here is from genome assembly GCA_036785695.1 of Gentiana straminea. Classification (NCBI taxonomy): domain Eukaryota; kingdom Viridiplantae; phylum Streptophyta; class Magnoliopsida; order Gentianales; family Gentianaceae; genus Gentiana; species Gentiana straminea. Next base: position 19,519,353 of record JAVUPR010000314.1, read on the forward strand.
AAAACACGAATTTGAACTCGTTAATATGAAGAAAACATGAATTCGAACTCGTTACCAAAGATAAAACACAAATTTCTACTCGTTATAAAGGGAAAACACAAATTTCCGGCGATGTCCACTCGTTATCGGAGAAAAAACCTTTTTTTCTTCAAGGACAACTCGTTACCGAGAGAAAAACACGAATTTGAACTCGTTAATATGAAGAAAACATGAATTCGAACTCGTTACCAAAGATAAAACACAAATTTCTACTCGTTATAAAGGGAAAACACAAATTTCCGGCGATGTCCACTCGTTATCGAGAGAAAAAACCTTTTTTTCTTCAAGGACAACTCGTTACCGAGAGAAAAACACGAATTTGAACTCGTTAATATGAAGAAAACATGAATTCGAACTCGTTACCAAAGATAAAACACAAATTTCTACTCGTTATAAAGGGAAAACACAAATTTCCGGCGATGTCCACTCGTTATCGAGAAAAAACCTTTTTTTCTTCAAGGACAACTCGTTACCGAGAGAAAAACACGAATTTGAACTCGTTAATATGAAGAAAACATGAATTCGAACTCGTTACCAAAGATAAAACACAAATTTCTACTCGTTATAAAGGGAAAACACAAATTTCCGGCGATGTCCACTCGTTATCGAGAGAAAAAACCTTTTTTTTCTTCAAGGACAACTCGTTACCGAGAGAAAAACACGAATTTGAACTCGTTAATATGAAGAAAACATGAATTCGAACTCGTTACCAAAGATAAAACACAAATTTCTACTCGTTATAAAGGGAAAACACAAATTTCCGGCGATGTCCACTCGTTATCGAGAGAAAAAACCTTTTTTTCTTCAAGGACAACTCGTTACCGAGAGAAAAACACGAATTTGAACTCGTTAATATGAAGAAAACATGAATTCGAACTCGTTACCAAAGATAAAACACAAATTTCTACTCGTTATAAAGGGAAAACACAAATTTCCGGCGATGTCCACTCGTTATCGAGAGAAAAAACCTTTTTTTTTCTTCAAGGACAACTCGTTACCGAGAGAAAAACACGAATTTGAACTCGTTAATATGAAGAAAACATGAATTCGAACTCGTTACCAAAGATAAAACACAAATTTCTACTCGTTATAAAGGGAAAACACAAATTTCCGGCGATGTCCACTCGTTATCGAGAGAAAAAACCTTTTTTTCTTCAAGGACAACTCGTTACCGAGAGAAAAACACGAATTTGAACTCGTTAATATGAAGAAAACATGAATTCGAACTCGTTACCAAAGATAAAACACAAATTTCTACTCGTTATAAAGGGAAAACACAAATTTCCGGCGATGTCCACTCGTTATCGGAGAAAAAACCTTTTTTTCTTCAAGGACAACTCGTTACCGAGAGAAAAACACGAATTTGAACTCGTTAATATGAAGAAAACATGAATTCGAACTCGTTACCAAAGATAAAACACAAATTTCTACTCGTTATAAAGGGAAAACACAAATTTCCGGCGATGTCCACTCGTTATCGAGAGAAAAAACCTTTTTTTCTTCAAGGACAACTCGTTACCGAGAGAAAAACACGAATTTGAACTCGTTAATATGAAGAAAACATGAATTCGAACTCGTTACCAAAGATAAAACACAAATTTCTACTCGTTATAAAGGGAAAACACAAATTTCCGGCGATGTCCACTCGTTATCGAGAGAAAAAACCTTTTTTTTTCTTCAAGGACAACTCGTTACCGAGAGAAAAACACGAATTTGAACTCGTTAATATGAAGAAAACATGAATTCGAACTCGTTACCAAAGATAAAACACAAATTTCTACTCGTTATAAAGGGAAAACACAAATTTCCGGCGATGTCCACTCGTTATCGAGAGAAAAAACTTTTTTTCTTCAAGGACAACTCGTTACCGAGAGAAAAACACGAATTTGAACTCGTTAATATGAAGAAAACATGAATTCGAACTCGTTACCAAAGATAAAACACAAATTTCTACTCGTTATAAAGGGAAAACACAAATTTCCGGCGATGTCCACTCGTTATCGAGAGAAAAAACCTTTTTTTCTTCAAGGACAACTCGTTACCGAGAGAAAAACACGAATTTGAACTCGTTAATATGAAGAAAACATGAATTCGAACTCGTTACCAAAGATAAAACACAAATTTCTACTCGTTATAAAGGGAAAACACAAATTTCCGGCGATGTCCACTCGTTATCGAGAGAAAAAACCTTTTTTTCTTCAAGGACAACTCGTTACCGAGAGAAAAACACGAATTTGAACTCGTTAATATGAAGAAAACATGAATTCGAACTCGTTACCAAAGATAAAACACAAATTTCTACTCGTTATAAAGGGAAAACACAAATTTCCGGCGATGTCCACTCGTTATCGAGAGAAAAAACCTTTTTTTCTTCAAGGACAACTCGTTACCGAGAGAAAAACACGAATTTGAACTCGTTAATATGAAGAAAACATGAATTCGAACTCGTTACCAAAGATAAAACACAAATTTCTACTCGTTATAAAGGGAAAACACAAATTTCCGGCGATGTCCACTCGTTATCGAGAGAAAAAACCTTTTTTTCTTCAAGGACAACTCGTTACCGAGAGAAAAACACGAATTTGAACTCGTTAATATGAAGAAAACATGAATTCGAACTCGTTACCAAAGATAAAACACAAATTTCTACTCGTTATAAAGGGAAAACACAAATTTCCGGCGATGTCCACTCGTTATCGGAGAAAAAACCTTTTTTTCTTCAAGGGACAACTCGTTACCGAGAGAAAAACACGAATTTGAACTCGTTAATATGAAGAAAACATGAATTCGAACTCGTTACCAAAGATAAAACACAAATTTCTACTCGTTATAAAGGGAAAACACAAATTTCCGGCGATGTCCACTCGTTATCGAGAGAAAAAACCTTTTTTTCTTCAAGGACAACTCGTTACCGAGAGAAAAACACGAATTTGAACTCGTTAATATGAAGAAAACATGAATTCGAACTCGTTACCAAAGATAAAACACAAATTTCTACTCGTTATAAAGGGAAAACACAAATTTCCGGCGATGTCCACTCGTTATCGAGAGAAAAAACCTTTTTTTCTTCAAGGACAACTCGTTACCGAGAGAAAAACACGAATTTGAACTCGTTAATATGAAGAAAACATGAATTCGAACTCGTTACCAAAGATAAAACACAAATTTCTACTCGTTATAAAGGGAAAACACAAATTTCCGGCGATGTCCACTCGTTATCGAGAGAAAAAACTTTTTTTTTTCTTCAAGGACAACTCGTTACCGAGAGAAAAACACGAATTTGAACTCGTTAATATGAAGAAAACATGAATTCGAACTCGTTACCAAAGATAAAACACAAATTTCTACTCGTTATAAAGGGAAAACACAAATTTCCGGCGATGTCCACTCGTTATCGGAGAAAAAACCTTTTTTTCTTCAAGGACAACTCGTTACCGAGAGAAAAACACGAATTTGAACTCGTTAATATGAAGAAAACATGAATTCGAACTCGTTACCAAAGATAAAACACAAATTTCTACTCGTTATAAAGGGAAAACACAAATTTCCGGCGATGTCCACTCGTTATCGGAGAAAAAACCTTTTTTTCTTCAAGGACAACTCGTTACCGAGAGAAAAACACGAATTTGAACTCGTTAATATGAAGAAAACATGAATTCGAACTCGTTATCAAAGATAAAACACAAATTTCTACTCGTTATAAAGGGAAAACACAAATTTCCGGGATGTCCACTCGTTATCAGAGAGAAAACCTTTTTTTCTTCAAGGACAACTCGTTACCGAGAGAAAAACACGAATTTGAACTCGTTAATATGAAGAAAACATGAATTCGAACTCGTTACCAAAGATAAAACACAAATTTCTACTCGTTATAAAGGGAAAACACAAATTTCCGGCGATGTCCACTCGTTATCGAGAGAAAAAACCTTTTTTTCTTCAAGGACAACTCGTTACCGAGAGAAAAACACGAATTTGAACTCGTTAATATGAAGAAAACATGAATTCGAACTCGTTACCAAAGATAAAACACAAATTTCTACTCGTTATAAAGGGAAAACACAAATTTCCGGCGATGTCCACTCGTTATCGAGAGAAAAAACCTTTTTTTCTTCAAGGACAACTCGTTACCGAGAGAAAAACACGAATTTGAACTCGTTAATATGAAGAAAACATGAATTCGAACTCGTTACCAAAGATAAAACACAAATTTCTACTCGTTATAAAGGGAAAACACAAATTTCCGGCGATGTCCACTCGTTATCGAGAGAAAAAACCTTTTTTTTCTTCAAGGACAACTCGTTACCGAGAGAAAAACACGAATTTGAACTCGTTAATATGAAGAAAACATGAATTCGAACTCGTTACCAAAGATAAAACACAAATTTCTACTCGTTATAAAGGGAAAACACAAATTTCCGGCGATGTCCACTCGTTATCGAGAGAAAAAACCTTTTTTTCTTCAAGGACAACTCGTTACCGAGAGAAAAACACGAATTTGAACTCGTTAATATGAAGAAAACATGAATTCGAACTCGTTACCAAAGATAAAACACAAATTTCTACTCGTTATAAAGGGAAAACACAAATTTCCGGCGATGTCCACTCGTTATCGAGAGAAAAAACCTTTTTTTCTTCAAGGACAACTCGTTACCGAGAGAAAAACACGAATTTGAACTCGTTAATATGAAGAAAACATGAATTCGAACTCGTTACCAAAGATAAAACACAAATTTCTACTCGTTATAAAGGAAAACACAAATTTCCGGCGATGTCCACTCGTTATCGGAGAAAAAACTTTTTTTCTTCAAGGACAACTCGTTACCGAGAGAAAAACACGAATTTGAACTCGTTAATATGAAGAAAACATGAATTCGAACTCGTTACCAAAGATAAAACACAAATTTCTACTCGTTATAAAGGGAAAACACAAATTTCCGGCGATGTCCACTCGTTATCGAGAGAAAAAACCTTTTTTTCTTCAAGGACAACTCGTTACCGAGAGAAAAACACGAATTTGAACTCGTTAATATGAAGAAAACATGAATTCGAACTCGTTACCAAAGATAAAACACAAATTTCTACTCGTTATAAAGGGAAAACACAAATTTCCGGCGATGTCCACTCGTTATCGAGAGAAAAAACCTTTTTTTCTTCAAGGACAACTCGTTACCGAGAGAAAAACACGAATTTGAACTCGTTAATATGAAGAAAAATTTGAACTCGATCGGAGAAAAAACACACTCGTTACCGAGAGAAAAACACGAATTTGAACAGTTAATATGAAGAAAACATGAATTCGAACTCGTTACCAAAGATAAAACACAAATTTCTACTCGTTATAAAGGGAAAACACAAATTTCCGGCGATGTCCACTCGTTATCGGAGAAAAAACCTTTTTTTCTTCAAGGACAACTCGTTACCGAGAGAAAAACACGAATTTGAACTCGTTAATATGAAGAAAACATGAATTCGAACTCGTTACCAAAGATAAAACACAAATTTCTACTCGTTATAAAGGGAAAACACAAATTTCCGGCGATGTCCACTCGTTATCGAGAGAAAAAACCTTTTTTTCTTCAAGGACAACTCGTTACCGAGAGAAAAACACGAATTTGAACTCGTTAATATGAAGAAAACATGAATTCGAACTCGTTACCAAAGATAAAACACAAATTTCTACTCGTTATAAAGGGAAAACACAAATTTCCGGCGATGTCCACTCGTTATCGGAGAAAAAACCTTTTTTTCTTCAAGGACAACTCGTTACCGAGAGAAAAACACGAATTTGAACTCGTTAATATGAAGAAAACATGAATTCGAACTCGTTACCAAAGATAAAACACAAATTTCTACTCGTTATAAAGGGAAAACACAAATTTCCGGCGATGTCCACTCGTTATCGAGAGAAAAAACCTTTTTTTCTTCAAGGACAACTCGTTACCGAGAGAAAAACACGAATTTGAACTCGTTAATATGAAGAAAACATGAATTCGAACTCGTTACCAAAGATAAAACACAAATTTCTACTCGTTATAAAGGGAAAACACAAATTTCCGGCGATGTCCACTCGTTATCGGAGAAAAAACCTTTTTTTCTTCAAGGACAACTCGTTACCGAGAGAAAAACACGAATTTGAACTCGTTAATATGAAGAAAACATGAATTCGAACTCGTTACCAAAGATAAAACACAAATTTCTACTCGTTATAAAGGGAAAACACAAATTTCCGGCGATGTCCACTCGTTATCGGAGAAAAAACTTTTTTTCTTCAAGGACAACTCGTTACCGAGAGAAAAACACGAATTTGAACTCGTTAATATGAAGAAAACATGAATTCGAACTCGTTACCAAAGATAAAACACAAATTTCTACTCGTTATAAAGGGAAAACACAAATTTCCGGCGATGTCCACTCGTTATCGAGAGAAAAAACCTTTTTTTTCTTCAAGGACAACTCGTTACCGAGAGAAAAACACGAATTTGAACTCGTTAATATGAAGAAAACATGAATTCGAACTCGTTACCAAAGATAAAACACAAATTTCTACTCGTTATAAAGGGAAAACACAAATTTCCGGCGATGTCCACTCGTTATCGGAGAAAAAACCTTTTTTTCTTCAAGGACAACTCGTTACCGAGAGAAAAACACGAATTTGAACTCGTTAATATGAAGAAAACATGAATTCGAACTCGTTACCAAAGATAAAACACAAATTTCTACTCGTTATAAAGGGAAAACACAAATTTCCGGCGATGTCCACTCGTTATCGGAGAAAAAACCTTTTTTTTTCAAGGACAACTCGTTACCGAGAGAAAAACACGAATTTGAACTCGTTAATATGAAGAAAACATGAATTCGAACTCGTTACCAAAGATAAAACACAAATTTCTACTCGTTATAAAGGGAAAACACAAATTTCCGGCGATGTCCACTCGTTATCGAGAGAAAAAACCTTTTTTTCTTCAAGGACAACTCGTTACCGAGAGAAAAACACGAATTTGAACTCGTTAATATGAAGAAAACATGAATTCGAACTCGTTACCAAAGATAAAACACAAATTTCTACTCGTTATAAAGGGAAAACACAAATTTCCGGCGATGTCCACTCGTTATCGAGAGAAAAAACCTTTTTTTTTTCTTCAAGGACAACTCGTTACCGAGAGAAAAACACGAATTTGAACTCGTTAATATGAAGAAAACATGAATTCGAACTCGTTACCAAAGATAAAACACAAATTTCTACTCGTTATAAAGGGAAAACACAAATTTCCGGCGATGTCCACTCGTTATCGGAGAAAAACCTTTTTTTCTTCAAGGACAACTCGTTACCGAGAGAAAAACACGAATTTGAACTCGTTAATATGAAGAAAACATGAATTCGAACTCGTTACCAAAGATAAAACACAAATTTCTACTCGTTATAAAGGGAAAACACAAATTTCCGGCGATGTCCACTCGTTATCGGAGAAAAAACTTTTTTTTCTTCAAGGACAACTCGTTACCGAGAGAAAAACACGAATTTGAACTCGTTAATATGAAGAAAACATGAATTCGAACTCGTTACCAAAGATAAAACACAAATTTCTACTCGTTATAAAGGGAAAACACAAATTTCCGGCGATGTCCACTCGTTATCGAGAGAAAAAACCTTTTTTTCTTCAAGGACAACTCGTTACCGAGAGAAAAACACGAATTTGAACTCGTTAATATGAAGAAAACATGAATTCGAACTCGTTACCAAAGATAAAACACAAATTTCTACTCGTTATAAAGGGAAAACACAAATTTCCGGCGATGTCCACTCGTTATCGAGAGAAAAAACCTTTTTTTCTTCAAGGACAACTCGTTACCGAGAGAAAAACACGAATTTGAACTCGTTAATATGAAGAAAACATGAATTCGAACTCGTTACCAAAGATAAAACACAAATTTCTACTCGTTATAAAGGGAAAACACAAATTTCCGGCGATGTCCACTCGTTATCGAGAGAAAAAACCTTTTTTTCTTCAAGGACAACTCGTTACCGAGAGAAAAACACGAATTTGAACTCGTTAATATGAAGAAAACATGAATTCGAACTCGTTACCAAAGATAAAACACAAATTTCTACTCGTTATAAAGGGAAAACACAAATTTCCGGCGATGTCCACTCGTTATCGAGAAAAAACCTTTTTTTCTTCAAGGACAACTCGTTACCGAGAGAAAAACACGAATTTGAACTCGTTAATATGAAGAAAACATGAATTCGAACTCGTTACCAAAGATAAAACACAAATTTCTACTCGTTATAAAGGGAAAACACAAATTTCCGGCGATGTCCACTCGTTATCGAGAGAAAAAACCTTTTTTTCTTCAAGGACAACTCGTTACCGAGAGAAAAACACGAATTTGAACTCGTTAATATGAAGAAAACATGAATTCGAACTCGTTACCAAAGATAAAACACAAATTTCTACTCGTTATAAAGGGAAAACACAAATTTCCGGCGATGTCCACTCGTTATCGAGAGAAAAAACCTTTTTTTCTTCAAGGACAACTCGTTACCGAGAGAAAAACACGAATTTGAACTCGTTAATATGAAGAAAACATGAATTCGAACTCGTTACCAAAGATAAAACACAAATTTCTACTCGTTATAAAGGGAAAACACAAATTTCCGGCGATGTCCACTCGTTATCGAGAGAAAAAACCTTTTTTTCTTCAAGGACAACTCGTTACCGAGAGAAAAACACGAATTTGAACTCGTTAATATGAAGAAAACATGAATTCGAACTCGTTACCAAAGATAAAACACAAATTTCTACTCGTTATAAAGGAAAACACAAATTTCCGGCGATGTCCACTCGTTATCGAGAGAAAAAACCTTTTTTTTCTTCAAGGACAACTCGTTACCGAGAGAAAAACACGAATTTGAACTCGTTAATATGAAGAAAACATGAATTCGAACTCGTTACCAAAGATAAAACACAAATTTCTACTCGTTATAAAGGGAAAACACAAATTTCCGGCGATGTCCACTCGTTATCGAGAAAAAACCTTTTTTTCTTCAAGGACAACTCGTTACCGAGAGAAAAACACGAATTTGAACTCGTTAATATGAAGAAAACATGAATTCGAACTCGTTACCAAAGATAAAACACAAATTTCTACTCGTTATAAAGGGAAAACACAAATTTCCGGCGATGTCCACTCGTTATCGAGAGAAAAAACCTTTTTTTTCTTCAAGGACAACTCGTTACCGAGAGAAAAACACGAATTTGAACTCGTTAATATGAAGAAAACATGAATTCGAACTCGTTACCAAAGATAAAACACAAATTTCTACTCGTTATAAAGGGAAAACACAAATTTCCGGCGATGTCCACTCGTTATCGGAGAAAAAACCTTTTTTTTCTTCAAGGACAACTCGTTACCGAGAGAAAAACACGAATTTGAACTCGTTAATATGAAGAAAACATGAATTCGAACTCGTTACCAAAGATAAAACACAAATTTCTACTCGTTATAAAGGGAAAACACAAATTTCCGGCGATGTCCACTCGTTATCGGAGAAAAAACCTTTTTTTCTTCAAGGACAACTCGTTACCGAGAGAAAAACACGAATTTGAACTCGTTAATATGAAGAAAACATGAATTCGAACTCGTTACCAAAGATAAAACACAAATTTCTACTCGTTATAAAGGGAAAACACAAATTTCCGGCGATGTCCACTCGTTATCGAGAGAAAAAACTTTTTTTCTTCAAGGACAACTCGTTACCGAGAGAAAAACACGAATTTGAACTCGTTAATATGAAGAAAACATGAATTCGAACTCGTTACCAAAGATAAAACACAAATTTCTACTCGTTATAAAGGGAAAACACAAATTTCCGGCGATGTCAACTCGTTATCGGAGAAAAAACCTTTTTTTCTTCAAGGACAACTCGTTACCGAGAGAAAAACACGAATTTGAACTCGTTAATATGAAGAAAACATGAATTCGAACTCGTTACCAAAGATAAAACACAAATTTCTACTCGTTATAAAGGGAAAACACAAATTTCCGGCGATGTCCACTCGTTATCGAGAGAAAAAACCTTTTTTTCTTCAAGGACAACTCGTTACCGAGAGAAAAACACGAATTTGAACTCGTTAATATGAAGAAAACATGAATTCGAACTCGTTACCAAAGATAAAACACAAATTTCTACTCGTTATAAAGGGAAAACACAAATTTCCGGCGATGTCCACTCGTTATCGAGAGAAAAAACCTTTTTTCTTCAAGGACAACTCGTTACCGAGAGAAAAACACGAATTTGAACTCGTTAATATGAAGAAAACATGAATTCGAACTCGTTACCAAAGATAAAACACAAATTTCTACTCGTTATAAAGGGAAAACACAAATTTCCGGCGATGTCCACTCGTTATCGAGAGAAAAAACCTTTTTTTCTTCAAGGACAACTCGTTACCGAGAGAAAAACACGAATTTGAACTCGTTAATATGAAGAAAACATGAATTCGAACTCGTTACCAAAGATAAAACACAAATTTCTACTCGTTATAAAGGGAAAACACAAATTTCCGGCGATGTCCACTCGTTATCGAGAGAAAAAACCTTTTTTTCTTCAAGGACAACTCGTTACGAGAGAAAAACACGAATTTGAACTCGTTAATATGAAGAAAACATGAATTCGAACTCGTTACCAAAGATAAAACACAAATTTCTACTCGTTATAAAGGGAAAACACAAATTTCCGGCGATGTCCACTCGTTATCGAGAGAAAAAACCTTTTTTCTTCAAGGACAACTCGTTACCGAGAGAAAAACACGAATTTGAACTCGTTAATATGAAGAAAACATGAATTCGAACTCGTTACCAAAGATAAAACACAAATTTCTACTCGTTATAAATGGAAAACACAAATTTCCGGCGATGTCCACTCGTTATCGAGAGAAAAAACCTTTTTTTCTTCAAGGACAACTCGTTACCGAGAGAAAAACACGAATTTGAACTCGTTAATATGAAGAAAACATGAATTCGAACTCGTTACCAAAGATAAAACACAAATTTCTACTCGTTATAAATGGAAAACACAAATTTCCGGCGATGTCAACTCGTTATCGGAGAAAAAACCTTTTTTTCTTCAAGGACAACTCGTTACCGAGAGAAAAACACGAATTTGAACTCGTTAATATGAAGAAAACATGAATTCGAACTCGTTACCAAAGATAAAACACAAATTTCTACTCGTTATAAAGGAAAACACAAATTTCCGGCGATGTCAACTCGTTATCGAGAGAAAAAACCTTTTTTTTCTTCAAGGACAACTCGTTACGAGAGAAAAACACAAATTTGAACTCGTTAATATGAAGAAAACATGAATTCGAACTCGTTACCAAAGATAAAACACAAATTTCTACTCGTTATAAAGGGAAAACACAAATTTCCGGCGATGTCCACTCGTTATCAGAGAAAAAACCTTTTTTTCTTCAAGGACAACTCGTTACCGAGAGAAAAACACGAATTTGAACTCGTTAATATGAAGAAAACATGAATTCGAACTCGTTACCAAAGATAAAACACAAATTTCTACTCGTTATAAAGGGAAAACACAAATTTCCGGCGATGTCCACTCGTTATCAGAGAAAAAACCATTTTTTCAGCAAGGACAACTCGTTACCAGAGAAAAACACGAATTTGAACTCGTTAATATGAAGAAAACATGAATTCGAACTCGTTACCAAAGATAAAACACAAATTTCTACTCGTTATAAAGGGAAAACACAAATTTCCGGCGATGTCCACTCGTTATCGAGAGAAAAAACCTTTTTTTCTTCAAGGACAACTCGTTACCAGAGAAAAACACGAATTTGAACTCGTTAATATGAAGAAAACATGAATTCGAACTCGTTACCAAAGATAAAACACAAATTTCTACTCGTTATAAAGGGAAAACACAAATTTCCGGCGATGTCAACTCGTTATCGAGAGAAAAAACCTTTTTTTCTTCAAGGACAACTCGTTACCGAGAAAAACACGAATTTGAACTCGTTAATATGAAGAAAACATGAATTCGAACTCGTTACCAAAGATAAAACACAAATTTCTACTCGTTATAAATGGAAAACACAAATTTCCGGCGATGTCCACTCGTTATCAGAGAAAAAACCTTTTTTTCTTCAAGGACAACTCGTTACCAGAGAAAAACACGAATTTGAACTCGTTAATATGAAGAAAACATGAATTCGAACTCGTTACCAAAGATAAAACACAAATTTCTACTCGTTATAAATGGAAAACACAAATTTCCGGCGATGTCAACTCGTTATCAGAGAAAAAACCTTTTTTTTCTTCAAGGACAACTCGTTACCAGAGAAAAACACAAATTTGAACTCGTTAATATGAAGAAAACATGAATTCGAACTCGTTACGAAAGATAAAACACAAATTTCTACTCGTTATAAAGGGAAAACACAAATTTCCGGCGATGTCAACTCGTTATAAGAGAAAAAACCATTTTTTCAGCAAGGACAACTCGTTACCAGAGAAAAACACGAATTTGAATTCGTTAATATGAAGAAAACATGAATTCGAACTCGTTACCAAAGATAAAACACAAATTTCTACTCGTTATAAAGGGAAAACACAAATTTCCGGCGATGTCCACTCGTTATCGGGAAAAAAACCTTTTTTTCTTCAAGGACAACTCGTTACCAGAGAGAAAAACGAATTTGAATTCGTTAATATGAAGAAAACATGAATTCGAACTCGTTACCAAAGATAAAACACAAATTTCTACTCGTTATAAAGGGAAAACACAAATTTCCGGCGATGTCAACTCGTTATCAGAGAAAAAACCTTTTTTCTTCAAGGACAACTCGTTACCAGGGAAAAACACGAATTTGAACTCGTTAATATGAAGAAAACATGAATTCGAACTCGTTACCAAAGATAAAACACAAATTTCTACTCGTTATAAAGGGAAAACACAAATTTCCGGCGATGTCCACTCGTTATCAGAGAAAAAACCATTTTTTCTTCAAGGACAACTCGTTACCAGAGAAAAACACGAATTTGAACTCGTTAATATGAAGAAAACATGAATTCGAACTCGTTACCAAAGAAAAAACACAAATTTCTACTCGTTATAAAGGAAAACACAAATTTCCGGCGATGTCCACTCGTTATCAGAGAAAAAACCTTTTTTTTCAGCAAGGACAACTCGTTACCAGAGAAAAACACGAATTTGAACTCGTTAATATGAAGAAAACATGAATTCGAACTCGTTACCAAAGATAAAACACAAATTTCTACTCGTTATAAAGGGAAAACACAAATTTCGGCGATGTCCACTCGTTATCGAGAAAAAACCTTTTTTTCTTCAAGGACAACTCGTTACCGAGAGAAAAACACGAATTTGAACTCGTTAATATGAAGAAAACATGAATTCGAACTCGTTACCAAAGATAAAACACAAATTTCTACTCGTTATAAATGGAAAACACAAATTTCCGGCGATGTCCACTCGTTATCGAGAGAAAAAACCTTTTTTTCTTCAAAAGACAACTCGTTACCGAGAGAAAAACACGAATTTGAACTCGTTAATATGAAGAAAACATGAATTCGAACTCGTTACCAAAGATAAAACACAAATTTCTACTCGTTATAAAGGGAAAACACAAATTTCCGGCGATGTCCACTCGTTATCGAGAGAAAAAACCTTTTTTTCTTCAAGGACAACTCGTTACCAGAGAAAAACACGAATTTGAACTCGTTAATATGAAGAAAACATGAATTCGAACTCGTTACCAAAGATAAAACACAAATTTCTACTCGTTATAAAGCGAAAACACAAATTTCCGGCGATGTCCACTCGTTAACAGAGAAAAAACCTTTTTTTCTTCAAGGACAACTCGTTACCAGAGAAAAACAAGAATTTGAACTCGTTAATATGAAGAAAACATGAATTCGAACTCGTTACCAAAGATAAAACACAAATTTCTACTCGTTATAAAGGGAAAACACAAATTTCCGGCGATGTCAACTCGTTATCAGAGAAAAAACCTTTTTTTCATCAAGGACAACTCGTTACCAGAGAAAAACACGAATTTGAACTCGTTAATATGAAGAAAACATGAATTCGAACTCGTTACCAAAGATAAAACACAAATTTCTACTCGTTATAAATGGAAAACACAAATTTCCGGCGATGTCCACTCGTTATCAGAGAAAAAACCTTTTTTTCTTCAAGGACAACTCGTTACCGAGAGAAAAACACGAATTTGAACTCGTTAATATGAAGAAAACATGAATTCGAACTCGTTACCAAAGATAAAACACAAATTTCTACTCGTTATAAAGGGAAAACACAAATTTCCGGCGATGTCCAATCGTTATCAGAGAAAAAACCTTTTTTTTTAGCAAGGACAACTCGTTACCAGAGAAAAACACGAATTTGAACTCGTTAATATGAAGAAATCATGAATTCGAACTCGTTACCAAAGATAAAACACAAATTTCTACTCGTTATAAAAGGAAAACACAAATTTCCGGCGATGTCCACTCGTTATCAGGGAAAAAACCTTTTTTTCTTCAAGGACAACTCGTTACCGAGAGAAAAACACAAATTTGAACTCGTTAATATGAAGAAAACATGAATTCGAACTCGTTACCAAAGATAAAACACAAATTTCTACTCGTTATAAAGGGAAAACACAAATTTCCGGCGATGTCAACTCGTTATCGGAGAAAAAACCATTTTTTCTTCAAGGACAACTCGTTACCGAGAGAAAAACACGAATTTGAACTCGTTAATATGAAGAAAACATGAATTCGAACTCGTTACCAAAGATAAAACACAAATTTCTACTCGTTATAAAGGGAAAACACAAATTTCCGGCGATGTCAACTCGTTATCGGAGAAAAAACCTTTTTTTCGGGAAGGACAACTCGTTACCGAGAGAAAAACACGAATTTGAACTCGTTAATATGAAGAAAACATGAATTCGAACTCGTTACCAAAGATAAAACACAAATTTCTACTCGTTATAAAGGGAAAACACAAATTTCCGGCGATGTCCACTCGTTATCGAGAGAAAAAACTTTTTTTTCTTCAAGGACAACTCGTTACCGAGAGAAAAACACGAATTTGAACTCGTTAATATGAAGAAAACATGAATTCGAACTCGTTACCAAAGATAAAACACAAATTTGAAGAAAACTACTCGTTATCGAACTCGTTACCAAAGGAAAACACAAATTTCTACTCGGCGATGTCCACTCGTTATCGGAGAAAAAACCTTTTTTTCTTCAAGGACAACTCGTTACCGAGAGAAAAACACGAATTTGAACTCGTTAATATGAAGAAAACATGAATTCGAACTCGTTACCAAAGATAAAACACAAATTTCTACTCGTTATAAAGGGAAAACACAAATTTCCGGCGATGTCAACTCGTTATCGGAGAAAAAACCTTTTTTTCTTCAAGGACAACTCGTTACCGAGAGAAAAACACGAATTTGAACTCGTTAATATGAAGAAAACATGAATTCGAACTCGTTACCAAAGATAAAACACAAATTTCTACTCGTTATAAAGGGAAAACACAAATTTCCGGCGATGTCCACTCGTTATCGAGAGAAAAAACCTTTTTTTCTTCAAGGACAACTCGTTACCGAGAGAAAAACACGAATTTGAACTCGTTAATATGAAGAAAACATGAATTCGAACTCGTTACCAAAGATAAAACACAAATTTCTACTCGTTATAAAGGAAAACACAAATTTCCGGCGATGTCCACTCGTTATCGAGAGAAAAAACCTTTTTTTCTTCAAGGACAACTCGTTACCGAGAGAAAAACACGAATTTGAACTCGTTAATATGAAGAAAACATGAATTCGAACTCGTTACCAAAGATAAAACACAAATTTCTACTCGTTATAAAGGGAAAACACAAATTTCCGGCGATGTCAACTCGTTATCGAGAGAAAAAACCTTTTTTTTTCAAGGACAACTCGTTACCGAGAGAAAAACACGAATTTGAACTCGTTAATATGAAGAAAACATGAATTCGAACTCGTTACCAAAGATAAAACACAAATTTCTACTCGTTATAAAGGGAAAACACAAATTTCCGGCGATGTCCACTCGTTATCGAGAAAAAACCTTTTTTTTCTTCAAGGACAACTCGTTACCGAGAGAAAAACACGAATTTGAACTCGTTAATATGAAGAAAACATGAATTCGAACTCGTTACCAAAGATAAAACACAAATTTCTACTCGTTATAAATGGAAAACACAAATTTCCGGCGATGTCCACTCGTTATCGAGAAAAAACTTTTTTTTTTCAAGGACAACTCGTTACCAGAGAAAAACACGAATTTGAACTCGTTAATATGAAGAAAACATGAATTCGAACTCGTTACCAAAGATAAAACACAAATTTCTACTCGTTATAAAGGGAAAACAAAAATTTCCGGCGATGTCAACTCGTTATCAGAGAAAAAACCTTTTTTTCTTCAAGGACAACTCGTTACCAGAGAAAAACACGAATTTGAACTCGTTAATATGAAGAAAACATGAATTCGAACTCGTTACCAAAGATAAAACACAAATTTCTACTCGTTATAAAGGGAAAACACAAATTTCCGGCGATGTCCACTCGTTATCAGAGAAAAAACCTTTTTTTCTTCAAGGACAACTCGTTACCGGAGAAAAACACAAATTTGAACACGTTAATATGAAGAAAACATGAATTCGAACTCGTTACCAAAGATAAAACACAAATTTCTACTCGTTATAAAGGGAAAACACAAATTTCCGGAGATGTCAACTCGTTATCAGAGAAAAAACCTTTTTTTCTTCAAGGACAACTCGTTACCGAGAGAAAAACACGAATTTGAACTCGTTAATATGAAGAAAACATGAATTCGAACTCGTTACCAAAGATAAAACACAAATTTCTACTCGTTATAAAGGGAAAACACAAATTTCCGGCGATGTCCACTCGTTATCGAGAGAAAAAACCTTTTTTTCTTCAAGGACAACTCGTTACCGAGAGAAAAACACGAATTTGAACTCGTTAATATGAAGAAAACATGAATTCGAACTCGTTACCAAAGATAAAACACAAATTTCTACTCGTTATAAAGGGAAAACACAAATTTCCGGCGATGTCCACTCGTTATCGGAGAAAAAACCTTTTTTTCTTCAAGGACAACTCGTTACCGAGAGAAAAACACGAATTTGAACTCGTTAATATGAAGAAAACATGAATTCGAACTCGTTACCAAAGATAAAACACAAATTTCTACTCGTTATAAAGGGAAAACACAAATTTCCGGCGATGTCCACTCGTTATCGAGAAAAAACCCTTTTTTTTCAGCAAGGACAACTCGTTACCGAGAGAAAAACACGAATTTGAACTCGTTAATATGAAGAAAACATGAATTCGAACTCGTTACCAAAGATAAAACACAAATTTCTACTCGTTATAAAGGGAAAACACAAATTTCCGGCGATGTCCACTCGTTATCGGAGAAAAAACCTTTTTTTCTTCAAGGACAACTCGTTACCGAGAGAAAAACACGAATTTGAACTCGTTAATATGAAGAAAACATGAATTCGAACTCGTTACCAAAGATAAAACACAAATTTCTACTCGTTATAAATGGAAAACACAAATTTCCGGCGATGTCCACTCGTTATCGGAGAAAAAACCTTTTTTTCTTCAAGGACAACTCGTTACCGAGAGAAAAACACGAATTTGAACTCGTTAATATGAAGAAAACATGAATTCGAACTCGTTACCAAAGATAAAACACACAAATTTCTACTCGTTATAAAGGGAAAACACAAATTTCCGGCGATGTCCACTCGTTATCAGAGAAAAAACCTTTTTTTCAGCAAGGACAACTCGTTACCAGAGAAAAACACGAATTTGAACTCGTTAATATGAAGAAAACATGAATTCGAACTCGTTACCAAAGATAAAACACAAATTTCTACTCGTTATAAAGGAAAACACAAATTTCCGGCGATGTCCACTCGTTATCGAGAGAAAAAACCTTTTTTTTCTTCAAGGACAACTCGTTACCGAGAGAAAAACACGAATTTGAACTCGTTAATATGAAGAAAACATGAATTCGAACTCGTTACCAAAGATAAAACACAAATTTCTACTCGTTATAAAGGGAAAACACAAATTTCCGGCGATGTCCACTCGTTATCGGAGAAAAAACCTTTTTTTCTTCAAGGACAACTC
This sequence comes from Gentiana straminea, assembly GCA_036785695.1. Lineage (NCBI taxonomy): Eukaryota > Viridiplantae > Streptophyta > Magnoliopsida > Gentianales > Gentianaceae > Gentiana > Gentiana straminea. The sequence continues at coordinate 19,537,640 of JAVUPR010000314.1, forward strand.
GTTACCGAGAGAAAAACACGAATTTGAACTCGTTAATATGAAGAAAACATGAATTCGAACTCGTTACCAAAGATAAAACACAAATTTCTACTCGTTATAAAGGGAAAACACAAATTTCCGGCGATGTCCACTCGTTATCGGAGAAAAAACCTTTTTTTCTTCAAGGACAACTCGTTACCGAGAGAAAAACACGAATTTGAACTCGTTAATATGAAGAAAACATGAATTCGAACTCGTTACCAAAGATAAAACACAAATTTCTACTCGTTATAAAGGGAAAACACAAATTTCCGGCGATGTCCACTCGTTATCGGAGAAAAAACCTTTTTTTCTTCAAGGACAACTCGTTACCGAGAGAAAAACACGAATTTGAACTCGTTAATATGAAGAAAACATGAATTCGAACTCGTTACCAAAGATAAAACACAAATTTCTACTCGTTATAAATGGAAAACACAAATTTCCGGCGATGTCCACTCGTTATCAGAGAAAAAACCATTTTTTCTTCAAGGACAACTCGTTACCGAGAGAAAAACACGAATTTGAACTCGTTAATATGAAGAAAACATGAATTCGAACTCGTTACCAAAGATAAAACACAAATTTCTACTCGTTATAAAGGAAAACACAAATTTCCGGCGATGTCAACTCGTTATCGAGAGAAAAAACCTTTTTTTCTTCAAGGACAACTCGTTACCGAGAGAAAAACACGAATTTGAACTCGTTAATATGAAGAAAACATGAATTCGAACTCGTTACCAAAGATAAAACACAAATTTCTACTCGTTATAAAGGGAAAACACAAATTTCCGGCGATGTCCACTCGTTATCGGAGAAAAAACCTTTTTTTCTTCAAGGACAACTCGTTACCGAGAGAAAAACACGAATTTGAACTCGTTAATATGAAGAAAACATGAATTCGAACTCGTTACCAAAGATAAAACACAAATTTCTACTCGTTATAAAGGGAAAACACAAATTTCCGGCGATGTCCACTCGTTATCGAGAAAAAACCTTTTTTCTTCAAGGACAACTCGTTACCGAGAGAAAAACACGAATTTGAACTCGTTAATATGAAGAAAACATGAATTCGAACTCGTTACCAAAGATAAAACACAAATTTCTACTCGTTATAAAGGAAAACACAAATTTCCGGCGATGTCCACTCGTTATCGGAGAAAAAACCTTTTTTTCTTCAAGGACAACTCGTTACCAGAGAAAAACACGAATTTGAACTCGTTAATATGAAGAAAACATGAATTCGAACTCGTTACCAAAGATAAAACACAAATTTCTACTCGTTATAAAGGGAAAACAAAAATTTCCGGCGATGTCAACTCGTTATCAGAGAAAAAACCTTTTTTTCTTCAAGGACAACTCGTTACCGAGAGAAAAACACGAATTTGAACTCGTTAATATGAAGAAAACATGAATTCGAACTCGTTACCAAAGATAAAACACAAATTTCTACTCGTTATAAATGGAAAACACAAATTTCCGGCGATGTCCACTCGTTATCAGAGAAAAAACCTTTTTTTCTTCAAGGACAACTCGTTACCGAGAGAGAAAAACACGAATTTGAACTCGTTAATATGAAGAAAACATGAATTCGAACTCGTTACCAAAGATAAAACACAAATTTCTACTCGTTATAAATGGAAAACACAAATTTCCGGCGATGTCAACTCGTTATCGGAGAAAAAACCTTTTTTTTTCAAGCAAGGACAACTCGTTACCAGAGAAAAACACAAATTTGAACTCGTTAATATGAAGAAAACATGAATTCGAACTCGTTACGAAAGATAAAACACAAATTTCTACTCGTTATAAAGGGAAAACAAAAATTTCCGGCGATGTCAACTCGTTATCAGAGAAAAAACCATTTTTTTCTGCAAGGACAACTCGTTACCAGAGAAAAACACAAATTTGAACTCGTTAATATGAAGAAAACATGAATTCGAACTTGTTACCAAAGATAAAACACAAATTTCCACTCGTTATAAAGGGAAAACACAAATTTCCGGCGATGTCCACTCGTTATCAGGGAAAAAACCTTTTTTTCTTCAAGGACATCTCGTTACCGAGAGAAAAACACAATTTGAACTCGTTAATATGAAGAAAACATGAATTCGAACTCGTTACCAAAGATAAAACACAAATTTCTACTCGTTATAAAGGGAAAACACAAATTTCCGGCGATGTCAACTCGTTATCAGAGAAAAAACCTTTTTTTCTTCAAGGACAACTCGTTACCGGAGAAAAACACAAATTTGAACACGTTAATATGAAGAAAACATGAATTCGAACTCGTTACCAAAGAAAAAACACAAATTTCTACTCGTTATAAAGGGAAAACACAAATTTCCGGCGATGTCCACTCGTTATCAGAGAAAAAACCATTTTTTCTTCAAGGACAACTCGTTACCAGAGAAAAACACGAATTTGAACTCGTTAATATGAAGAAAACATGAATTCGAACTCGTTACCAAAGATAAAACACAAATTTCTACTCGTTATAAAGGGAAAACACAAATTTCCGGCGATGTCCACTCGTTATCGAGAAAAAACCTTTTTTTCTTCAAGGACAACTCGTTACCGAGAGAAAAACACGAATTTGAACTCGTTAATATGAAGAAAACATGAATTCGAACTCGTTACCAAAGATAAAACACAAATTTCTACTCGTTATAAATGGAAAACACAAATTTCCGGCGATGTCCACTCGTTATCAGAGAAAAAACCTTTTTTTTCTTCAAGGACAACTCGTTACCGAGAGAAAAACACGAATTTGAACTCGTTAATATGAAGAAAACATGAATTCGAACTCGTTACCAAAGATAAAACACAAATTTCTACTCGTTATAAAGGAAAACACAAATTTCCGGCGATGTCCACTCGTTATCGAGAAAAAACCTTTTTTTCTTCAAGGACAACTCGTTACCGAGAGAAAAACACGAATTTGAACTCGTTAATATGAAGAAAACATGAATTCGAACTCGTTACCAAAGATAAAACACAAATTTCTACTCGTTATAAAGGGAAAACACAAATTTCCGGCGATGTCCACTCGTTATCGAGAAAAAACCTTTTTTTCTTCAAGGACAACTCGTTACCGAGAGAAAAACACGAATTTGAACTCGTTAATATGAAGAAAACATGAATTCGAACTCGTTACCAAAGATAAAACACAAATTTCTACTCGTTATAAAGGGAAAACACAAATTTCCGGCGATGTCAACTCGTTATCAGAGAAAAAACCTTTTTTTCTTCAAGGACAACTCGTTACCGAGAGAAAAACACGAATTTGAACTCGTTAATATGAAGAAAACATGAATTCGAACTCGTTACCAAAGATAAAACACAAATTTCTACTCGTTATAAATGGAAAACACAAATTTCCGGCGATGTCCACTCGTTATCAGAGAAAAAACCTTTTTTTCTTCAAGGACAACTCGTTACCAGTGAAAAACACGAATTTGAACTCGTTAATATGAAGAAAACATGAATTCGAACTCGTTACCAAAGATAAAACACAAATTTCTACTCGTTATAAATGGAAAACACAAATTTCCGGCGATGTCCACTCGTTATCAGAGAAAAAACCATTTTTTTAGCAAGGACAACTCGTTACCAGAGAAAAAACCGAATTTGAACTCGTTAATATGAAGAAAACATGAATTCGAACTCGTTACCAAAGATAAAACACAAATTTCTAATCGTTATAAATGGAAAACACAAATTTCCGGCGTTGTCAACTCGTTATCAGGGAAAAAACCTTTTTTTTCTTCAAGGACAACTCGTTACCAGAGAAAAACACAAATTTGAACTCGTTAATATGAAGAAAACATGAATTCGAACTCGTTACCAAAGATAAAACACAAATTTCTACTCGTTATAAAGGAAAAACAAAAATTTCCGGCGATGTCAACTCGTTATCAGAGAAAAAACCATTTTTTCAGCAAGGACAACTCGTTACCAAGAGAAAAACACAATCTGAACTCGTTAATATGAAGAAAACATGAATTCGAACTTGTTACCAAAGATAAAACACAAATTTCCACTCGTTATAAAGGGAAAACACAAATTTCCGGCGATGTCAACTCGTTATCGGGAAAAAAAACCTTTTTTTCTTCAAGGACAACTCGTTACCGAGTGAAAAACACGAATGTGAACTCGTTAATATGAAGAAAACATGAATTCGAACTCGTTACCAAAGATAAAACACAAATTTCTACTCGTTATAAAGGGAAAACACAAATTTCCGGCGATGTCCACTCGTTATCAGAGAAAAAACCTTTTTTTCTTCAAGGACAACTCGTTACCGAGAGAAAAACACGAATTTGAACTCGTTAATATGAAGAAAACATGAATTCGAACTCGTTACCAAAGATAAAACACAAATTTTGAACTCGTTATTATGAAGAAAACATGAATTCGAACTCGTTACCATAGATAAAACACAAATTTCTACTCGTTATAAAGGGAAAACACAAATTTCCGGCGATGTCCACTCGTTATCGAGAGAAAAAACCTTTTTTTTTCTTCAAGGACAACTCGTTACCGAGAGAAAAACACGAATTTGAACTCGTTAATATGAAGAAAACATGAATTCGAACTCGTTACCAAAGATAAAACACAAATTTCTACTCGTTATAAAGGGAAAACACAAATTTCCGGCGATGTCCACTCGTTATCGGAGAAAAAACCTTTTTTTCTTCAAGGACAACTCGTTACCGAGAGAAAAACACGAATTTGAACTCGTTAATATGAAGAAAACATGAATTCGAACTCGTTACCAAAGATAAAACACAAATTTCTACTCGTTATAAATGGAAAACACAAATTTCCGGCGATGTCCACTCGTTATCGAGAGAAAAAACCTTTTTTTCTTCAAGGACAACTCGTTACCGAGAGAAAAACACGAATTTGAACTCGTTAATATGAAGAAAACATGAATTCGAACTCGTTACCAAAGATAAAACACAAATTTCTACTCGTTATAAATGGAAAACACAAATTTCCGGCGATGTCAACTCGTTATCAGAGAAAAAACCTTTTTTTCAGCAAGGACAACTCGTTACCAGAGAAAAACACGAATTTGAACTCGTTAATATGAAGAAAACATGAATTCGAACTCGTTACCAAAGATAAAACACAATTTTCTACTCGTTATAAAGGAAAACAAAAATTTCCGGCGATGTCAACTCGTTATCGAGAAAAAACCATTTTTTCTTCAAGGACAACTCGTTACCGAGAGAAAAACACAAATTTGAACTCGTTAATATGAAGAAAACATGAATTCGAACTCGTTACCAAAGATAAAACACAAATTTCTACTCGTTATAAAGGGAAAACACAAATTTCCGGCGATGTCCACTCGTTATCGGGAGAAAAAACCTTTTTTTCTTCAAGGACAACTCGTTACCGAGAGAAAAACACTAATTTGAACTCGTTAATATGAAGAAAACATGAATTCGAACTCGTTACCAAAGATAAAACACAAATTTCTACTCGTTATAAAGGGAAAACAAAATTTCCGGCGATGTCCACTCGTTATCGAGAAAAAACCTTTTTTTTCAGCAAGGACAACTCGTTACCAGAGAAAAACATGAATTTGAACTCGTTAATATGAAGAAAACATGAATTCGAACTCGTTACCAAAGATAAAACACAAAATTCTACTCGTTATAAAGCGAAAACACAAATTTCCGGCGATGTCCACTCGTTATCAGAGAAAAAACCTTTTTTTCTTCAAGGACAACTCGTTACCAGAGAAAAACAAGAATTTGAACTCGTTAATATGAAGAAAACTTGAATTCGAACTCGTTACCAAAGATAAAACACAAATTTCTACACGTTATAAAGGGAAAACAAAAATTTCCGGCGATGTCAACTCGTTATCAGAGAAAAAACCTTTTTTCATCAAGGACAACTCGTTACCAGAGGAAAACACGAATTTGAACTCGTTAATATGAAGAAAACATGAATTCGAACTCGTTACCAAAGATAAAACACAAATTTCTACTCGTTATAAATGGAAAACACAAATTTCCGGCGATGTCCACTCGTTATCAGAGAAAAAACCTTTTTTTCTTCAAGGACAACTCGTTACCAGAGAAAAACACGAATTTGAACTCGTTAATATGAAGAAAACATGAATTCGAACTCGTTACCAAAGATAAAACACAAATTTCTACTCGTTATAAATGGAAAACACAAATTTCCGGCGATGTCAACTCGTTATCACTGAAAAAACCATTTTTTTCAGCAAGGACAACTTGTTACCAGAGAAAAACACAAATTTGAACTCGTTAATATGAAGAAAACATGAATTCGAACTCGTTACGAAAGATAAAACACAAATTTCTACTCGTTATAAAGGAAAAACAAAAATTTCCGGCGATGTCAACTCGTTATCAGAGAAAAAACCTTTTTTTTCAGCAAGGACAACTCGTTACCAGAGAAAAACACAAATCTGAACTCGTTAATATGAAGAAAACATGAATTCGAACTTGTTACCAAAGATAAAACACAAATTTCCACTCGTTATAAAGGGAAAACACAAATTTCCGGCGATGTCATCTCGTTATCAGGGAAAAAAACCTTTTTTTCTTCTAGGACATCTCGTTACCAGCGAAAAACACAAGTTTGAACTCGTTAATATGAAGAAAACATGAATTCGAACTCGTTACCAAAGATAAAACACAAATTTCTACTCGTTATAAAGGGAAAACACAAATTTCCGGCGATGTCAACTCGTTATCAGTGAAAAAACCCTTTTTTTCAGCAAGGACAACTCGTTACCAGGGAAAAACACAAATCTGAACTCGTTAATATGAAGAAAACATGAATTCGAACTCGTTACCAAAGAAAAAACACAAATTTCTACTCGTTATAAAGGGAAAACACAAATTTCCGGCGATGTCCACTTGTTATCAGAGAAAAAAACCATTTTTTCAGCAAGGACAACTCGTTACCAGAGAAAAACACGAATTTGAACTCGTTAATATGAAGAAAACATGAATTCGAACTCGTTACCAAAGAAAAAACACAAATTTCTACTCGTTATAAATGGAAAACACAAATTTCCGGCGATGTCCACTAGTTATCAGAGAAAAAACCTTTTTTTCTTCAAGGACAACTCGTTACCAGAGAAAAACACTAATTTGAACTCGTTAATATGAAGAAAACATGAATTCGAACTCGTTACCAAAGATAAAACACAAATTTCTACTCGTTATAAAGGGAAAACAAAAATTTCCGGCGATGTCCACTCGTTATCAGAGAAAAAACCATTTTTTCAGCAAGGACAACTCGTTACCAGAGAAAAACACGAATTTGAACTCGTTAATATGAAGAAAACATGAATTCGAACTCGTTACCAAAGATAAAACACAAATTTCTACTCGTTATAAAGCGAAAACACAAATTTCCGGCGATGTCCACTCGTTATCAGAGAAAAAACCTTTTTTTCTTCAAGGACAACTCGTTACCAGAGAAAAACACAAATTTGAACTCGTTAATATGAAGAAAACATGAATTCGAACTCGTTACCAAAGATAAAACACAAATTTCTACTCGTTATAAATGGGAAAACACAAATTTCCGGCGATGTCAACTCGTTATCGAGAAAAAACCTTTTTTCTTCAAGGACAACTCGTTACCGAGAGAAAAACATGAATTTGAACTCGTTAATATGAAGAAAACATGAATTCGAACTCGTTACCAAAGATAAAACACAAATTTCTACTCGTTATAAATGGAAAACACAAATTTCCGGCGATGTCCACTCGTTATCGAGAAAAAACCTTTTTTTCTTCAAGGACAACTCGTTACCGAGAGAAAAACACGAATTTGAACTCGTTAATATGAAGAAAACATGAATTCGAACTCGTTACCAAAGATAAAACACAAATTTCTACTCGTTATAAATGGAAAACACAAATTTCCGGCGATGTCAACTCGTTATCACGGAGAAAAAACCTTTTTTTTTCAAAGCAAGGACAACTCGTTACCGAGAGAAAAACACAAATTTGAACTCGTTAATATGAAGAAAACATGAATTCGAACTCGTTACGAAAGATAAAACACAAATTTCTACTCGTTATAAAGGAAAACAAAATTTCCGGCGATGTCAACTCGTTATCGAGAAAAAACCATTTTTTCTTCAAGGACAACTCGTTACCGAGAGAAAAACACAAATTGAACTCGTTAATATGAAGAAAACATGAATTCGAACTTGTTACCAAAGATAAAACACAAATTTCCACTCGTTATAAAGGGAAAACACAAATTTCCGGCGATGTCAACTCGTTATCAGGGAAAAAACCTTTTTTTCTTCAAGGACAACTCGTTACCAGTGAAAAACACAAGTTTGAACTCGTTAATATGAAGAAAACATGAATTCGAACTCGTTACCAAAGATAAAACACAAATTTCTACTCGTTATAAAGGAAAACACAAATTTCCGGCGATGTCAACTCGTTATCGTGAAAAAACAATTTTTTTCAAAGCAAGGACAACTCGTTACCAGGGAAAAACACAAATTTGAACTCGTTAATATGAAGAAAACATGAATTCGAACTCGTTACCAAAGAAAAAACACAAATTTCTACTCGTTATAAAGGGAAAACACAAATTTCCGGCGATGTCCACTCGTTATCGAGAAAAAACCATTTTTTCAGCAAGGACAACTCGTTACCCAGAGAAAAACACGAATTTGAACTCGTTAATATGAAGAAAACATGAATTCGAACTCGTTACCAAAGAAAAACACAAATTTCTACTCGTTATAAATGGAAAACACAAATTTCCGGCGATGTCCACTCGTTATCAGAGAAAAAACCCTTTTTTCTTCAAGGACAACTCGTTACCGAGAGAAAAACACTAATTTGAACTCGTTAATATGAAGAAAACATGAATTCGAACTCGTTACCAAAGATAAAACACAAATTTCTACTCGTTATAAAGGGAAAACAAAATTTCCGGCGATGTCCACTCGTTATCGAGAAAAAACCTTTTTTTTTTCAGCAAGGACAACTCGTTACCAGAGAAAAACACGAATTTGAACTCGTTAATATGAAGAAAACATGAATTCGAACTCGTTACCAAAGATAAAACACAAATTTCTACTCGTTATAAAGCGAAAACACAAATTTCCGGCGATGTCCACTCGTTATCAGAGAAAAAACCTTTTTTTCTTCAAGGACAACTCGTTACCAGAGAAAAACAAGAATTTGAACTCGTTAATATGAAGAAAACATGAATTCGAACTCGTTACCAAAGATAAAACACAAATTTCTACTCGTTATAAAGGGAAAACAAAAATTTCCGGCGATGTCAACTCGTTATCAGAGAAAAAACCTTTTTTCATCAAGGACAACTCGTTACCAGAGAAAAACACGAATTTGAACTCGTTAATATGAAGAAAACATGAATTCGAACTCGTTACCAAAGATAAAACACAAATTTCTACTCGTTATAAATGGAAAACACAAATTTCCGGCGATGTCCACTCGTTATAAGAGAAAAAACCTTTTTTCCTTCAAGGACAACTGTTACCAGAGAAAAACACTAATTTGAACTTGTTAATATGAAGAAAACATGAATTCGAACTCGTTACCAAAGATAAACACAAATTTCTACTCGTTATAAAGGGAAAACAAAAATTTCCGGCGATGTCCACTCGTTATCGGAGAAAAAACCTTTTTTTTTCAAGGACAACTCGTTACCGAGAGAAAAACACGAATTTGAACTCGTTAATATGAAGAAAACATGAATTCGAACTCGTTACCAAAGATAAAACACAAATTTCTACTCGTTATAAAGGAAAACACAAATTTCCGGCGATGTCCACTCGTTATCGAGAAAAAACCTTTTTTTTCTTCAAGGACAACTCGTTACCGAGAGAAAAACACGAATTTGAACTCGTTAATATGAAGAAAACATGAATTCGAACTCGTTACCAAAGATAAAACACAAATTTCTACTCGTTATAAAGGGAAAACACAAATTTCCGGCGATGTCAACTCGTTATCGAGAAAAAACCTTTTTTCTTCAAGGACAACTCGTTACGAGAGGAAAAACACGAATTTGAACTCGTTAATATGAAGAAAACATGAATTCGAACTCGTTACCAAAGATAAAACACAAATTTCTACTCGTTATAAATGGAAAACACAAATTTCCGGCGATGTCAACTCGTTATCAGGGAAAAAACCTTTTTTTCTTCAAGGACAACTCGTTAACAGAGGAAAAGACAAATTTGAACTCGTTAATATGAAGAAAACATGAATTCGAACTCGTTACCAAAGATAAAACACAAATTTCTACTCGTTATAAAGGAAAACAAAAATTTCCGGCGATGTCAACTCGTTATCGTGAAAAAACCTTTTTTTTTCAGCAAGGACAACTCGTTACCGAGAGAAAAACACAAATCTGAACTCGTTAATACGAAGAAAACTTGAATTCGAACTTGTTACCAAAGATAAAACACAAATTTCCACTCGTTATAAACGGAAAACACAAATTTCCGGCGATGTCAACTCGTTATCGGGGAAAAAACCCATTTTTTCAGGAAGGACAACTCGTTACCAGAGAAAAACACGAATTTGAACTCGTTAATATGTAGAAAACATGAATTCGAACTCGTTACCAAAGATAAAACACAAATTTCTACTCGTTATAAAGGGAAAACACAAATTTCCGGCGATGTCCACTCGTTATCGAGAAAAAACCATTTTTTCTTCAAGGACAACTCGTTACCGAGAGAAAAACACGAATTTGAACTCGTTAATATGAAGAAAACATGAATTCGAACTCGTTACCAAAGATAAAACACAAATTTCTACTCGTTATCGAAAACACAAATTTCCGGCGATGTCCACTCGTTATCGGAGAAAAAACCTTTTTTTTCTTCAAGGACAACTCGTTACGAGAAATTTGAACTCGTTAATATGAAGAAAACATGAATTCGAACTCGTTACCAAAGATAAAACACAAATTTCTACTCGTTATAAAGGGAAAACACAAATTTCCGGCGATGTCCACTCGTTATCAGAGAAAAAACCTTTTCTTCTTCAAGGACATCTCGTTACCAGAGAAAAACAAGAATTTGAACTCGTTAATATGAAGAAAACATGAATTCGAACTAGTTACCAAAGATAAAACACAAATTTCTACTCGTTATAAAGGGAAAACAAAAATTTCCGGCGATGTCAACTCGTTATCAGAGAAAAAACCTTTTCTTCTTCAAGGACAACTCGTTACCAGAGAAAAACACGAATTTGAACTCGTTAATATGAAGAAAACATGAATTCGAACTCGTTACCAAAGATAAAACACAAATTTCTACTCGTTATAAATGGAAAACACAAATTTTCGACGATGTCCGCTCGTTATCAGAGAAAAAACCTTTTTTTCTTCAAGGACAACTCGTTACCAGAGAAAAACACGAATTTGAACTCGTTAATATGAAGAAAACATGAATTCGAACTCGTTACCAAAGATAAAACACAAATTTCTACTCGTTATAAATGGAAAACACAAATTTCCGGCGATGTCATCTCGTTATCACTAAAAAAACAATTTTTTCAGCAAGGACAACTCGTTACCAGAGAAAAACACAAATTTGAACTCGTTAATATGAAGAAAACATGAATTCGAACTCGTTACGAAAGATAAAACACAAATTTCTACTCGTTATAAAGGAAAAACAAAAATTTCCGGCGATGTCAACTCGTTATCAGCGAAAAAACCTTTTTTCAGCAAGGACAACTCGTTACCAGGGAAAAACACAATTCTGAACTCGTTAATATGAAGAAAACATGAATTCGAACTTGTTACCAAAGATAAAACACAAATTTCCACTCGTTATAAAGGGAAAACACAAATTTCCGGCGATGTCAACTCGTTATCAGGGAAAAAACCTTTTTTTCTTCTAGGACATCTCGTTACCAGTGAAAAACACAAGTTTGAACTCGTTAATATGAAGAAAACATGAATTCGAACTCATTACCAAAGATAAAACACAAATTTCTACTCGTTATAAAGGGAAAACACAAATTTCCGGCGATGTCAACTCGTTATCAGTGAAAAAACCTTTTTTTCAGCAAGGACAACTCGTTACCAGAGAAAAACACAAATTTGAACTCGTTAATATGAAGAAAACATGAATTCGAACTCGTTACCAAAGAAAAAACACAAATTTCTACTCGTTATAAAAGGAAAACACAAATTTCCGGCGATGTCCACTCGTTATCAGAGAAAAAACCATTTTTTCAGCAAGGACAACTCGTTACCAGAGAAAAACACGAATTTGAACTCGTTAATATGAAGAAAACATGAATTCGAACCCGTTACCAAAGAAAAAACACAAATTTATACTCGTTATAAATGGAAAACACAAATTTCCGGCGATGTCCACTCGTTATCAGAGAAAAAACCTTTTCTTCTTAAAGGACAACTCGTTACCAGAGAAAAACAAGAATTTGAACTCGTTAATATGAAGAAAACATGAATTCGAACTAGTTACCAAAGATAAAACACAAATTTCTACTCGTTATAAAGGGAAAACAAAAATTTCCGGCGAAGTCAACTCGTTATCAGAGAAAAAACCTTTTCTTCTTCAAGGACAACTCGTTACCAGAGAAAAACACGAATTTGAACTCGTTAATATGAAGAAAACATGAATTCGAACTCGTTACCAAAGATAAAACACAAATTTCTACTCGTTATAAATGGAAAACACAAATTTTCGACGATGTCCACTCGTTATCAGAGAAAAAACCTTTTTTTCTTCAAGGACAACTCGTTACCAGAGAAAAACACGAATTTGAACTCGTTAATATGAAGAAAACATGAATTCGAACTCGTTACCAAAGATAAAACACAAATTTCTACTCGTTATAAATGGAAAACACAAATTTCCGGCGATGTCATCTCGTTATCACTAAAAAAACAATTTTTTCAGCAAGGACAACTCGTTACCAGAGAAAAACACAAATTTGAACTCGTTAATATGAAGAAAACATGAATTCGAACTCGTTACGAAAGATAAAACACAAATTTCTACTCGTTATAAAGGAAAAACAAAAATTTCCGGCGATGTCAACTCGTTATCAGCGTAAAAACCATTTTTTCAGCAAGGACAACTCGTTACCAGGGAAAAACACAATTCTGAACTCGTTAATATGAAGAAAACATGAATTCGAACTTGTTACCAAAGATAAAACACAAATTTCCACTCGTTATAAAGGGAAAACACAAATTTCCGGCGATGTCAACTCGTTATCAGGGAAAAAACCTTTTTTTCTTCTAGGACATCTCGTTACCAGTGAAAAACACAAGTTTGAACTCGTTAATATGAAGAAAACATGAATTCGAACTCATTACCAAAGATAAAACACAAATTTCTACTCGTTATAAAGGGAAAACACAAATTTCCGGCGATGTCAACTCGTTATCAGTGAAAAAACCATTTTTTCAGCAAGGACAACTCGTTACCAGGGAAAAACACAAATCTGAACTCGTTAATATGAAGAAAACATGAATTCGAACTCGTTACCAAAGAAAAAACACAAATTTCTACTCGTTATAAAAGGAAAACACAAATTTCCGGCGATGTCCACTCGTTATCAGAGAAAAAACCATTTTTTCAGCAAGGACAACTCGTTACCAGAGAAAAACACGAATTTGAACTCGTTAATATGAAGAAAACATGAATTCGAACCGTTACCAAAGAAAAAACACAAATTTATACTCGTTATAAATGGAAAACACAAATTTCCGGCGATGTCCACTCGTTATCAGAGAAAAAACCTTTTTTTCTTCAAGGACAACTCGTTACCAGAGAAAAACACTAATTTGAACTCGTTAATATGAAGAAAACATGAATTCGAACTCGTTACCAAAGGTAAAACACAAATTTCTACTCGTTATAAAGGGAAAACAAAAATTTCCGGCGATGTGCACTCGTTATCAGAGAAAAAACCATTTTTTCAGCAAGGACAACTCGTTACCAGAGAAAAACAAGAATTTGAACTCGTTAATATGAAGAAAACATAAATTCGAACTCGTTACCAAAGATAAAACACAAATTTCTACTTGTTATAAGGCGAAAACACAAATTTCCGGCGATGTCCACTCGTTATCAGAGAAAAAACCTTTTTTTTCTTCAAGGACAACTCGTTACCAGAGAAAAACAAGAATTTGAACTCGTTAATATGAAGAAAACATGAATTCGAACTCGTCACCAAAGATAAAACACAAATTTCTACTCGTTATAAAGGGAAAACACAAATTTCCGGCGATGTCAACTCGTTATCAGTGAAAAAACCATTTTTTCAGCAAGGACAACTAGTTACCCGGGAAAAACACAAATCTGAACTCGTTAATATGAAGAAAACATGAATTCGAACTCGTTACCAAAGAAAAAACACAAATTTCTACTCGTTATAAATGGAAAACACAAATTTCCGGCGATGTCCACTCGTTATCAGAGAAAAAACCTTTTTTTTTCTTCAAGGACAACTCGTTACCAGAGAAAAACACGAATTTGAACTCGTTAATATGAAGAAAACATGAATTCGAACTCGTTACCAAAGATAAAACACAAATTTCTACTCGTTATAAAGGGAAAACACAAATTTCCGGCGATGTCCACTCGT